>OY728146.1:188699598-189324598 GCA_963277665.1 Viscum album | reverse complement strand
TCCCTGGCCTTAATTTATATATCAAACCATGTAAGGGAATGTGAATATTATTATTATTCTAAAAATTATTCCTAAAACCAACACGATGAAAAAAAATATAACTAAGATATTAGATGTACTTATATAAAAAATTTCTGTTATCTACAAGGATCTAACATGTAAGAAAAAATATATTATCTAGAAAAATAAGAGTAGTATCACTAGAAATAAATATCAAAAGGAGTATTCATAATATTGTAATGAAAAAACATTATATAATTTAAAATTATTTATGATTTATTTGAATATATTTAACTTCTCCTCACATCGTTCTAACAAATTTTCCTACTAAAATTTAGAAACTAAAAGAAAAAATAAAAGGAACAATGATTTTATGTCTCAGAATAATGAAGATGAAGAAAGGGAGTTAAATTTGTTTTTGGAAGAGAATGAGAATCTATGAAAGGAAGTGGAAAATTTTATTAAATGCCTATCTAATTTTATTCAAGGGATCCAATGTTATGATAAAATTATGTGTCTTGGTAAAATGAATCCAAAATGAACTGGTCTTTTTAATGATAGTTTGTTACAAAAAATTAACAAGAATTAATTTTTTAAAGGTTTATATTGAAATGTTTTATAGTTCACATATTGATTATGTAAAATAATTGGTAACTATGAAAATGGGGGACATTTGGGACTTACATAATCTCATCATAACACAAAGGCCATTATCTATAAGTCACTATCTTCCTGAGTACCTATAAAAAATGCTTGAAATTAGTTTTTTTCCCATGAATTATTTTCTAAACCAAAATTTACAAATGTTTTCATGGGTTCTAAAATATTCGTAAATCTATTTTTAAATGAAGAATATTTTTATGTTTTACAAAGGATACATGGTACACGAATAGTGGATATTGAGAACATGTTAGTAGATATATATCTATTTTTTTTTTCAATAACAGTAATGGTGGTAGTGTTTTATCAGGTGATAAATCTAAAAGGAAAATTAAATGGTTTTCGATAAATTAGAATATAAATTATATATATAATTTTAATTTTTTTTTTGAAATTAACAATAATGTGATAATAAATTATCATCCATTAATGATAAAATTTTTATTAGAATTAAAAATTGTAAGTGTGTTGTTTTAAAATAGGAAACATCTATTTTTTTTATAGAAATAGAAATTTTTTTTACTCAATCATTTTTTCTGAATTAACAAACCATAATGTTTAATGGTTAAATATTATACAATTTGATGCGAATTTATAGTATATAAGTTTAGTCTATGATAATTTCATATTGATAAAAATTACTTCCAATAACTAAATGGTTTTATAGTTAAAAAACATATAGAGTGAAGAACTAATGTTTTTTATTAATTTAATAAGGTAAATAAAATAATAGCTATTTCAAACCATTCAATGAACTATGCAATATAAGGCTAAATAAACCCTGAAATTTAGATTTATTCTGCTAGTTAAACCTAAAAATCTCATTACAATGAAATAAATTTTTGATATTCTAGAAGATTTTTTAATAAAATGTGAATCTACATATAATTATATCAATTAAAATTGAAAATGGTAGAAAATTAATATTTTATATAATTTCTAAAGTTTTTTGATGAAAATCGGTGTTTTCATAATTTCTAAACTCATATGACCTAAAAAATATAAAAATTTATGGAAAATAAGAAAAATGATAAATAAATACAATTTACCAAAAATATTTTTCTCTATATCTAAGAATGGTACTTTTTATATTTTAAACATCACTCTTTTACAACCTTGTATGATACTGATTTTTATATTGAGCTATAAACCCAATAGTTTTTATTTTAAACAATTATTTTCAACTAATCCTTGGACTTAATTATTCGATATGTGTTCTATAAGACCTATTCTTAACCTTAAAAGAAATTATATAATTTTTTTTACAATACATAAAATACTAAAAAAATAGACGGCCAAATACATTGTTAGTTTAGTGAATTTAAAAAAATGGAATAAAAATATTCGAACGTAGATAAATATCATCAATGTTTCCCAAAATGATCACCCCCCTTAGAAATTATAATAAAAAACCATTATTCATAACCTGGGAAAAAGTAATCCTGAGAAAAGTGTCAGTTAAAATTCTCATTAATAGTAAATAAAGGAAATACATATTAAGAACATGAACATAAGGGTGTGAGAACATGAACATAATATTAAATGATCATACCATACATGTCAAATATCATATATAAAAATCATGTTATAAATTTTAACAGTTCATAATATATGAATCACAAGGGAATCAAAAGAATAATCCATAAAAGAGTTACAAAAAATAAGACAATTACTTGGGGAATAAAAGTAAATTTATAAAAATTTGAACATGTGTAAGTAGAAACAAATTCGATCATTAAGTTAACAACATGAAATTATTCCGTCACATTAACATATGTACATGAAACCAGGTCCACTTGTAACCTTGTGAACATGTCATCGGGTTCATGTATTATATTGTGAACATGTAATCAGACTCACCCATAAACTTATGGGCATTCAACCTAGTCCATGTAAAACATTTTGAACAAGTAATGAAGATCACACATTACATTTTGAACACTTATTACAGTTCACTCACAATAGTTTCAACATGTAATTAGGTTTATTCATTATCTTAGGGACAGGAAAATAGGTTCAAGTATAACATTGTGAACATGTAATCTGGATCACACATAAAATTTTGAACATGTAATGAGGTTTACGCATAATATATATACTCGTGATTCATCCATAATTACCCAATTAATTCAAGGGATATATAGGATCTTCCTATCTCATAAAAAAATCATACATATGTGTAGCACAAGATTACAAACAATACAAATATCATAACCATGATATAAAATGGGTAGCATAAGAAATTCATCATATCATTTCGTATAGTAAAGAGATAGGTCTCACAATCATTTTATGAAATCATAACACATGAAATAAGGTGTAATTCAAAAACATATGTCCCAGGTAATGGAAACTAGTTTCATAAAGATCATTCTGTCAATTAAAAAAATAAAATAAAATATAAATGGTATTCTTAGATCTCATCCCTAGTAAAACACAAACTGTATGAATTTATGTCATCTTAGATGAAGAATGATTTTCAATGATCAATTTGAACTTGTTTTTTTATTTAAAAATTAATTCATAAATCATATAACATTTTTAAAATCATTTCTATTGAAAGCCAAATTGTAGATATATAAAGGAATCCTCAAAATACATTTAATAATTCACCAAGTATAATATAATTTTCTCTTTGAATCATTCTTCATAAAACATAATTTTTTTGAATATGAAATTTAATTTGAAAATAAAATTGATAATGAGATTAATATGTCATTAAAAAATACTTTTTAATTTTATTTAAAAAACATGGTTTTGAAATATATTGATTTTTGACCAAGGGTAAATAATGTGAGATATTATTGAAAACCATTTCATAATTATATTAAGTAAAAAAGTGTAGAAAAATTATACCAATACCTAAAGATATCATGAATAAACATATGATAAGAAACTTCATGTGTGTTCTTGAGATAAGGATTGTAAAATTTCATCAATGGAAGCATACACATAAATGATCCTGATAAACGATGAGATTGTAGTAATAAACCATATTCACTTTGGTAAAATTGAATCACAATACACATGAGATAATAAAAAGTAAATGAATCTAAAAATATTATTGAAAGAAGGAGATTCATGATATATCATGTTGTAGGGAATTTTATTCACCTCAAAGAATGTTATAGGTGCATAACATGGAATGTGTCTCATATATGGTAAATTGAGATAAAATTACTTTTCTAGTTTGGTATATTTTAAAAAAACAATATGAAATATATATCATCAAATGGATTTTTAAATAACAATAAATATATTTATAATAATCATTTAATAAATCCATGGGATTTATGCACACTATATATTCAATGTTGGAGGTACACATGGCTTGTGTCTCACGAGAAAACAAAATTTCGATGAGAAAAAACATACAATTTTAGTAACATTAAAATAAGTATTCCCATGAGAGAATAAAATAATTTAAAGACTTTTATTAGAGTAAATAATGTAAATTAATGATATAAAATATCATATAGAAGAATATACAAAATAAAAAATATGTGAGTGGTGAATATGACATGTATCTCATGCAACTAAACAGTGATATGAAACCCCCATACCATAACTCTTGAATTTAATTGTACACATTCAAACATAATGTTTAGTAAATATAAGATTACTATTAAAATTAAAAAGTAAAATATTATTATATCTGTGAGAAAATAGGATTCACATATGCTTTTATAATTCCGATTTATTAACAATTCAATGTTGAAGTAATTTTTTGGTAATAAACGCTTTGTTTGTCATATATGTTTAGACCTGTTATTATTGATCATATTTCATAGTTCATGATTTACATATTTAATGAATTTTAAAACATTATTTATACATCATATATATTCATTATATTGATATTAATATTAATCTACGAAAGAGGTAAATATTAAATAAAATACACAGTTCATGGAGACGATATGTTGTACGTACGCATGAACGCTGCTTATTTTTTATTTTCATATAGTTTTAATAAACATAAATGATATATATATATTGATAAAATTAAATTACAATATCATTAATATTTCAGATATATCATATACTTTTATGGTACACGTCCTTAATAGATTCTATATAAAGTGTGAACGAATCACATTGCTTTGAGGATGTCATAGTCCATACATCAACAAATGATGTTACCCCACATACAAAAAATGAAATGTATGAAGGTGTATGTTATATAAAATATAAATAATCATAAATACATATTAATTATCATATATAACATTTAAATTACACTTTACATCATAATTCCCAACTATGAGAGTTGTTAATTGAAAAAATGAACGATATCATTTCGTGAGGCAGTAGTTTTCCGAACACAATAAAGGTTAGTTTATTACACATTAAATGGACATGTGTATACGTTATAGTATAAAATTTAGATTAATAAAATCTCAGTATATTTATTATAAATTTTCTATTATATAATTATGTAATTAGAATAATTGAGGTTTTTGATGAATAAAATAAAATAGAGGAGCCTGAGGAAGTATGTTACCACTTTTTTGGGTAACTCCTATTATTTATCACCAAATGTATTATTTGGATAGTTTTACTCCAAAAGGAAGTATTAAAAGAAGAATTTAGTGTTTTTTATAATTTAATTTGTTAGAAATTTTCATAACCTATGTTGTTTGAGTGGTGTTAATAAGGGGGATATGTGGTGGAATTTTATGAGGGGGGATGGGAAACATAGTGGAATTTTTAAAAACAAGATAGTTGAACACAAATTTTTACGTATAAAAATCCATCAAAAACCAAAATGATATACAATGGAAAGTTTATGGATGAAATATTTCCATACAATGAATTTTTGAGAATTGGATAGGTCATCGTGGCCCTTAAATTTATGGGGTTTCCCCTTGTTGAGGTTAATTTAACCATAATAACTACAATTAATTTTAATAACATTCAATTTTAATTTGGATCAAAAATTAATTTGATATTATTATAATTTAAATATTTAATTTATTTAAACTATTTATGTAGATTTTTTTTAAATTTTACTCATATAATCAAGAAACATAAGTTTAATCATAATCCCTTATGTGTGGTGAGAAATAAAGGTTTTAAAGTTAGAATGTTGAAAAGTTAATAAATATTTTATACCTAAAATCAATATAAAAATGATTGAAAGGTACAAAATATGATTAATAAATGTATTATTGATCTTTTTTGAATTTACAACAAAATTTAAATATAATACAACTATATCAATATGTTAGATTAAAAATATGTTTCGAATTTAAATTGAGTATTTTTCATTATTCATCCAAAAATGACGATTCTTAGAAAAATCCAAAAATTTCACTCTATGATAATACTGAAATTAATAAATAAAAAATAATTTTTATTTTCAAAAAAAAATTTCTATGACTATCTATAATTAATTTTAATAATGTTTATTAAAAGATATATAAAAAAACTCCATTAAGTGAATAATACTCTAAAACATATAAATACTCTAAAAATATTATATATCTCATTATCAATTTGTTTTATATATCTGAAACCATTATAAATAAAATTTAATAATTATTTATTACTATTCATACATGTATGTTTAATGTCATGGTTATAACTAACTAATTTAAATAATTATAATCATAATGTGTTGTTGTAGTGAAACTCCATGTTGCGTATAATGCAAACCTTGTGGATGCTCCATGATGCAGAAAAATAACATGGTGTATATTATAACAAAATTATGAATTAGTGTAGCATGAAATGACTAGAATCATTTAATATTTAATTTATTCAATAATTGATAACAAAAACTATAGGTGTTTCATTCTACACCCTAAATTTGAATTTCACACACAAAATTCTTCTAATTTGTTAAATTATTAATACATGATATTTCATTTCATAGACACATAAATAATAAAAATGAATAATAAAAATCCATTAATACTGGAATTTTGAAAACATAACGGTTACCCAATGTAACCCATAACTAGGTTTCCTCATGGTAGAAGATTGGTCACAAGCTAAAAATGGACTTGGTGGAAAAGAAAAAATATTTATTGGGGTTGTTGAGTTCATCAATCATAAACAATTAAATTTTCAATGTGGTGTTGAGGACCTCAAATCCATAAATCATAGATGATTTATTATACCATTGGTTCAACAAAAATAATGTTTTTAGGATAAGAAATTTTCATAATATTATTTTCCATATATTGTGGAACTCTTTTATTGACCATTAATATGAAGAAATATATTTACTTGATACGATTAAATTTCATAAAAAAAATATCATCTTCTATTTGTGCTTCAATCAAATTCTAATTTATTCCCCACTCCACCAAATGTATATCCAATAATTAAATTTGAATCATCATCACTATAATTAATGTTTTATAGACCGTAAGAACCATAAATTGAGTCTTTCATTTGACTATTACTACTTTTAGAAAAATAATATAGTTAATATGTGACATACCGCCTTTTTATTACATAACTTTTCATTACTTTTTACAAACAGAGGATCTTTAAAGTCTAGTGTCTTGGAAATCAGGAACATAATACACCTAAACAAAATAAAACATTCTTTTAAACCACTTTTAAGTCTTCATCATAGGTTCATACTATGTACAATTACTTCATCTCATATCCTGGAGACATAAATCAAAGGAAAGTGTGAGAAGAAGGCCCAGTAGGGGTAAACAAGGGAATCAATGTACTTGTGATATCAATAAGAACTTGAATACAACATAAAGACATGAGCAATGAAAGTATAAGAATATCATAATAAAAAAACATGAATACAACATAAAGATATGAGAAATGTAAGTATAGTAATATCATAATGAAAAGAACGTGAAACATAACTTGAATATGTGGATACAACATTTTATTTATACATTCATGAATATATCACCATGGACCATCCCCAAGGTGTCATGAAAATTACCAAGGTTATTCACCAAGGTATTGGGAAACTCATCATCTATAGAGATTAAATATTTACCCAAGGCATTGGAGCACTATCAGGGAGCACCCTTAATATGTCTTTACATACATGTGATCCATATATATCATAATCAACGATTTCATAAATAACCCATAGAGAATAAAATAAATGGGTTTCATTTCATAATCGTGACGTTTTAAAAGCACTTAAAAATAAGATCATTATATCATTTATTACCCATGGAAAGGGAGTGAGGGTTATATATATTTCAATTCCAAAATAAAATATCTCATTTTTATATATTTATTAACACTCATAGAAATGAAATAGGTCTAGGTATTCACCTAAATAAACATGGTTATTTCTTGAGAGAAAGAGATAGAAATTTTGAGACGAAATTTCTGCAGCCTAACGACTATATAACATGGTTTTAGAAAACATTGAAAAGAGAAGGGACAATGGTCACCCATTCATAAATAATTAATAATACAGTATGGGTACTGAAAAAGATCATGGTATAGATAATTGAGTGACATTCCACATGAAAAAGAAAACATTAAAGAAAAGAGAATATGTGATTTCTTTTATGAAAAATTCGGTAGCCTAACGGCGTCACATAAAAATTCAGAAAACAAATTGATGAGAGAAGACATAGTTTCTCATAATTTGTACATGAAATGTGCAGTAATAAGAACATATAAGAACATACCCTCAACATAAAGAGATGGAAAATATAATACACAACATAAAGGAAGTCATGACTTAAAAGAGGAGGGTGAATGAATCCCTTACCTTGAATAGTAACTTCGAAAGCATGAAGGTTGGGACATTGGGAGGATATAGGGCACCTTGGGAGGACTCATTGGAAGATAAGGAGACCCAAACATCGTTTAGGAGGTTTTGGAAATGAAAATAATGAGGTAAATTCTTGTTATTTGTAGGAGAAGTTAGGGGACAAGTCATTAATGGCCAAGGGACACATAATCAGTGGTATTGGAAAAACCATGGGCTTTCCCATGGTATTTCCCCATGATATTGGCCACTTGCGACACCTCATTCCATATATTACTATTCATATGTCTACCCGAATGATTACATAATTATTACACTCTTAATGATGTCATTAAACACCTGAAACTAAAAACAGTATTTTCACTATTCACCGAAAATTCATTTTTTTCAGAAAAATACCAAAAAATTACCTTAACCTAATATTGATTCTATAAATTAAAAAATAAATTCCACTTTATAAAAATAATATTCTATATATTTTTAATTATATTTTATTTAAAAAACACTATTCACCCGAAAAAACTATTACTTGACTAATAATTTCTAAAAAAGTTATAGACCTATTTTATTGAATTACATTACTTAATCATCGTGCCTAAATTATATTAATACTTTCTTTAAGTGAGATTAATAATCCATTTGGTCACATTATTAATCATAAGAGTAAAATCACTATTCATAATTTACTATTAAAAAAAAATTAAGTTGATCTTATTAGATTATAAATTTCTTACTGAAAACATTTCTAGAAGACCATTTTTTGAAAATCATTACACATCATTAATTATTAAAGGTTTACACAAATATTTTAAAATATCACGTTTTTCAAAAATTCATCGACATCATCCTATATTTGTTCAAACATCTGAAAAAAAATTCACCATAGGAAGAAATCACAATTTTATTTATCTCAAGGATTACACAAAGTAGCTATGGTCTCTTTACATAGCCCCTCATAACCCCAGCATAGGACCTATATGTAAGGTGTGCTATGGTGAGAGATTCCGAGGGTGGCTCGGCCAACATTTCCTGATTAGTGATTTTTATAAACTTGAACTTCTCTTGAAGGTGATTACGATCTAGCTTCACACGATGAAGTTCGGCTTGGGAATGGTCCACAGAAAAGCCCAGTGGGGGCTACCTACTTCCCATGTTTTGTCAGATGGGCTTCGATCGGCCTGAGACTACTGGATGAGGCCATCAAATATTCTTTCTGTATTAATTAACCAATATCAACTGTATTTAGAGACAAAAATCGAAAAATTTAGTTTCCAACGGTGATATAATAGTCGAAACCCAACAGTCTCATTTTAATTATACTCACATAATTAATTATGGAATATATTTTTGTTGATTATAAACTAAAATAACACACAGAATTAGGAAACAAAAATTCATTCAAAATTTCGGGTCCTTACATTCTTCCCACCTTATGAAATTTCACCTGCGAAATATTAACTCGTATCCTCAGAAAAGAAAAGGTGTGGGTACTTCTACTTCATAGACTTCTCTGTTTCCCACGTGGCTTCTCCATATTTGTGGTTTCTCCACAACACCTTAACAAGGAAGGTAGTCATGTTGCGTAGAACCTTGTCTTTATGATCCAAGATCTCCACCAACTGCTTCTCATAAGAGTGCTCATGTTCCAGTTGTACCACCTCTGAGTTTAGTACATGTGAAGGGTCAGGTAAGTACTTCCTCAAGAGGGATATGTGGAAGACATCATAAACTTGTGATAGATTTGGAGGAAGTGCATTCTGATGGGAAACTTCTCCCACGCGATCAAGGATTTCATAGGGGCCAATGTACCTAGGGCTGAGCTTCCCTTTCTTCCCAAACCTCATAACTCTCTTCCAAGGTGAAATCTAAAGAAATACATTGTCACTGACATCAAACTCCATCTCCATTCGATGGTTGTTGTCATAGATCTTTTTCTGAATCTATGCAGCCTTAATGTGTAGTTGGATTCCAAGGAATTTTTCAGTCATCTCTTGCACAAGATCAGGCCCAAGAATATTTCTCTCACCTACTTCATCTCATCAACTAGTAGTTCTAAATCGCATCCCATATAGATCTTCATAAATAGCCATTTGAATGCTAGAGTGGAAGCAGTTTTTGTAAGATAACTCAACTAAAGAGAGAGGATGATGCCATCCACCTTTAAATTCTATTGAGCATGTTTTCAGCATGTCCTTGAATGTTTGAATAGTCCTTTCAGATTGGCCATCAGTTATAGGGTGATAGGCCGTACTGAATTTCAATTCAGTGCTCAGAGCTTCTTGAAGACTTCTCCAAAATTTTGATGTGAACCTTGGATCACGATCAGATACGATATAAAGTGGAACTCTATGCATCCTTACCACTTCCGTTACGTAAATCCTGGAATGTTGATCAAGATAGAAATCTTCCCGGATAGAGATTAAATGGGCAGTCTTTCTGAGATGGTCTAAAATAACCCATGCCGCATTGTTTCCTTTGGAAGTTCTTGGAAGACTAATGACGATGTCCATTCTGATATTGTCCCACTTCCATGCTGGTATGGGTAATGGTTGTAATACCCCTTTATGAGGTTGTCGCTCTGCCTTCACTTGCTGGCATAGTAGGCCCCATGAAGTGTAGTCAGTAATCTCCCTTTTTATATTATCCCACAAATAATGATCACGAAGGTCCCTATACATTTTCTTCTTCCAGGATGTAAAGTTAAAGTAGAGCTATGAGCTTTATCCACCAGCCCCTTCTTTATTTTTGGAATAGATGGAACACATAGTCTTGTATGAAATCTCAGTACACTTTCTTAATCAATATTGAACTCAGGAAACTTTCCATCCTTTACAGACACAAACTTCTTTGGTAACAAATGATCTTGTTTCGAAGCCTTCTTGATCTTCTCTAGTAAAGATGGTTAAGAAACCATTTGGGTTTGGGTTGATGATGTCCCTTTCCTTATAATTCCCACGTCCAACTTTACTAGGTCATTGATCAGATAATTTTTTTGGACCCACATCATGGAAAAAACAACTGGTTCTTTCCTACTTAATGCATCAGCAACATTGTTTCCTCTTCCCGGGTGATAATGAATTGAACAATCATAGTCTTTATGAAGTTCCAACCATCTCCTTGGTTTCATGTTCAATTCCTTTTTTGCGAAAATATACTTCAAACTTTGATGGTCTGTGTATATATCACATTTCTCCCCATAAAGATAGTGAATCCATATCTTCAGAGAAAAAACGACCGCAACTAGCTCCAGATCATGCGTAGGATAATTCTACTCATGAATCTTCAACTGTCGAGATGCATAAGCAACGACCTTGTCATTTTGCATTAGGACGCACCCAAGCCATTTTAGAGATTCATAACTAAAAATAATGAATCCTTCTCCACATGATGGATGAGTTAACATGTGTGAAGTAACCAATATCTTCTTCAGCTCTTGGAAACTTTCCCTACACTCTTTTGTCCAGTTGAACATTACCCCTTTTCGAGTTAACTTGGTTAATGGATTTGAATGTCGTTAATAGTTTTTCACAAACCTCCTATAATATCCTACAAATCCATGAAAACTACGAATCTCAGTTATTGTTTTAGGTTGAGGCCACTCCTCTACAACTTTTGTCTTTGCAGGGTCAACTGTTATTCCTTCATTGGTTAAAATGTGCCCTAAGAAAGCAACTGGTTGTTACCAGAAATCACATTTAATGAACTTTCTAGAAATCCTCTTCTTCCTCAGTGTTTTCAAAATAACCCATACATGATCTTCATGATCCTCATGAATTTTTTAATATATCATAATTTCATCAAGAAAAACTACCAAAATGTTATCAAGGTAGTCCATAAAGACTCTATTAATAAAACCCCTAAATATAGTAGGTGCATTAGTCAGTCTGATGGGCATAACAAGAAACTCATAATTCCCATATCTGGATCAGAAGGTAGTTTTTGGAATATATTCTTTCTTCACACTCAATTGATGATAACCAGATCGAAGATCAATCTTAGAGAAGAATTGAGCCCCACAATGTTGGTCAAATAAGTCATCAATTCTTGGAAGAGGGTATTTATTCTTCACTGTGATCACATTGTGTTATCTATAATCAATGTATAGCCACATCGATCCATCCTTCTTCCTTATAAAGAGAACATGTGCTCCCTAAAGAAACCCACATGGTTGGATAAACCCCTCTCCAGATTATCTTGGTGTTGTTTCATTAATTCCTCCATCTCCACATTTTCCATCCTATATGGGGTCTTTGATATAGGATGAGATCCAGGTACGAGTTCGATGGAGAACTCTACCTCTCATTCTGGGGGAGGTTCAGGCAACTCCTCCGAAAATACATCAACGTATTCCTTGACGATGGGGACATTTTCTATCATCAAACTCTCATCTCCTTCTTCTTCTTCACCGATCAATAATATAAAGAAGGATATAGGGGGTTATTTTAGACAAAGATGAGGTTGAGATATCTCTCCTTGAAAGGTAACTGTAGGTTTTCCAATCAAGACTACCAATATTTTCTTGCTTTTAAAATTGATCTCATCATTATACATTGAGAGCCATTCTAACCCTAGTATAATATCGAATTCCAGCATGGGAATGACTAATAGATTTGTGATAATATTGTGCTCACTAAAGTAAATACTAGAGTTTCAAAACACTGACTATGCTTGGATAGTCCCACCATGATTCTTGATTGACAACTATAATTTTAGAAATCTGGGGGTTGATTCAAAATTCCTTTCAAATTTGGAGGAAATAAAGGAATGCGTAGAACTATAATCAAATAATGTACTTTCTAACTTTGATAGGACAACAATAGTACCTGCTACCACATAATTCGGAGCGTCAACTTCAGCTGTCGCGATATCAAAAGAACATCCTTGATCCCTTGGCCTTTGCTGAGGCTGATGGTGGTTCCCCTCCACTGCTCTCAGATTTGGACAGTTATTGGAAAAGTACCCACATTGTCCACACTTGAAGCATTGGACATCAGGTAGGTCCTGCACCATATTCCCCTTGTCGTTTGTGTTTGGAAGTTGAGGTTTCACCACACCATGACAATTCCTCACAATGTGGTCATCTCTACTACACTTGTTGCACTTCCCACTCCCGAGTAGGCAGTTCCCCGAATGCTTCATCCCACATTTATTACATGTGGGAAGTTGCACATGCTTTCCTTCTCTTCCCTGATAAAAAGTCCTCCCTATGCCGGGCTCCATCAATCTCTTCCTGTCATTGGAATTATGAGACCACTACATCTCACCAAACTCTAGCTCGAATTTCATCGCACTCCACAAAATCTCCTTGTAGCCATCATAATCTCAGTTGGTTAGATTATTCCACAGATGAGGTATCATTCCACCAAAGAATATATCAACCTTACCTTTCGAATCAATGACAAATCTAGAGGTATATCATGAAAGCCTTGTGAAGTTCATATCGTAGCTTCCCATAGATTCATTATCCTTCTACTTCAACTCGAGAAACTCCTTCTCAATTCTTGTTCTCATGGAACGAGGGAAATACTTACTGAAAAAGATATCTTTGAACTCTTCCCACTCCATAGATTCGACTTCCACTCTTTGCCTCATGTTTTTGATTAGTTCCCTCCACAGATTAACTTCTCCCTCTAAGCGTTAGACAGCCAGGGTGACCTTATCTTGCTTTGAACAACGTAGAGCAGAAAATATCATCTCCATAGAGCCGATCCATCGCTCAGCAATCAATGGGTTATCCGATCCACTTATGGTTGGTGGTCGCTGCCACATACACTACAAAAAAACCCGGGTTTAGCGGCGGTTTTGTGGCGGCGGTTCACAAAACCACTGCTAAACGTTTTCCGTGAAAGGTTTCACGGTGGTTTTTAATAAACCACCGTGAAACCCATTTTTTTTAAAAAACCGCGACCCTTTCCCCCACCCCTATCGCATTTACCCCACAAACCCTCACCCCTCTTCCCCGATCCCCCCCGGCCCCAGCGACACCCGTTCCCTCCACCGACCCCCGCACCCCCCGCGCCCCCCGCGCCCTCTAGCGAACCCCACACCCCCCTCGACCCCCAGAGACCCCCGCGCCCCCCACGCCCCCCGCGCCCTCCACCGACCCCCGCACCCCCCGCGGCCTCCGGCGATCCCCGCACCCCCGACGCCCCCCGCGACCCCCTTCAATTTTGGTAAATTTTAGTTATTTCTTGGTTCTTTGATTCGAATCATGACTTTGTTACATAATGTGAATATACTACAGGGTAGATACTATGGGTTTGGTTTAGATCTTGAAGAATTATAAGTCATAAAACATTTTCATGTTTTAATGGGTTTATTAGGATTAATTCAAACTAAGGATACTTTTTTGGGTATTTTTATAAATCGTGGAATTCACACCATGAAAGGGGTTCATAACATGAATTATTTAGAACCAATGGTTTTTATCATGATTTACATATTACTCTTCTTCCATTCAATGTGAATACCTCCCTCATAAATCCTAGAATGATTTTAGATAGTATTGGGTATCTTCCTCTACCATATTTCTTTGCTTAGGGAATTTGATCACTAGTGTGGTGGGTTGTCTTTCTTTTGGTATGTGTAATATCATTCACTCTCTTTATCATTTATGTTCTTGGTTTGGTAGTGTTGTGTGATATGGTTTTGTTGGTTTCATAAATAATATGTTTTATCAATCAATCCATTGTGGTTTTCCCTCATTCTTTTTCTATTTGAGGAATATCTACTTATTTCCAATTTATGCTGTCAAAGGATCTTAGGTTCCTTATGTTTATAAGGTAGGTGTATCTATACAAGTGGTTCTAATTTAAAATTTCCTTATATTCTTATTAATTTCTTTGGATTGTTTCATGAAATTGATGGATTGAAAAGGATTTTATGGAAAATATACATGTTTTTAAAGAGTTCTTTCTTCAAAAATGGGTTTTCTCATGAAAAGTGGTTGACTAAATTCTATAAAGGGTGGATTTGTTTTTAAAATGGATTTTTAAGCTTGAAGTCGAAATGATTTATTATTAAAATTGTTTTATTATATGTGATCATGGTTTCTAAAAAGATTTTGAAAAACATGGAACATTAGGTGTCCTTGGATGCATTGGAAATATATTTCTCACTCTTTTTTATGTAATTCCACAAGAGGTTTTATTACAGTTTTTTGTGTGTAATTCCACAAGAGGTTATATTAGTTGAATCCACCTTAATCTTGTATTGGGGATTCTCTTTCATGTCTAGAACGTAAACCCATAGTTTGGATCCCAAATGGTGGGTTTTTTCTTTGATGATTTGTTTATCACATGATGGTATTTTCATGGTTACTTGCTCCCACAGTTATATTATAGTGTATCTATGGTTGGGTTTTTCTATGACTACCCGATTTCGTTTATTCTTAACATATTCCTAGATTTTTTGTATATGGTTTTTTTATGAAAATCGAAGTATTATTTTCAAAAATTGTTTTATTTTATGAAAAATATATGTAAACTGGATTTATTTTAAAGATAGAGATATTGAATTTTTGATATTAGAACTTGTAATTTTTTCTTTTTGTTTACTATATTTGTATAAATATGGGTTAGTGGTGATAGATGGTCACATAGAGAGATGATAGCATTGTCTATTTTATCTTTATGGTTTGGCCTATTTAGATTGAATTTTTTATACTAATGGATGTTTATCTTTATTTTTTATTTTAATTTGGTTTCATAACTTTATTTTCTAAAACAAGATACTACTTTTATGTCTCTTTATTACACATCTCCATGTATAAGACCCTCTTGAGATACTTTCCTAGTTTTCCCTAGTCGGTTCATTATAAATTGATATCAAAAGGAATATTGAGCCTGGAATGTTACGACACTTCATAGTTTTGGTTTAGTGTCATTGGTAGACTAGATTTAGTAGCACTAAAATTTAGTTAATATGTGTGGTATGGTGCCTATACATCTCACCTCCATGTATGAATTCAAGTTACTATGGGTGGTTAGTTATTTTTGAAAATATTGTCACTTGGTCTTTGTGGTTGATTGAATAAACTAGATTTGGTGTCTATTTAAAAAAAACTATTCCTTTCTTATGTTTTATATTTCATTAATAGAATTCATAAATTCATAAAATTATTATTATTTTAAATCATTATTATGGATTATGGATGTTGTTCTATGATTTATGAATTTTATCATGACTAAAGGGGTTTTCATCTTGTATTTGCTAGACGATTCGTACTAGAAGAGGTCTTATGAATCTAAGTGATGGATTTGTGAGATGGGTTTAATAGGAGAATCCCTTAGTGGAGTCTTCTTTAGTAGAAGTTATAATATGCACTATTCATACATTGGTTATGAAGGTATTAAAAACCCAAGAGGAGTAGTGGATCATGACTCATAATTTACTAACAAGAATCCAGCTATCTTTCATGGTGATAATGGAATCTAGAAATATGAGGAGAGGACTGAGTAGATTGGTAGGAGATTTAAAATTCTAAAGATTCCCAAAGAATCTAAGGGGTGGGGGTCAACATATATTCTTGATGGATTGGGAAGGAAATGGTGAGACTCAATTGTGCATGCTATATTTCATGAGGAACTTACGTGGGAATCCTTCAAGAAAATATATAAACTATAGTTTTATCCTAAAATGTTACATGTGGAAAATAACTGATACTTTCTAACATTATAAAAATGGGAACGTATTGTTATAGTGTATTCTACTAACTTTTCTAGGTTGGTGCATTTCAAAGAGGATATTATTACCAATGTTTACATGAAATCTCTAAGGGTTGAGATTGTGCCAAGTGTCTCCTAAGAAACCTGAGTGTGACATGGATTTATATTTATAGTGACACTTAATTCTGAAATACCTGCACACTATTGTTTGTTTTATACTCGTGTACTAGATTATGCATTAGAAACCATTAGTGGTGGCCTACTTAATTTACCTGACACCATATTCAGTACATGGATTGGTACCCAGATAGTCTTCTTTGTCATAGGAAATACGACTTTGATATGGTTGGTTGTGTATGAAACCATTGAGAAACATCATTACTCTTGGAGGACATCTAAGGTCAAGCCTAAACAATCACATAATGTCTCAGGTTTAAAATGCATTATGATCAGTTTCAATCACACATCAATGGGGTGTTGTTTGAGGCAACATTAATGTGTGATCGATAGTGTTATAAATACCGACTGGTATCCCATTTCTAGATATGGAAAATAAAATAAAACATTTAATTGAGATGACCAAGCATGTGAGTACATGAGATGTTCATGAAAGTTATAATATTTTTTGTGAAGGTGTGGAAGTAATCTGAGTGGACCAATGTATCTCATTAATGTAGTGGGGATAGAAATTGTTTGAGGAAACATAAATGTGTGATTGAAAGTGTTATGATAATTGTGTATCCCGATATTCTTACTTCTCCTCAATGAGGTGTTCACGCTGTCTCCTAAAGACCAGACTTGTTTGGTTTGTCTGGGCATGCTAAGTAAGTGGTAAATGTGATCAATGAATCATCTTTATTATATTATGCATACTTTATGATCAATTGGTCATCTTTATTATATTATGATTCTGCAATCTTACACTATCGTATATTTTGTGTAGGCACATTATGATATACATGGATAAAAGATGGATCACATTACCGAGGAACACACCTCAGTATGTTAAGGGTTTGAATGAGTTTTTAGATTTTGCAATTTCTAATCGATCCGTTGAAGGGAGAATAAGATGTCCATGTCCTAAATGTAAATTTAGAACATGGTTGAAGAGAGATGAAGTTTATGAACATTTAATACTGAAGCAATTCCCTAGTCAATATTTGTGTTGGAATTGGCATGGAGAATCGAACAATACAGAAAGATTGAGCACTGATGTTAATCCACAGAATGAGGTCCCAAGTTTGTCGAAAATGGAAAATGAAATGCAAAACCTCATAAATGATGCATTCGGCACTGCAAGACACCACTATCAGCATCAAAACATATCAGAACAACCAGAAGAGGGTGCTACAAATTGCAACGTGACAAGTGATGTTTTTGAGACTGTAACACAAGTAGATCAAGATTGGAACATATCATTGGATCCTCCTCTTGATTATGTAGAGCCAAATGTAATGGAAAACTTCACTGATAAAAATGCATTTCATGATTTAGTTGATGATGGAAATCAAGAGTTGTATAGTGGGTGTTTGAAATATTCAAAGCTTTCATTTCTGCTGAAGTTGTACCACATCAAATGTCTATGTGGAATTACAAATAAGGCAATGTCCATGATATTGGAATTGATTCGTGATGCATTTCCTGAAGCAAAAATCCCAGAATCTTTTTATGATATGAAAAAAGTTGTTAACAAGCTTGGTCTGAATTATATAAAAATACATGCGTGTCCCAATGATTGTATGCTTTATTGGGGAGAGGATTCAAGTAGACAGAATTGCAAGAAATGTTCTTCTTCTAGATGGCAGTCAAAGGGTGATGTCGGAAGTCTTACTAAACGTAATTTCATGAAGAAGAAGAAAATGAACACACCTGCAAAGGTTTTGCATTACTTTCCTTTGAAGCCGTGATTGCAAAGATTATTCATGTCATCAAAAACCTCCGAACACATGATGTGGAATTCTGTATAAAATAACAATGATGGGTTAATGAGACATCCACGAGATTCCCAATCATGGAAGACATTTGATTCATTACATCCAGATTTCTCAGCTGATCCTAGGAATGTTCGATTGGGATTGGCTGCCGATGGATTCAACCCATTTGGGACTTTGAGTACAAGTTATAACATTTGGCCAGTTGTTTTGATACCTTATAATTTGCCTCTGTGGATGTGTATAAAACAATCATCTTATATCATTTCAATGATTATTCCTGGAAAACAAATTCCTGGAAATGATATTGATGTATACTTGCAGCCTTTGATTGAAGAATTGCAGGAGTTATGGAGTAACGGTGTTGAGACATTTGATGTTTGTTCTAAAACAATGTTCAAAATGCATGCTGCTTTACTGTGGACCATTAGTGACTTCCCTGGGCTTGGGAATTTATCTGGTTGGAACACTTATACGGTTTTGGATTGTCCCGTTTGTAACTTTGATTTTGAGCCCAAACGGCTACCTCATAGTAGAAAATGGTGCTTCTTATGCCATCGAATATTTCTCGATACATCTCATAGATTTCGGCTGAACAAATAAAAATTTAATGGTTTCATTGGTCGTAGACCACCTCCAAAGTTGTTAACCAGTTCTGAAATATTGACACAACTTGAAAATGTTGAAACAAAATTTGGGAAGGTTCATCATTTGAATGATAGCAGAAAACGGGTCCGAAGTGCATCGTCAAGTGAAATCAGAAAGCAAAAATGGAAGAAAAAAAGAATATTCTTTAAACTTTTGTATTGGGAATTTAATTTGTTGTGCCACAATCTTGATGTGATGCATATTGAGAAGAATGTATGTGATAATTTGATTTTCACATTACTTAATGAGCATGGAAAGTCGAAGGATCGTCTTAATGCTCGCAAAGACTTACGAGTAATGAACATAAACCGCGATCTCTAGCCAGATGAGAATGAAAAGTATGCTCCGGCCATTTTCGCAATGAAAAATAGGGATAAAGATACGTTCCTTCTAATTTTAAAGAATGTGAAGGTATCTGATTGGTATTCGAGTAAAATCATGAGGTGTGTTGACTTGAAGAATCGTAAGTTACATGGATTGAAAAGTCACGATTCACATATTTTGTTACAGCAATTACTACCATTGGCATTGCGTAAATTATTACCTGAAAAAGTTACTGCTGTTGTACTCCAATTTTGCACATTTTTTAGGCAATTATGTGAGAAATTTGTACATCCATTTCAGCTTGACAACCTCTAGGAGAGGTTTGTATTGACTCTTTGTGCAATGGAGATGATCTTTCCTCCATCGTTTTTTACTATCATGATGCATTTAACTGTGCATTTGGTTGAAGAAGCTAAATTAAGAGGCCCCGTTCATTATTGACGGATGTATCCAATTGAGAGGTATTTTATTTATATGTTTTCCAGTTAAGTAAACAATTTTTGACATTTAAATAAATGCATAATATTATTATTTTATTTCACAGATTTCTTGGGCATTTGAAATCATACGTGAGAAATAAAGCTCAACCAGAAGGCTCTATTGCTGAAGGCTATTTGGCCGAGGAATGTCTTAACTTTTGTTCCAGGTATTTAGATGATATTGAGACAAGATTCAATCGAGTTGGACGTGTTGACGACACATCAACTCAATCTCAAATGAATCAGAAATCAAAAATAATTCCTGCTATTGGCCGATCAGTTGGGAGGACCTCAAATGTGACACTGACAAAATTGGAATTATTACAGGCACATAGATATGTGCTGCTGAATAGTGAAATTACAGATCCATTTATTGAAGAGTTGAGGATACAAACAAAGAGACGAATGAGAGGCCAAACACGAAATGAGAAAGATATAACGAAAGCTGTGAATAAAGAGCTTGTAGAATGGTTTGCACGACGTGTAAGTTCATAAATATTACAATAAATAAGAATATCAGTTTGACACATACAATTTGTAAATATATTAAATTATATTTCTTTTTTCAGATCATGAATACTGATACTCGATCATACTTGTCATAAGATTTGAAGTTTCTTGCTAGAGGTCCTATAAAGCAAGTTAGAAAGTTCGACGCTTATAATGTGAATGGCTGTATATTTCGTACAGTTGATCGAGAAGTGGGATTGAAAACAAAAAATAGTGGTATGTTTACATTTAATGAAGTGGGATACTATGGAAAGCTACATGATATTATTTAATTAAACTACCATGGACATTTTTTTATTGTTTTATTCAAATGAAAATGGGTCGATATTATAGGAGGTGTTAAAAGAGATTCATTGCAATTTACTTCTGTGAACTTCTCTCGCTTGATGGATGTTGGTGATCATGAAATGCATGATTCATATATCTTAGCATCACAAGAAAAAATGGTATATTATGTGAATGATGTTGTGGATGAAGGGTGGAGTGTAGTTACTCACGTAATACAAAGAGATTTGTATGATATGGGTGATGAAGTGGAAGATTTGACCTCTGAAGTTGAATGTCATCAACAACAGGAAGCAGAATTATTTTTCCATCATGATATTGAAAATATTAGTCTTGCAAGGATGAATGAAGTGGATGAAGCAATGGAGCAGGAAACTGACATTATTGAAGGGGAAAATGACTGTATGTACAATTATTCATTCATTCACCAACCACTTGTTTAATTTCTGTAGTCATTCATTATCATTGTTATATATATTTGGTTTTTTAGTACTGGGCATCTATTATCATTTTTAATTTTTTTTTCTGCACAATTTTTTTGAAATATATATTCTGAACTTAATTTTATTTGATTAAATGACAGGAATGCCAAGGAGGAAGCAGTATACTATTTTTTCTAGTTCTGCGACGGATGCCGATCCATCTGGGTCACTCCCCACGACATCTAAGGCACCGGCTGCCTACACCCCTGCACCATCTCCCCCTGCGCCATCTCTCACACCATCAGAGAGCCTCCCATTAGTGGCTGAGTTGTCGACTCCCCCTATAGGTGCCTCATCAGTTAGGTGGTGACAGACCCCTTCAAGTTCATCCCGGACACATTTTAGGGTCACAATCATAGGTATAAATTTTAATTAAATAAATTTATTGCATTTTGTTTATACTAATTATTTGCTCATTGAAGATCACAAAAATAAAACCGTGGAGAAACACTTAAAAATCTCAAATGTTTGGAACTTGAATGGTGAAAATATAGTCATGCCATTTGATTCTTATGGGGTCCCTACAGATGATTCCGCGGGGTTACTTGGCCAGATTATAGGTCAGTTGGCAGCGGAGCCCATTTCCCTTCCCATTTCATATGATGATTGGAGACATATTCCTCCAAACTGGAAAAATGAAGTTTTCGATTCTCAAATAAAAGTAATTTTATTACATTATGGTTAAATTGAATTTCATGTTACTAATATGTTCAAAATGAATTTCTGTATATAGATGTTCTTCCACTTCACAGTTGCTGATGTGATAGCACGGAAGTGGACTTTTAAAAATCTTGGTAAAAATGGAAAGATTTCAAATAGAGATTGAGGTGTGATGTCAACGATACTTCATTGACCTTGGAACAAATGTATGACAAGCTACCCAGTGGGGTACCGAAAGAGCAATGGAAAGTTTTTATTGACAGACATCGTGATCCGAAGCGGATGGTATTGAAATATATATTATTATATTATCCTCATTTTACATTAATACATGTATATGAAGAGGAGATGACATTGGATACATTACTGTTAAATTTCATTTTATTTATTTCAGGATCTTTCAGGACAGAATGCATCAAACAGGGCGAAGCAAGTCATCCCTCACACGGTAGGCTCAAAAAGCTTTTCTAGAAGCCAGATGTCATTGGTAATATTTTAAATATTTTAAATATTTATAATAAAATATTATCTATTTGATATATTGAATTTTTTATTTATCTTTGCTTAATGTAGTCACAAAATTTTGGGCACGAAGCCTCCCGGACTGAACTGTGGTTGGATGTTCACAGAAAATCAGATGGCTCTTTTGTTAATGAGCCTACCAAAGAAGTTGGGGTATGAAGTCAAATTTTTAACTTATTATCAGTTTTTACTGTGTTTATATGTATTGATATTTGATTTATAGGTAAAAATTAAAGAACTATGGGATGCCAGTCCTGGGCAGTCCTACTCAGTCTCCCAGGATGACCCAGTTGCTCAAGTCCTTGGGAAAGAGCATCCTGGTAGAGTGCACGGGATAGGTTTGGGACCCGTACCATCTGAGGTTTTTAGCAGGCCATCAGGGATTCCAGCCGCATCTACTCCTGGTTATGGTCAGCCCATACCTGAAGATGCTCAGAGGGAGATTTCTTCTCTACTAGTCACAATTCAAGACCAAGGGGCAAAGATATCCACTATGCAGAAAGCGTTGACTGATTTATATCAGCAGATGAGCATATATGCCCCCAGTGGTAGTGCACCGAGTGGTGGTGAGCAGGTAAATCACAAAAATCACAATCATTCAGTTTGAAAACTTTTATTGGTTTTAAGTTTAATTATAAATATGCAACAATATTTAATTTTCAATATAATGTTCTTACAGGTGGCAGCAGGAGATGGAGGTGGAGAGGGTGACGATGCATCATCAGACCATGAGTAGTATTGTTGATGTGTTGAACAAATATGGGAAAGGTTGGTTTGTATATATAACATGTGTGGTGTATGGAACCTTTAAAAAACCATTGGTCTTGGAGGAGCTTCAGTGGAAAACCTTGAATGATCACAATAACCTCAGGTGGTAAAGAGAATGATGTGTTTGTTTCATTGGTTAGATGATCTATGGTAATAGGCTCTTTGATGTTTCTGTTGTAAATTCAGCATTGGGAATTTGACTCATTAGAGTGTTGCATGTCCAAAAAGGGGGTGAGAGGCTGGTCATTTGACCGGTGACATGAATATCCATAGCTCTCAAAACCCTATCTCTTGTGCGTTTGTTTTGCAAGACAACTTTGCATGACCTTATCAAATGTATCATTTGAAAACATTAGAGCTTATAAAGTAAATCCAATTACAAAAAACCATTAAATTTACAGTATTAATTGGTCAATCAATTTAATCAATCAAAACAAACTATGAACATCATATCAACACATGAATTCCAAAATATTTATCTTAGGATGGATACTACTACATCAAAAAGGGTGAAAACATTATTTATTTCGCGAATGGTTATGGGATTGAATGTGATCAGATTCAAGAGAAGATAGATTTGATAGAAAAAATGAAAATTAATCATTTCCAAGGTATATCTTTTTATTAGATTTTTTCTCTAGTATTTAATACATAATACCCAACTATCATTCTGAGTGAACACTAGGTGTCTTGAGGAAAAAATATATCCCACTTCATCCTTTATTTTATTTATGGGATATGGTGGATTCATCTTGGGGATCCATGGAGTGTTCTCCTATTTTTATATTTCTTTTATTATGTACCTATATTGAAGATCCAATATAGAGGTGGTATTTTTCTTTGGTGCGTGAATGTGCATGCATTTCTATAACCCCTTGTTTAGGTGTAGTTTCATGCATGGTTTCCATGTGTGGTTGTGGTTTTTGAGTTTATTTTTCTTCATCCTACAGTGAAGAGTTATAAGTGACTACTTCCATGTGGTCGAGGATACCCATTCTCAATCTTCTATATTATATGTGTGGTATAATCAAGTTCTTTCTCTCTTTCAATTAAATATTAAGGGTTTTTAATAATAAAATAATTTATGCAAAATATAAATTTATGATAATGGGTAATTTTCTCATGCCTTACTACATTATTATATGTTTTTGAGATATCTATGCATGATTACATCCAATTCCAAATATTAGTACTATTGGGACCCTGTTTGTAATATAGTTGTAATTTTATGAGGACACTTTCAATATTGTAATGTAATTTCTCCCAGAATAAAAATAAAAGGAATATATTTTTGGATAATAATTGGTGTCCCATTGATGTATTTTTTGTGTGGGGATAACCATGATTAGTAAAAATGACATGTGATAATTCCCATGAATATTCATTGAAGTCTTTATATGTGATGTTGTGGAAAATTCATCTTATTGTGTTTCACTATATGGTTTAGGAAGTTGTATGGTGATGTTATTGACCAGATTGGTTGTGTAGTACAAGGGGATGTGATTGTTTAGTCGATTTTCTTGTATGTGATTTTGGTAGTAGTGAAAGGTGCTATGAATAGGTTGTGGTACATGGTTATGGGGTCATGGATGTGGTGTAGTGGTTGTAGAATAATGTTTTTGTAGCAGATTCGTTGATTTGTTATGTGGTGATAGAGTTTCATGATGGTTTTAAGGAGTATTTGATTTTGTGATATGGGTTGGGCAATGTGGTGTGGAAACAATGGTGGATGTGTGGTGTTGTGGTGATAGTTTTGTGAGTTGAATTAGTTGTAGCATGGAGTGGATATGTCAGTTTCTCGGTTATCCATGAGATGAACTATGTTGATAATGTAAATGATCTAGGTTAGTAAATAAAAAATATTTATTGGAAATAGATATGTTATAAATTAATCAAATGAAAATGTAAAGTGTTATGTGAATTGTAATGGATAAAAAATAAAGGTGGTGAAACATGTTTGTGTAAAGTGGAATGTTGTGTTGATAGTATTGTGATTGTCTTGGGTGATTCATATAGTGATTTAATTGGTTGTGATTATTGATTTGTGTTATGGTGTGGTGATCTAATAAGCTCAAGTGTAGTTTATGTGGACACCTAGGTTTGGTATCGTGGGATATCTATATACCATGAATGTTTCTATAATTTTATACACCAAGCATAATTTATATAAAATTACCACTACTCAAAGGTTTAGAGTTTTAGGTATTTTCACCAATAAATATGATGGTGGTGAAATTTAGGCATGGGTTCACACACATCCTCTCACTTCATTCAGAATTAGAGACACATGTTGGTGTTGGAGAATTCATAGAAACGATGTCATGTCCATGGTGCCTTCCGATGGAAATTGATCTATTAGACCCAATTTCTATGAGTGATAAGTTATCTGTTTCTATGTGATATATTGTGGGGTAATTGATGGTGAGTGGAGGGGACAATTATTATGTGCATCACATTCATGATACCTTAAGACTCTTGTTCTAGTTTGGATGCCATTTGACATAATATGTGTCCGTGGGTGGGAAGAGATGTTAGGTGGTAGTGTATTTGTCTACAAGTATGATTTATTGTGAAGTGATGGACTATGTGTCTACTGGTGGTATGTGATGTGATGTGATGGACTAGGTGACTGTTGTTGGGATGTGGTGTGATGTGATAACCCATTTGTATAAGGGAAGGATTTGATGTGATGTGACGTGGTTTGTTTGGATGGGATGAGAGCATTCCTAATTAGATATAAGGTTGTGAGAGTGGAAAAGTAAAGTTTAATCTATAGTGGGGTTACATTAATTTTTTGTTGAACACAGTTCCATATGATAATAGTGGATCAATTATTTTATGAGTAATCCATGGTGTACAAAGGATTATTTAGATGAAATGTATGGGGTTATATGGTTTATTCTATTTGATGGCCAGCACATTAACACACCATTTTCACCTAAAATTGAAGACTTCATTAAGACCTAGATGATTATATCTTTTTTTTCTCGCACTACATATATATTATAGTTTTCAAGATACAAGAATAACTTTTGGAGACTAAACTGGACATTACCAATTCAAATAGTATTCATGTTAATTAACTGGATTTCAATTATCATTTGGAACATTGGGATACTTTTATGGAATCAAATATTTTCAATTTTGATCATCTGTAAACTATAAGTATAAGTCCATGTGACCCCCAATCTCTTGTTTCATTTGATGTTATCTTGTGTTTCATTCTAAATCCATAATTTTAGGTATTTTTTATGCTTTAGGTATTCTTATTGAATTGGATCAACTTTTTCATCAACATTAAATTAAAGGGTGTTTATGAATATCGCGTAGGTGGTGCATAAATTTTGTCTTTATTATATATATGTTGTATGTGTTGTTTGGTTTGTTTTCCAGGGAAGTGGTGGAGTATAAATAGAAATGCATTTTTTTTTCGGGTCAGCATTTCATGGCGGTTTTAACCGCTGCTAATGTTTTACCACTTATACATTTAGCGGCAGTTTAAACTGCCACTAAATGTATTCGGAAGACTGTTTAGCGGCGGTTAGAACCGCCGCAAAATCACGTTGGAAATTGCGGCGGTTTTAACCGCCGCTAAGAAGGCGATTGGCATGCCTGAGTTTCGTGGAGATTATAGCCACCGCTAATTAAATATCCCTTAAAACCGCCGCTAAATTTATCAAAAACCGCCGCGAAATGAGGTACTACGATGCTTTTGTTTGGCCACCGCGAAATGCATAAAACCGCCACTAATAGATTTCCGACGCAAAGTTTAGCGGCGGTTTCTGTAAATCGCCACCAAACCATATAGTGGCGGTTTAAACTGCCGCTATATGGAAAAAAAAACCGCTGGTAAGAGGCGGTTTTCCTGTAGTGATAAAAGACTCAACAAAATATTGTTCCCTTCGTGGTGAGATCTTCCACTCAGCTTGATTCAAGATATTACTAATAACTTGAGTCAGTTGGTTCATCATTCGCATGAATGTTTCCATTCCGGCTTCAATCGGAGGGCCGTCAGCGCATGGTCCATTGCGGTCAACATTTTCACGGTTCCTCCTATTGCCCGCCATTTTCAAAAAGAATAAAATATTAGTGAGAAACTTGCTTCATTTATGAATCTTTTAACTATAATGGATTCTACATCTTAAAACTTCAAGCTTAAAAAATTATATTTCTCTCTAATTCCTTCATAATGATTCATAAAAAGCATGCAATTAACCAAACATATTCCCTGAGAGTGTCGTAACCAAGAGTGCAGCAAGGCCCATTGTCGTGCACTAGTTCCCATTCGAGTCTAGCTCAAAGCTGTGTTTTCGGGGTTTATCCCTATGTACATATGTGCCAGAGCCGCCTCTACCTGCTCGTATCTAGACAGTGATGTATTTTTTTTGATAAACCACTTACTCAATACTCACCAAAATACTAGGATGTTTTCCCTATATTTAAACTTTTTTATAGAGTTCTTCCAAAAGTTTACATATACTAATTTCCATAAATAACTAAACTTTCCTTTGATACCAATAGTGGAATCCCGCATTTTTATTAAATAACATTTCATTACATTATACAAACATAGGATCTTTAAAGTCTAGTGTCATGGAAATCAAGAAGATAATACATGAAAACAACATAAAACATTCTTCTAAACCACTTGTAAGGCTTCATCATAGGTTCATCCTATGAAAAATTACTGCATCTCATATCTTGGAGATAGACATCAAAGGAAAGGGTGAGCAGAAGGTCCAGAAAGGGTAAACAAGGGAATCGATGTGCTTGTGATATCAATAAGAACTTGAATACAACATATAGACACGAGCAATGGAAGTATAGGCAAATCATAATGAAAAGAACTTGAATACAACATAAAGACATGATCAATGGAAGTATAGGTATATCATAATGAAAATAACATGAAACTTAACTTGAATATGTGGCTACAACATTTCATTTAGACAGTCATGAACATATTACCAAGGTCCATCCCCAAGGTGTCATAATAATTACCTTGGTTATTCAACATGGTATCGTGAAACTTTTCATCTCTAGAGATTAAATCTTTACACAATCCAATAGAACACTATCAGGGAGCACACTTAATATGGCTTTACATACATGTTATCCACATCAATCATAATCAAACACTTTATAAATAACCTAGAGAGAATAAAACAAATGGGTTTCATTTCAAAATCATGACATTTTAAAAGCTCTTGAAAATAAGATCATTATATCATTTATAACCCATGGAAAGGGAGTGAGGGTTATATGTATGTAAATTATAGATTAAAATATCTAATATTTATATATTTATTAACACCCATAGAAATGAAATAGGTCTTTGTATTCACATAAATAAACAATGGGATTTCTTGAGAGTAAGAGATAAAACTTTTGAGATGAAATTTCTGCAGCCTAATGGCTATATAACATGGTTTTGGAAAACAATGAAAAGAGAGGGGACTTGGGTCACCAATTCATAAATAATTCATAATATAGTATGGGTACTGAATAAGATCATGTTATAGCTATTTTAATTACATACCACATGAAAAGGAAACATGAAAAAAAGAGAAGAAGTGATTTTTTACGAGAAATTCGGTAGCCTAACGGTGTCACATAAAAATTCAGAAAAAAATGATGAGAGAAGAAAGGGTATCTCATCATTTAGAAATGAAATGGGTATTAATAAGAACATATGAGAACATAACCTCAACATAAAGATATGGAAAATATAAGACTCAACATAAAGGAAATCATTACTTAAAAGAGGAGGGTGAAGGAATCCCTTACCTTGAAGAGTATATTCAAAAGCATGAAGGTCAGGACCTTGGGAGGATTGAGGGACCTTGGGAGGACTCCTGGGGATTTATGGAGACCAGAACTTCGTTTATGAGGATTTGTAAACGAAAATATTGAGGTAAATTCTTGGTATTTATAGGCGAAGTGAGGGGACAAGTCATTAATGGCCAAGGGACACCTCATCAGTGGTATTGAAAAAACCATGAGCTTTCCCATGGTATTTTCCCGTGGTATTGGCCACCTGGGACACCTCATAACTTACCTTACTATTCATAAGTCTACCAAAATTATTACATAATTATTACATCCTTAATGATGCCATTAAACACCTAAAACTAAAAACTGTATTGTCACTATTCACTGAAAATTCATTTTTTTCAGAAAATTCTCAAAAATCAACGTAACCTAATATCGATGCTCTGAATTCAAAAATGAACTCCATTTTAGAAAAATAGTTTTCTAAATATTTTTAATTTAATTTTTCATTAAAAACACTATTCAGCTGAATAAACTAATACTTGAATAATAATTTCCGAAATAGTTATTTAACTATTTTATTGAATCACATTACTTAATCATGGTGCCTAAATTATATTAATACTTTCTTTAAGTGATATTACTAATCCATTTGGTCACATTACTAATCCTAAGCGTAAAATCACTATTCATAAATTATTATTCGCCAAAAATTAAGTTGATCTCATTAGATTCTTAATTTCTGACTGAACACATTTCTAGAAGACCATTTTATAAAATCATTACACATCATTAATTATATAAGGTTTACATAAATATATTAAAATATCCATTTTTTTCAAAATTCATCAATATACATCCTATATTTATTCGAACATCTGAAAAAAAACATCACCATAGGAAGAAATCACAATTTTATTTATCTCAAGGATTACACAAAGTAGCTATGGTCTTGTAACATACCCCCTTATAACCCCAGCATAGGACCTAAGTGTAAGGTGTGATATGGTGAAAGAATCTGAAGGAGGCTCGAACAACATTTCCCAAGTAGTGTTTTCTATAAGCTTGAACTTCTCCCGAAGGCGATTCTGCTCCAACTTCAGAGGATGATGTTCGGCTTGGGTTTAGTCCAGACCAAAGCCCAGTGGTGCTACCTCCTTCCCATGTTTCATCATATGGGATTCGATCGGCCCGAGACTACTAGATGAGGCCATCGAATCTTCTTTCTATATTAATTAACCAATATCACTTGTATTTAGAGACAACAATCACAATATTTAGTTTCCAATGGTCATATTGACCAACGGTCTTATAAGAATCGAAACCCAACAGTCTCATTTTAATTATACTGACATCATTAATTAATGAATATAATTTTGTTGAGTATAAAATAAAATTACACACATTATTATGAAACAAAAATTCCTTAAATCTTTTGGGTCATTACATAATAAATTAATCTATAAACCTAAAGTGTAATACCTACTAGGTTATAAATAACATATGTTCATCAATTTTTTTGGAGAAAATAAATAATATAGTAACCATGAAATCACATATTCTAGTGGTATGCATGAAACCCTATTCATCCTTTGGTCATGGGTTCACGAACCATCTCCATGTAAGATTTTATTGGTTTTCACATGAAATGTATAATGTACTTTTTCTAAAATATAATAATATAATTTTCAAAATAATTATTATAGACATCCTTGAAATTTAATAACCAAATATCCTTTTAACTAAGTATTTCAATACATCCAAAATAGAAAAACACTTATTACTTATTATTCCAACATATGAACATAATTAGTCTAGGATTTATCAAATAATCATAAATACTCATGTGGAGAGATAATATGTTATTCTCACAATCTTCAACTTGAGCATTAATTAATATTTCAATAATCTAGTATCCTTATAGACCTTCTGAATGATGAAAATACAAATATTAGAATGAATTTCATGAAATCATCTTAACATTGATCCCCCATATAGAACAAGGTTTTTCTTAGTTGTAACATACCAATCATGTCAATAACCTCATCATATATTTTATTAAAACATTGTAGTAACCCGAATTACCATACCTTTTTTTTGTAAAACATGCATTCTTACATGTTCTAAATATTACTAGATATATTATCTAAATAAAAGATATTTTAAACATCATGCATGATAACATAGACTACTTTTTCAAATAAAATTTATTTATCAATATAGAGGTCATAAATACCATCCAATATACTTTATCCAAATCAATCATTTGTTTATACAAGATAAACACAATTATCTAAATATCTTTAACACATTGAATTTTACCTACCATTATTTTAAAATATAATCCTACATTAAAATCACTTATCCCCATTCATTATATCCTTTTCCACCCATTATGAAATAATTATACTAAAAAGATATATATATTTCAGGATTTCTATAACATAATCTTTGAATTCCATAATATACACACATTAATCATCCATCCTTATTTTTAAAACATTACTTTTTCTCAATGATCATATTCCATAAAACCACATTCCAAGAATATTAAATATGAATCATGTCATAAGGTTACTCAACCTCAATACAATAATTATTATGATGTTTTATGTATGTAATACTGGATGAACATCCCATACCTTTCACATGCCATTTTTGATATCTTTATCATCCTAAGTGTAACCAAAATTAATGGACATTCATAATTACCTTCATGAGATTTCTACTATGTAAATCTATTTTCAACAATCCCATACATTACACACATGAAACATTCAATGTTAGCACATTTACATCTTTTTCCCACAACTGAATTAAACTATAAATCATACAGTGAGAAACAATTATCACATATGAAAATAACAAAATCAAGAAAAATTACTTGTATGATGTCTAAATAATGACACAAACTTATTTGATCTATGAAACAATATTTGTATCCATGGATATTCTCCATCATGTTTTATTTAAATCATTCATGATGGTTCCTAAAGAGTTTGTGAATTTTCAAAGCATATTCTTCGAGAGCGTCAAACTAGGTGCCCAGTAAGGCCCGTTGTCTTATACAATGACACAATCGACTCATAACTGACACACCATGTTTTAGTTGTTACAACTAGGTACATTTGTGACATAACCACATCCAATTGTAGTATCTAGAAAGGGTTTTATTATTAGGAAACCACATTCTCTATCCATTATAATAAATTTTTGATGTTTTCTAATACAATTAATTATCCTTATTTATATCCTTATAAACATACCTAGACATATACATATAACTATTTTTTTATGGATGTCACTAATGTTTTATCATCTGAGTTTCCAAATGATAACTAAAATTTTTCTCTTGCTCTGAATATATCAATGCTCTATTTTCATGCATTTATATTACATCGCTTTTTTTAAAATACATAAAACATTGAATAAACATATTACCGAAGACCTTTTTAATTTATTGGCTTTAGAATCTTGAAAAAAAATATTCTATCATAGTGAAATATCATAAATGTTTCCCTTAAAGATATTTCCCCTTTTTAATTATACTTAATAACCTTTCTTCATAACATGGAAATGAAATGATAGGAAAATGGGTCAGATCGAATGATTAGTACGGGTAAATAATGGAAATATGTAAGCATAAACATTAACATTAGAGTATGAGAATATGAAAATATCATCTTAAAATCACACCCTGTATATAAAAGATCATAAACAAGGATCATGAAATTGAGATTGAAAGATCATGAGACATGAATAAGAATGGAATTAGGATTGCAATCCATAAAATCATAAGATAGGAATAATATATTAAATCGTGGAATATTAGTCATATTAAAACATTGTGAGGATCTATTAGAAGAAATATGTTCACTAATTACGTTAATGAAATGAAATCAGGACCTCACATAATCTAATGGACATGGAATCAGGTTCCCTATTATCCCTGTGAGCATGAAATCATATTAACATATAGCATTTTGAACATGTATCCAGGATCAACCATAATCATATGAACCTGAAACAAAATGTAACAACCCAAGATTTTATTAATGAAAATTCCTTTTAATCTAATTAAATTTTTTATTATGTAAAGTGGTTACATAAGACATATGCACTTCCATGGTTTTATGTTTTTGGATTTGAAAATACATTTTTTAATTGTTACTGTTTCTAATATAGTGGTTGAAGAGTGATAACTAGATTAGTATAAATATAGGGATATAAAAAATAAAATGTACTCTTAAAAAGGATGAAATGGCCTCATCTAGAATAATTGCACCATATGAAACCCATTTTTCATAGCAAGAAAAGGAGGTAGTGTAACTTGGCTTTGTTGTTGACCAAGCCCATGTCGAGCTTCAACATGTTAAGCATGAACAGAACCGCCTACAAGAGAAGTGGATGTTGATATAGATTACGACAAAAGAGTTGTTATCTAATCACCCCCAAGAGTCTTTCACTATCGAACACCTTACCCTAAGGTATTATGCGAGTGTTATAAGGGGTTATCTAACAAGAATCTTGCACTATGATTATGTGAAATATTTTTGAATAATTAATATACATCCATTTTATTAATTTTACTTTGTAAATAGATTTTAATTAACAAATGGTGTTTTTAATTAATATTCAAATAAGAAATCTATTTTGATAAATTAATGGATTATTGAATTAAATAATATTTTAATAAAATATTATTACTAAATTACATTTTATTAAATATAATTGATAATTTAATTTTTATGAGTATAACTGTAATTTTTTTATGGTGTGAAAATGATTTTTTTTTCAAAACCCATGAATTTTAAATACTTTTCAGTTTTTATTTTAAAAGTGAAAATTCCCATATTTATAAATTTCATTAGATAAAATGAAAATTATTTTTTGAATCCATTGATCAAAATTATCAACGTTGAATTTTTCATAATTTTCGGAGACGGTCGTATTTTTGGGTAAAAATAGAATACCATTTAATTATATAGTGTGTTTTATACCATTATAAAGACCCATTAGTGACGTAATAAAATACTATAAATGGGGTGTTATACCAATATAGGAATTAATATTAAAATAATGTGACATTAGGTTGTTTTATATATTTTACAAAGACTTAGTGGACCCTCCAAAACATATAAAACATTTTATCTATTTAAAATGATTTCCTTAATAGTGTGACTCACCTCTACATAACAAAGCCTTATATTTTAATAATATCAGCCATTGGCCAGAAAATATAATGTTTTCCACTCCGCTTTGGCAAAAAACATGGTAAAAACACATTGTTTTCTTGTGTTTTTCATTCTTTTAATGTGTGGTATCCAAAACCTAAATAATAAAGAAACCCCTATCTATTACTGCATAAACCCTCCAAAGCTCCCACTTCCTCTCCACTCAAGACATTGGAGCTCGTCCAACCTCTTCCATCCTCTCTCTATAATCTTCCCAAGGCACCCTAATATCCCAAGAATCCTATCTCATGCCTCTGCCAAGCCTTTGAAATCACACTTTCAAGTATAGGATTTATTCCTTTATCATTTTATTTCAAAATTTATTTATGTTGTTATTACCATTGATTTTAAATTACAAACATTGGTGTATGATTTTGAACCTCCCCTACACTTCCCTACATATTTTTTAATGATGAGATACCCCTTTCTCTATCATTAATGCCTCCCATGAACAACTATTCCAATGCCAAAATTCTATATTGGATATCTCTTTTCTCATTTACTTTAAAGGAGTACCTTTGTATAATGAATCTAAATTCTATTACATATATTGGGAAATGTATCAATATTACCACATTACATTAAATTTCATATAAATATTATGAAAAAACCCTTTATCTTTCATCAACCATTTCTATTAATTTTATGTCGCACTGTTATGCTGCTGAAAATGCACACCAATTTTCCAAGACAAAGTCATTGTGTAGTGAATACCATGCCCATTTATCTGTCAAGGGTTTTCACCCGTATGAAAATTTACTTATTTATTATATTATTTCATTTATGAATTCCAAATTAATTTATCATTTAATAAATGATGATTTTTAATGATTCCATTTTATTTTATCCATGTTGCACACTTATGAATGTGATGGAATAATTAAGAAGGGTGGTCCCTAATAGTGCTTCATTACATTGGGTAAAGATTAGTATCATGATACCTCAATTTCTATGAGTTTTTACTCATTCTAATTCTTGTGAAATGTGGGTTTAATCATTATTAATGTGCAATGAGCCTTGGTTCAAGATAATATCATGGTAAATGTTATTTCCACATTTCCATGTTTTGATAATCATTCTATATCATGACTTTTTCTTCATGTTTATTTTACACTCCATTGATATTAATATTTCATAACATGTACTATATTTTTCATGTTATTCATTTCTTAATACCTTATAGTTCTTTATAAATCAAACTATTCTTATTCATGTCCACAAGTTATCCCATGCAATGCTATTTACAAAGGAACTAGTGCGGTCATGTAAAAGAAGTTTTCAATAAAGATGTATATTTCATGTTTTATCTTGTTATTCAAAGTTTCTAATCCCCAAATACCCTATACCTCTTGATATTCATTGTTGTATCAAGTAAAAAAGTTTATGTAATAAATCATGTGTAAGTGTGAAATAAAGAGCATGGTTGTTATAGTTGGTATCTAAGGGATGTTTAGTTATGTTTGAGATTTGGATTAGAAAACCCAAGGGAAAGCCTTAGGGGTAAGACAAAGTATAATAGAAAAATACATAAATTTTGGTGAGTATTGAATATGTGGTTTATCATTGAAATACATCCTTTTCTAGATATGATCATGTAGAGGCAGATCTTTCACAGATTTGTCTTGGGGTAAAAACAAAAAACATTGTTTTGAGCTATACTTGAATGGGAAATGGTGAATGAAAATGAGCCTTGCTGCACTCTTGTTATGAATCTCAAGGGGGTTATACTTTGGTAAATTCACAAGCTTAGTATGAACCATTGTTGAGGAAATAAAAAACTCCCCTAAGAATATTTTTAGGTAATTAGATCATGGATGAAATAGATTGAATCCAATAAATTCATAAGTTAAGGAAATAAATGTAATTTATAATTCATCCACTTTTGTCTTTGGATTATTTTTTATGTGTTTCCTCTATCTTTCCTTTTATTCCAGATAATGGCCTATAATAAGAAAAATCAGGCTAAAAACTGATGTGAAGATCAATGTGATGATTGTTCTAATGATATTTCCAATATGATCGGAGTGGGAATCACAAAATTTATCATGATTTTCTCTCAGTTAACTCATTTATTGAATAGAAATATGGGTAAAGAGGAATGTTCACCCCCCCAGAATGAACAAGTCACAATCGAGAGCTTCACGAGGCAAACACCTCCTACATTTAATCGATCATTCGATCCATCAATTTCCAAACAATGGATCAAATCCATTGAAAAGATATTCTCCTTCCTTCAATGTTATGAAAAAGGGATGTTTCGTCCGGATACTTATCATATAGAGGGTGAAACTGATCAATGGTGGACATTGTTCAAAAATATGAATCCTAAGGAGAAGATCGCTGCATTAGAATATAAGGATTTCTAGAAATTATTTCTCGATATATATTTTCCTCGTACCCTCCGACCTAATATGGAATGAGACTTACTTTTCCTCAAGAAAAAAGACGACGAATCAATATGAGCATATAAGGAAAAATTTACAAGGCTTTCATGATATGCATCCAACCGTATCATTACACTTGAATACAAGTTTGACTACTTCTTTGGTGAGCTAAAACCTAGCCTACAGAAAGCCCAAATGATCAATGAATTCGAGAGCTATAAGGAAATTTTACAATGCTCCCTCAAAGTCAAAATGAAGATGGAGGAATATCAGGGGTATAATGGGGATATGAAGCATGAGGTGAACTTCAATTCTGGAAGTCATATGGATAAATCCAACGATGCTATGAAAATCCAGCACCCCACATTCCAAAGGTGTGGAAGGAAGCATCTCGGAAATTCCCTGAAGGGGATGAGGAATTGATTTATTTTTGGAAGAGAAGGGAAACTAGACATTAACTACCAAGAAAAACTCATAGCTATAACATAAGAGAGTAATTATCTGTTCGACCCTCAACATAGTGTTTATTACTTCAATGAAAAATAACCATGAGAATTTTCAAACAAGTTCCCTATGCCATGTGTTTTCAAGGGCTACCAACAACCTTCAAGGAAGCAAGGGCGTAATGTTTCCATCACTAATTCTGAAGTGAACCCCAACAACGAAGTGGTGATAGGTACACTAGTTATTTATTAATGATTATAAAACATAAATTTTGATTCTAGTTCTACAAATTATTTGATATCCCAGATGTTTAGTAGCACAATCCCTATACCACCACAAATCATGGAAGTAATGATTTCGGTGAGAACAACATATGGGGAAATCATTGCATACCCAGAATAAAACTCCACCCCTATCATAATTTGTGGATTGAACTTCCCAAAAAACCTCATCAGACTCCATCAAATTGAATTTTATGCAATGCTTCAAATTGATTGGATTTCCTTATATAGATCCAACATAAATTTCAGTGATAGGGAAATCACTCTCTATATAGAGAATCGACCCTCAATTATGTACAAGTGAAAGGAGGAGGATGTATTTTTTTAGCACCAACATATCATTTGTGGATATTACTACTCTATGAGAATGTGTATCTTGCTCAGATGATTAAGTCTATGGAAAAAACCATCCATAAAGATATTCCTATTTTGAAGGAATTTGCTGAAGTGTTTCCTAAGGAATTTCTTAGTCTTCCTCCGAGAAGAGATGTTGAATTCTCAATTTATATTATACCTAGTGCATTTAAAATATCGAATAATCCATATAGAATGGAAAGTGTGGATCATGAGGAGATAAAGAAACAAATATAGGAGAATTTGGATAAAGGGGTTATATGCCCAAGTTTTTCACCATGGGGTACACTAGTCATCTTCGTCAAGAAGATGGATGGGTCAATGTGCCTTTGCATTGATTATCATGAGCTCAAAAAAATCATGATAAAGAACTAGTGTCCCCTTCCATGAATTGATTAATTTTTTGATCAGATACATGGAGCACAATACTCCTCCAAGGTGGATTTGTGGTCAGGATATTACCATGTAAGGATGAAGAAGGAGGATATCCCCAATATTTCTTTTCTTTCAAGATACAGGCACTATGGATTCATAGTAATGGACTTTAGACTCACTGATGCTCCATTACTCTACATGGACATGATGAATATAGTCTTTAGAGATAACCTCGATAATTTTTTGGAAGTCTTTACAGACGATATTCTAACATACCCCAAAACCATGGAGGAGCATAATGATCATCTAAGCATTGTAATAGAGACCTTGCTAAAGGAGACGATCTGTGAAATACATTACAAGTGTGATTTCTAGTTGAAGGAGGTATCATTCATGGGCCATATCATGACAAGAAAATGGATAAATATGGATACCTTCAAGATAGCTTCAATAGAGGGATGGATGAGGCCAACATTGGTAACGAACATGTGTAGCTTTTTGGGGTTAGCTGGATATTATCGATGATTTGTGAGAAATTTCTCACGATTGTCGAACCCTATTACCAATATAACTCAGAAGGTAGTCAAGATTTCATGGAGTGATGAATGTGATGAGTGCATCTATGAGTTAAAAAATAGGCTTATCACTGTGATCGTGCTCACATTACCGACAAGTTGAGAAATATTTGTGGTATTTAGTGATGTTTTGAAAAAGGGACTCAGTTTTGTGTTGAAGTAAAATGAAAATTTCATTACCCATGCTTAATGGAAATTGAATGTTCTGAAAAAAAAACAATCCAACCCATGATATAGAGTTGTCCGCAGTAATCATTGCTTAAAATATTTTGAGACATTACATCTATGGGGAGAATTGTGAAATATATATGGATCAAAAAATCCTCAAATATATATTCATAGAAAAAGAGTTGAATATGCGCCAAAAATGATGGCTAGAGCTGATCAAATACTATGGCTTCTCAATACATTACTACCCTATGAATGTGAACAACGTGGAGGATTCTCTAATTATAAAGGGCCCCACAATTCTATCATTAATGATAATTGAAAAGGATCCAATCTCCTTAGATTTGATTAATATGTACATGGTAATCATAAATAAGGGAACATCACAATCCTTTCACAAATGATTTCTCAACCATCTCTTTTAGAAAGGTTAAAGGATGCTCAAAAGGATGATGTGGGAATTCAAGATAATGATGAAACTATCAAAAAAGGGGAATCCTTAGAGTTTAAAGTTAATGAAGAATAAATTGTGAGATTTGGTACAAGACTATGTGTTCTATCAAATTTGAAGTTAATGAATGAACTTTTGGATGATGCACATAGTTCAAATTTCCCTATTCACCTAGGAAACAAAAAGATGAATAATTATTTCTGAAAGAATTATAGGTGGGATAACATGAAGAAGGAGATCAATGAGTATACATTAATGTGCCTGGTATGTCAGCAAGTGAAGGATAGAAGGTATAAGTCTAAAGGGATGATGTAACCATTACTCATACAAACATGGAAATGGGAAAACATCACCATGGAATTTGTCACTGGGCTTACAAATATACCGAAATGAAACAATGTTATATGTCTCAATGTGTATTTTCTTACAAAGACTTGACAATTCATTTCAATTTCAGAGGATTTCTCATTGGATCTACTAGCAGGGATATATATCAGATATGTGGTAAGCCTGCATTGAGAACCACTATTGAATATATCTGATCGAGATCCACGATTCACCTCTATTTTTTAGAAGACCCTCCAATATGCTCCGAATACTAAGATTAACATCAGTATGTATTATCATCCTCAAAAGGATGGTCAATATGAGCGGAATATCCAAACACTTGAGGACATGTTTAGATCATGGTCAATAAACTTCAAAGGAGGTTGGGATCGACATCTTCATCTAGTATATTTCTCTTACAGCAACTGTTTGTACTTAAGCATCCAAATAGATAATTATGAAGCCCTATACAGGTAGAGGTGTAGAACACCATCATGTTAGGATAAATTAGGGGAGTGGAAACTCATAGGAACAGAAAATGGTTGATGAAATAACAGAGAAGGTAAATACCATCTAGCCACACATTAAAGCAGCTCAGATTTGACAAAAGAGGCATGCTGATAATCATCGACAAGACCTAGAGTTTGATGTTAGATACATGGTATTCTTTCGCATATCATCGTGGAAGAGAGTTAAGAGATTATGGATGAAGTGAAAGATTAGTCCAAGGTACACCATCCCTTTTGAAAACATTGATCGCATTGGATGAGTGGCTTACTGACTAGAACTCACATCAAACTAAACTCAAGTACATGATGTATTCCATTTATCAGTCATGAGGACGTACATACCTGAACCATCACATATACTCAATCTAGAGGTGGTATAATTGGATAATGACCTCTCCCATGAAGAGAAACCGGTGCATATCTTAGATCATATGGAAAGAATTTATACGAAATAAGACAATATACCTCTTAATGGTTTTGTGGAAAAATAAAATGTTTAAAGAGGTAACATGGGAATCAGATGAAGTGATGAAGTAGAGTTACCCGTAATTATTTTAGTGTGGGAAAAAAATTTGAGTGTGAAATTTAAATACGGGGGAAGATAGTAATGACCCCAACACTTATCATTGGAAATAACTCTTTATCAAATTAAATGTCTTGTTATGTAAAATGGTTATATAAGTAATAGGCACTTCCTTGGTTTTATGTTTTTGTATTTTAAAATACCATTATGAATTGTTACCATTTATAATATATCTATTGAACATTGATCACATGATTAGTATAAATACAAGGCTTTATCAAAAACTATTTACTAAGACAAATGAAGTGATGACCTCATCCAGTAGAATTGCTTCATATGAATCCCACATCTTAGGGATAAGAAAGGAGGTAGGGTCACTGGGCTTCCCTATAGAACAAGACCAATCTGAGATTAAACACGTTAATCTTGAACGGAACCGCCTATGGGAGAAGTGGAGGTTGGTAGAGATTACCACCTAAGCGATGTTATCTGAGCCTCCCCAAGCATGTGTTTCCACTTCACACCTTACCATTTGGTATTATGTGGGGGTTATAAGGGGTTATGGAACAAGACTCTAGCACTATGATTATGTGCATTATTTTTTTATAACGAATATAGATCCATTCTATTATTGTTATTTTGTAAATAGTTTTTAAAGCACACATAGTATTTTTTGTTAATATTTAATTAAGAAATCTATTTTTAGGAATTAATGGATTTTTTAATTAAATAATATTTTAATAAACTATTATTATATTTATATTTTTTTTAAATATAAATGATCGTATAATTTTTAAGAATACAATTAAAATTTTTATTAAGGATTGAAAACTATTTTTGTCAAAACCCATGAATTTTCAATAAATGTCAGTTTTATTTTAAATGAGTAAATTCAGATATTTATAAAATAATTTCGATGAAATAAATATTATTCTTTTTGTCAATACATCGAAATTATGCAAAGGTGAATTTTTCATAATTTTCTGAGTCATTAAATTTTTTTTGTTAAAAATTGAATACTCTTTAATTATATAATGTGTATTATGACATCACAATGACCCAATAGTGAGGTAATAAAATACTATAAATTGGATTTTAGGCTGAATTTTTTAACAATAAAATAATGTGATTTTATATTTTTTTATTTATTTCAAAAAGCCTTAGAGGACCCTCCAATACTAATAAATCATTTTAACTTTTTAAAATGACTACATTGAGAGTGTGACTCACCTCCAAATGATCAAGCTTAATATTTTAATAAGTTCGGCCATTGTACATATAAAATAATTTCTTCCACTCCCCTTTGTCAAAAACCATGAGAAAATGGGTTGGTTTGTGGTTTTGAATAGTTTAATGTGTGTTGTCCAAAACCTAAATAATAATGATTTCCCTCTATTTTATTATATAAACCTACCCATGTTCCAAGTTCATATCCACTAAAAGCCTTTAGTGCTCGAACATCCTCTACCATCCAATCTATAGTATCCTCTCATGGTGCCTGAATCTCCCAAGAATCCTCTCTCTTGCCTCTCCCAAGTATTTGGGATCACACTTCCAAGTAAGGGATTTCTTCCTTTCTCATTTTGTCCAATTTTCTTTATACAGTTTTTCCAATTAATTTAAAATTATAAATGTTGGTGTATGATATCCAAACTCCCCTATACTACCCTATTTATTTTTTAATGATTATTGACTCATTTATCTCTCATTAATATCCCTCATGTAAACCTGTTACCATGCCAAAATTTTCACGACCCGTCCCTCGGGGCTCGTGTCGTCACTACCCCAAGCCCACCATCCATAGGCCAAGGGCTGGTGACTAGAACCGAAAGTCATTTTCCATAAAACTGGGAAGGAATTGCCTTTATAACCTGCAAAATCATGTAACCAAGCACACTACAAGATACGAACATACGAAAATTGTATAACCAAAAGAGTGTTGAAAGTAAAGGGGGCCAGAAATACAAGCCCAAAAGTAAAAGTACAAGAAAATGAAAGTACATATACAACTAAAGAAAAAGTAAAATAGCTACTGGGTCATCCTCCAAGGTTCTAAACTTAAGGTTAGGAACAGATCGCATCCTTAGCACTCCACGTTTGTCCGTCCCCTTCATGTACCAACTCGTTGTAAGGTCCACCTCAAAGCACCGTCTAGTCGTTGTACCCTCAGTCTCGATCAACGATGTACCTCATCCGCAAAAAATACAAAAATGTGCGGGAATATCCCATGCAGAGGTAAGTATAATGATACGTAGTAGAGACCCCGAGACCCTCAAGGTCTCACAAAAACCACCAATGAAAAACCACAAAGTATGAAATCACCACATAACACTACTTAGGTATATGCCCATTCATATACCTAAGTTATCATGTAATACATCTCCATTATGAGGATAACATATAGATACTAACTCATCTCACACCATGATTGATTCTAGGTGTAGAATCAAGTAACATTCCCAGTCAGAAAATTGAACACCTCGGCTGCTGGAGAACTCCTCCTCTATCGAGTACAGTGGGCATGTCGCGTCGCATAGAGGCGCTTCCCACTATCCTTGGACTGCTGAGGTACTTCTCCTATCGAGTATCATGGGTCTACCATGTCACACAGAGGTGCTCCCCGCCATGGGTCTGCTGGGCCGCACAGAGGTGGTCCCCCTCGTGACTTGTTGAGATACTCCTCCTACCGAGTACCGTGGGTCTGTTGCGTCACACAGAAGCCCTCCCCACCGTAACCTGCTAAGGTAGTCCTCCTATTGAGTACCATGGGTCTGCCGCATCCCACAGAGGTGCTCCCCACCATGTCCTACTAAGGTACCCCACATGTCGAATATCATGGTTCTGCAGTGTAACACAGAGGTTATCCCCACTGTGGGTCTACCGCGTCACACAGAGGTGCTCCCCACTGGGAATGTCACGTCACTCCAAGTCGAAAAGGTCTGGTCGCTACTCTAACCACCAAAAACTCCCACGAAGAATCATCTCAATGGCCTGCAACATCATAGGGGTTTCAATGCAATATACGACAAGTCAATCAGACGCCCATTTTGTGAGTTATTTGCCTTTTTATATCGGGGGCCTGGTCGGATTCGTGATCGATCCAACCTAACCATTTCCCAACATTATCCAAATCATCAGTGAGGTATACCAAAGGGACCTTCTCACTACATGGATTACATCGCCACTCCCAGTTCATCAAACAGGCACCGGCCTATAATAAATAGGCATTTTAGTGCCGAGGGCCCAATTCAATTCGTGTTCGATCATACCCGGCCATACTTAAAACGACACTGGATAACGAAATGGGTCCCACCATTAAGATTCACAGGAAAAAACACACGATATAAACTACCAATTTTTCCAAAATGGATACCTGATGAAAAATTTATATTTCACCGCAACACGTGCGAACCGGGCCTTGTGGGGCGCATGCATCAACTTCAACATAAATATCCTAAATTGGTCTTGAAAAATCCGACTTAGTTTCAGGGTTTCAACGTCACAAACGGTTCATCATTCTGACACCGTATGAGGGATATATGTCATATACAAGATCCCATAATAATAATAATATTATTATTATTGGGTGTTTCATGGACCCGAGCTACTAACCAGAATTTAGTATCCTACATTAGGCTTGAATCGACCTTATTAAGGACGAGATCACGTCGCCACTGATGACAAGTCAATCAGACATCAAACGCAGGAGTTATGGCGGGTCGAAGATTTAATAATAATATTAAATCTATTAATTCACGAGCGTTTAAGGTACCCAATCTCAAAACCTGAATAAGTCATCCAATATTAGACTAAGAATGTCTATCATAGAGTTAGGGTTGCACTGCCGCAGATGGTTTGTCAAACCGAGGCTGTACAGAGATGTTGTGGTCAAAAAGGTGTTTTATCATCAAAAGTAATAATAAAAATATTTTATTATTATTATTAATTACTTATTTAATTAATTCTCCGTAACTCCATAAATAAATCTATGCTATCCCCTAGTTCTGCGCTGGAAACAAACACATCAATTTCTTATTTTCTTATTTTAATTATTTTATCATTATTATATTTTAGTTTTTTTTCTCTCTCCAATCCCCCTTCCTCATAAACAGTTTTCCTTCTTTCGCACTGCCAGACGGTCTCCACCACCTTCGGCTACCTAAGCCATGATGCCTCTAGACTGTCATACCGCTTAGATGCTCCCTCTCGGCTGTCCTCCACTGTCACACGATGCACCGTCTTCATCACCTAGAGTCGTGCCCTGAACACACACACTAGAAATCACACCGCCATGTCGCACCTTCCGTGGGATGCTACATCTTCTTTCTATAATCAAAAAATATAATGATTTCATATTTTTGATCCCCAGGTCGAGGGATCCATATCCATATGTCGTGATAAATGGAATATTGTGCTTCCAATGCAAATAAATATATGGCTTCCTCCTTCTGTGAGCCATTGCGGCTTTGTTACAAGCCTGGAAAATTAAACGATCGCATATTTGTGATCCTTGTGTCGAGGGATTCATGTCCCCATATTGCGCTCAAAAAAAATTCTTGTTTCATGTGCCAATACATATTATTCATTGATGAACGCATGAATAATTCACGATGAATAAAAAGAAAGAGGAGGGTGGTTTATGTGTGGGATGATGGCCATGTTCGTTTGGCCATCATCTTCGTGAATTTAGTATATGAAGAATCAATAAAACAAATTCAAACATATATAAATACCCCTACCTCATTTTTTGGAGACAACCCAGGGAAGACGACGAATTCTTGAAGAGGACATCGCCGTTCGTCACTCCCACAAGATTCTCCATGTCGGTTCCTCATTATTTGATTCTGGAAGACTGTCTTTGTTGTAGTAGAAGTTCTTCATTGAAGAATATATTTACAAGTTCTCCAGATCTCTCCCTTTTTCTAACAATCCTCCAACCAAATTGTGAAGTTCCAAATAAGTTTATTAAATAAACTAATTGAGTTGGCACATCAGTGGGAGGAAAAAAAAGAGTTATTTCCCATTAAAGGCGGAGTATAAGGGTTAGGTTGTCCCCACATTTGAATTCAAATTGGGGGTTTATAGTTCTGGTGGTCGCCACCACTAAACATCAAATGGATTTTTTTAAAAATAAAATAAAAGTTGTTCATTATTTTATTTTTAATCCTTTAACTCTCCCTTGAAATTAACAAAAGCTAACTTTCACCCTCGACCTACTGCGGTCAATGTGATGGTCTCTTTAAGAGAATATCTGCGCTACAAGTTCAACGATGCCGCCATATTTTAATTCCGTGCACCGGTTCAAAAGTTACATAATAGCACTCATGTGTTTACTAAATGTATCCGAAAAAACGTTTGAAAAATTATTATCAGTCACACTCGCACCGCGCCGGTCGTGGTTAGGCTCTGCCAAGGTGAAAAATGCCCCAACAAACACAACTGTACTCTCTAATTTCCTATTTGTGTTACCATTTAAATGTTATGGATTTTACAATAAAATAATTATCACTTAATTTTTTTATTTAAATCCAAAAACTAAAATACATAGGTGGCCCCCATCAACCAAAGTTAGTATCTGTCTAAATATATCATACCCTCCTGAGTTCATCGGTTGTCTCATATTTTGAATCTGAGTTACCATTTGTGAGTTATATGCATTTGAAAAATAAAATAATTTATATAATTATTTTATTTACCATTATGTCATATTTGAGTTTTCTCATAGGAGGCCCATGCCGACAAAACTTAAGTTGCTCCTAGGGTAAACCCACCATTCTGAATGTGACAGTGCCCTCAGAATTATGATCTAGGCAATTGTTTATGATTTATACCACTTTTTCGGAAAAACTGCTTAAGCGCACTAATTTAAGCATAACAAAAACTACGATTAATAATTCTGGGCACTTGAGGTGTCTTAATCCCGTGCCGTTAGATTTCGTGGTCTCGTAATAATTACATATAATTAAAAAAATTATACAGAATTTATGGTACTTTACATTCTCTACACCTTTGGGCTTTACGTCCTCGAAATCCACATTACCCAAACTAGGAAAACAAGTGGGGGTACTGAGTACAAATCTGAGCCTCCCACTCCCATGTGCTCTCCAGGAGGTTTACATGCTGCCAACACACACTCACTAATGGTATTGACTACCCACGAAGGACCTACACCAGTTCGTGATCAATCTCTACTGGAACCTTCGTAAATGTCACACCATCGTCAAAGTCCAGCTCGACGTGGCCGATGATGTGAGATGGGTCATTCATGTATCTCCTCTGCTAGAATACGTGGAAGATGTCATGCAGCTGGTGCAACTGAGGGAGAAGTGCTAGGTGGTAAGAGAACTCTACAACTCTGTTGGGGACCTAGAAGGGTCCATTAAACCTCCGAGATAACTTGCCGCCCCGACCAAATCTCCACCAACCTCATCGAGGTGAGACCCGTAGATAAACGTGGTCACCACCTTCGAACTCTAGAGGTCACTGTCTTCTATCAGCATAAGGATTCTACTGGATCTGAGCAGTTTTCATTTTCTAACTAGTGAGGCATTGTGATACAAAATATGGCACTTATTTCTTAATTTCTGGCCAACAGTACTGACGATGAGGGTCCTGGTACCACGGTATGTCCTCTAAAGAGGTAGACGTGCTCCCCACCTTTAGAAAATCCATCAGGTTCCTACCTTGAGAATATATGAACACGTCGAGCCTCGCTGTCAGTGTCCCCACGCTGTGCCTCCTTGACTCACTGAAGAAGTGGGGGAGTGACTCTGAGATACTGAAGAAATACTGCTCCATCTCAGTCCACAAAGGATATCTGTTGCACGACTAGTAACTCTGATGCCTCACTCTGTATATGTTGACCCGACCTCCTGCTGAGTGCATATGATACCACATTTCCTTTCCAATGAGTATATAATATCATAAAGCTATAGTCCAGGAGGAACATGAGCCACTCATGTTAGGAACTTAAAACTCAAAACTTCTGCTGCCATTAGGGAAAGGCTGGCTGACTCACGAGTGATCAAAAGCACCCTCCTATACGGGAGTTTATCTTGTGCTACCTAGGATTCCTTTATCGCTGATTAAGGAAAACCACATCCCAACATTGTAGATAAAACACAACCTTTTTTCCTAATTCGGTCAATCTGAGTATGAATTGTGGATGCCCAGTCATACCAAAACTAACGTTGTATGGCCTTGAAGATTCCACCAGGAGGTTACAACCGAAACTCTCACCTCAAGGTTCATATCACATCGTCGGCGTAATTATGATTATTGATATTCCTCCCAAAGGTATATCTAGACATGAGGGTCAAGACAATGGTTTAACCATAAAATCTAGGTCATGAACAAGATTCTTGGAAGGAAGGAATGATTGGTTCTTATGTCTATTGATATGGTAGCTAGTAGTAGTCACTGATCGTACCCCGAATCATTCCTAGAGCCCTTGGGTCACTATCCTTGACCGACTACTGCTACTCTCTTCCCCTGTCCTCTAGCTCCTTGATCCAGGCGAGGACCACTATGGGGGTTGGTTGTAACATGTCAAAATTTTTACCACCTCATGCAACTCCCATAGCTCTACATCCATGTCTGCATACCTGATGATTCATTTGTCCCTAACACTTATTCTTCTCAAAATATTTTTACATGCCCAAGTCTCTAAGACTGGTGCCATTTTTCTGCTTTCCCAATGCTAACATTCACTAGCTGCATCCACTCAGCCAAAGAATATTCAACCACAAAGGCTCTCTATAGCTCCCTAACATAAGTAGGAATGCATATAAGAATATTTATATCTCGTATTTCCATAAAGACACATTGTTAAAGGTCCGATCTCTGAAGCACTGATCTTATCGTATTCATCGAGTACCTAGATTGATCGGTACACCTCGATGAATACTCAGCTACCGACATGTCATCCTTCTGAAGTTATAAAAGCTCTAAAGAACTCTCATCCACCTCCTCAAGCCAGTCCTCAACCACTTGTGAGTCAGGATCGCCTCAAAACTTGAGGGGTGTTTGATGCTGAATCACACATAAGGCACTAAGCCTTTATGTTTCCTCTACCGGTACAGCCGGTTGTAACTGCAGAACAAAGGGCATTGACATAGATGACACTCTACCCAAAGGTACTATCTTGGGGAATAATCCATGTACCGAAGCCTCACCACTATGCGGACCATCATCATGGTCACTCACTGAAAAATACTAGTAGCTATGATCACCATCTACTCTATTAGTGTCTCAACTAGGGGGGAAAATCTAGAAATTTCCTCCATCCAGCCCTCAGTTGCATGGGAATCTATCTCACCTCCAAACCTTGGAGGCCTCTACTGCTGGAACTCATGCAACGCACTCAGTCAGCGTGCACCGTCTGACAGTGAGGCTGGTGGTAATTGTTTCCCAATGGGTGGTGGTGCTACTGGTACACCACCCGAAGCTGCCAACATAATAAGAGGGCCCTACACCAGAGCCTCATTTCTCGGTGGGCCATCATCTGTACTCTCTCGAGAATCATAGATGGATATCTATGTTTTGGATTCCTAATAAGGAATAGGTGTGCCATCATCATTATGTGATACCTGTTGGGATGACTCAAAGAAAACAAAAGAAAAATTTTCAACACACACATGCAATCTGTGTTTTTGTGCACTGAGTCAGAAATAAGAAGTCATGGTCTTGGTGTATGGATACGTTGGCAGCCGCACCAACACTGGATTCCCTAAAATGATAACAACACTCAATACACTTAACATTATTACCAATAAAAATATCAGTGTCCTATGTTATACGGTAGAACCGACCCCTCTGATGTCAATTTGTCACAACCCGCCCCCCAGGGCCCATGTCGTGACTACCCCAAGCCCGCCTTCCATAGGCCCGGGGCTGACGACTAGCACCGAAAAGAATTTTCCCTAAAACTGGGAAGGAATTGCCTTTATAAACTTAAAACTCACATAACCAAGCACACAGAAATATAAAAACACAAGAAAATAGTATAATCAAAAGAGTGGAGAATGTATAGGGGCCGGAGATACAAGAAAAATAAGAAAGGTATAAGAAGATGAAAGTATAGGTACAACAGAAGAAAAGGTAAAAAAGATAATGGGTTGTCCTCCAAGGTTCTTACATGATGGGTAGGTACAGATCGCCTCCTCAACACTCCACGTCCTTCCATCTCCACCGTGTACCGACTCGTCATAAGGTCGACCTCCGGGCACCATCTAGTCCCGGTACCCTCAGTCTCGATCAACGTTGTCCGTTGTCTGCACCAAACACAACAAAGTGCGGGAATATCCCGTGTAGGGGTGAGTATAAATATAATCATTAAGGACTATGAGACCCTCAAGGTCTCACAAAAACAACCAAGGATAAACCAAAAAGTATGAAATAAAAAAGATAATCCTACTTAGGTATATGCCCATACATATAACTAAGTTATCAAGTAATCCATCTCAATCATGAGGAAAACACATAAATACTAACTCATCTCACACCAGGATTGATTCTAGGGGTAGTATCAGGTAACAATCTCAGTCACAAAATTGACCAACTTGACTTCTGGATAAATCCTCATCCATCGAGTACAGTGGGACTACCGCGTCACAGATAGGCGCATCCCACTATCCTTGGACTACTTATGTACATCTCTTATCGATTACTGTGGGTCTGCCGCGTCACACAGAGGTGCTCCCCACCATGGGTCTGCTGCGTCACATAAAGGTGCTCCCCCTCATTACTTTCTAAGGTACTCCTTCTGTTGAGTGTTGTGGGTCTGCCATGTCAAAAGGAGGCCCTCCCCACCATGACTGCTGAGGAAATCCTTCTGTCGAGTACCATGGGTCTGCTGTGTCACACAGAGGTTCTCTCCACCGTTCCCTACTGAGGTACCCGTCCTGTCGAGTATCATGGGTCTTCCACATCAAATAGAGTCTCTTCCCACCATGGGTGTGCCGCATCACATAGAGGCACACCCCAATGGGCCTGTCAAGTAACTCCTGGTCGAAAAGATCAGTAGTCTTCATATCTCAACTAGTTACTGGGTTCCTGCATAATGTTCTCCTGTCTCAGGGAGGATCTGCTCCATGAGCTACTGGTCTATACTCCAACTACTATGATGTCCCACAAAGAAGCAATTAAATGGTCCGCCACGTTATTGGGGTCTCAACGCAATAGGCGACGCATCAATCAGATGCCCAGTCTGTGAGTTATTAGCCTTTTTATCTTGGGGGCCTGGTTGGATTTGGGCTCGATCCAACCCGACCATTTCCCAACCTTATCCAAATCACCAGTGTGGTATACCAAACGGTTCGTCTCAGTCCAAGGTTTCCATCAGCGCTAGCAGTTCATCAAACATGCACCTGGTCTGTAAGATATAAGCATTTTAGTGCTGAGGGCCCAGTTGGATTCATGTTCGATCCAACCCAGTCATACATCAAACAACACCGGATAACCAAACGGGTCACACGGTTACATTTCACAAGAAAAAACACACAAGATTGACAACCCATTTTTCCAAAATGGATACCCGGTGAAAATGTTTCATTTCACCGCAACACGTACGACCGAGCCTCTTGGGACCCGGGCCTCGACCTCGCCTTAAATATCTAAAATTGGTCTTGAAACATCTGTCTTAATTTCAGGGTTGCAACATCACATATGGTTCATCATTCCGACACTGTATGAGAGAGATATGTCAGATACAAGATCCCGTAATATTATTATTATTATTATTATTATTATTGGGATTTTCGTGGACTAGAGCCACTAACCAGAATTTAGTATTCCACATTATATTTGAATTGACCATATTAATGACGGGATCACGTCGCCACTGACGGAAAGTCAATCGGATGTAGCCCGCATAAGTTATAGCGGGTTGAATATTTAATAATGATAATAAATCTATTAATTCTTGAGCGTTTCAGCTACCCAATTTGAAAACCCGAATAAAACATCCAATATTGGAATCAGAAGGTCTGTATCAGAGTCAGGGTCGCACTGTCACAGATGGTTCATTAAACCGAGGTCGCACGGAGAAGTTGCAGACAAAATGGTGTTTTATCATCAAAAGTAATAACAAAAATATTTTTATTATTATTAATTACTTATTTAATTACTTCTCCTTAACTCCATGAATCAAACCACTATATCTCCCTGCTTTGTTCCGGAAACAAACACATCAATTTTTTATTTTATTTTCTTATTATTTTAACATTATTGTATTTTAGTTTTTTCCCTCTCCAATCCTCCCTTATTCATAAATGATTTTACTTCTTCCATAAGGCCATACCGTCTCCACCAAATTCAGCTACCAGAGCCACGAAGCCTGCAAACCACCGTACCTCCTAGACGCTGCCTCCTAGCTGTCCTCCGCTGCTACATGATGTACCGTTTACGTCGCCCAAAGTTGCGCCCTGAACACACTCTAGAAATCACACCATCACGTCACACCTTTCGTGAGCCACCAAATCATCGTTCTAAACCCAAAAAATATAATGATCTCATATTCTTGATCCTCGAGTTCATGGATCTACATCCATATGTCTCGCTCTACAGAATATTGGGTTTCCAGCACTAAAAAATATTTGGAAACCTCCTTCCACGAGCCATTGCGGCTTCGTTCCAAGCCCAAGAAATTAAAAAATCGCATACTTGCGATCCTTGTGTCGAGGGCCTCACTTCCATATATCATGATCAGCAGAAATCTAGGTTTCCAGGGATAATAAATTTAGGTGTTGAAGAACGCACGAAGAACGCAGAATGAATAAAAAGAAAGAGGAGCATGGTTTATGTACGGGATGATGGCCATGTTCATTTGGACACCATTCACGTGAATTTAGGATATGAATATTCAATAAAACAAATTCAAACATATATAAAAATCCCCACCTAGTTTTTTAGAGACAATGCATGGAAGAAGTAGAAGTTATTGAAGAGGATGTTGACGTTCATCACTCCCACAAGACGCTCCTAGTCAGTTCCTCATTCTTTGATTCCGGAAGTCGCTTTTCCTTGTAGTGGATTTTCTGGGTTAAAGAATCTACTTCCATGTTCTCTAGAGCTATCTCTTTTTCCACCAATCCTCCAACCAAATCGTGAAGTTCCAAATATGATTATTAAATAAAATAATTGAGTTGGGACATCAATGAGAGGAAAACCAAGAGTTATCTCCGATTAAAGTGGGAGTTCAAGTGTCGGGTAGTCCCCACCATTGAATTTAAATTGGGGGTTCTTAGTTCGGGTGGTCCCCAACACTAAACATCCCATGGGAGGTTTTAAAAAAAATTGTTCTTTATTTTATTTTTATTCGTTTATCTCTCCCTCGAAATTCACAAAAACTAACTTTCACCCTAGACCTACTACGGTCAAGGTGATAGTCTCCTTAAGAGAATATCAGAGCTGTGAGTTCAACGGTGCCCTAAAATTTCAATTCTGTACACCAGTTCAATATTTTCATAATGTCGCTCGTGCATTTACTCAATATACCCGAAAAATGTTTGGAAAATTATTATCAGTCACCCTCGACATGTGCCGGTCAAGGATAGGCTCTACGTAGGTAAAAACTCCCCAACAAACGCAACTGTACTCTCAAGTTTCCAATCCGAGTTACCTTTTAAATGTTACGTATTTTACAAATAATAATTATAAGTTAATTATTGTTTTACAGCCAAAAACTAAATTTCACTGGTGGCCCCCACCATCGAAAGTTAGTATCTACCTAAATAAATCTTACCCTCTTGAGTTCATCGGCTGTCTTGGATTTTCAAAACAAGTTACCGTTTCTGGCTTATTAGCATTTGAAAAAGAAAATAATTTATTTAAATATTTTATTTACGACTATGCCATTTTGGAGTTTACTCACAGGAGGCCCGCACTGACAAAAATTAAGTCACACCTACGGTAAACCCACCATTCTGAATGCAACGGTGCCCTTAGATTTCTTGATCCAGGCAACCATTTAAGAGTTATTACACTTTTTCAAGAAAACTATTTAAGCATGCTAGTTTATGCCTAACAAAAATTTTGACGGATCATTCCGGGAACTCCGAGCATCGGAATCACGCGACGTGAGATTTCGAGGTCTCTTAATAATTCCATATAATTAAAAAAAATTATATGGAATTTATGGGACATTACATTCACTCTACCTTAGGGATTTACATCCTCTAAATCCACATTACCAAATCTAGTAAAACAAGTGGGGGTACTGTGTGTGAATTTGATCTCCTGGCTCCCATGTGCTCTCCTGGAGGTTCCTATGCTACCAACACACACGCACCAAAAGTATCAACTGCCCATAAAGGACATGCACCAGTTCATCCTCAATATCTACTGGAACTTCCCTAAACGTCGCACCATCATCGAATTCCAGCTCGACGTGGTCGATGATGTGAGATGGGTCATGCACGTATAACCTCAGTTAGATTACATGGAAGATGTTGTGCACCCGGTGCAACTGAGGGGATGTGCTAGGTGGTATGCCAACTTGCCAACTCTGATAAGGACCTAGAAAGGTCCAATGAACCTAAGAGATAACTTTTCGCCCTAACCAAATATCCAAAAACCTCATCGATGTGAGACCCATAGAAAAATGTGTTTACTATTCTCGAACTCCATAGGTCTCTATCTCCCATCAGTATAATTCTTCTGCCAGATCTAATTAGTTTTCACTTACTAAATAGTGGGGCATTGTGATACAAAATCTTCCACTACATTCATCATCCCTAGACACCAGTACTGATGTTTAAGGTCCTGTTACCATGGTACATCATCTGAAGAGGTCGACGTGCTCCCTACCTTCAGAAAATCCATCATGTGCAAGCCCTGAGGATATCTGAACACGTCAAGCCTTGCATTCGGTTTCCCCATGTTGCGCCTCCATGAATCCCTGAAGAAGTGGGGTAGCGACTGTGAGAGACAGAAGAAAAACTGATACATCTCGATCCATAAAGGATATTTTCAGTAAAACTTGTTACTCTAATGCCTCACCCAGTAGCTACAGACCATACCTCGTATTGAGTGTGTCTGCTACCACGTTTCCTTTCCCAGGAGTACTATCTTAAATCTATAGTCCTAGAAAAACTCAATCCACTCTCGTTGGGAACTTAAAACTCAAAACATCTGCTGCCATGTGGGTAAGGCTGACAGACTCTTGTGCGATCAGGCGCAGCCTCCTATGCAAGAGTTTATCCTTTGCTGCCTAGGTTTCCTTTTTTGTCGACTAAGGAAAACCTCATCCCAATGTTGTGGATAAACCACAACCATTTTTTCTTAATATAGCCTATCTATGTATGAATTTTGGATGCCCAGTCATACCCAAACTAACATCGTAGGGCCTTGAATCTGCCACCAAGAGGTTCACACCAAAAATCTCACATCAACGGTGAGATCACTCCAACGGTGTAAGTGTAATTATCGAGTCTCCCCCAAAGGTATCTCTAGAATTGAGGTTCAAGTCAAAGGTTTAACCGGAATCTCTAGGTCTTGGACAAGATTCTTGGAAGGAATAAATGATTGGTACCTATGTGTATTGATATGTCATATAGTAGTAGTCACAAACCGTACCTCGAACCATTCCTAGAACCCTTGGGTTGCACTCCTTGACCGCATACAGCTACTCTCTTCCCCTGTCCTCCAGATCCCTATTCCTGGCGAGGACCACAATGGAGGGTGGTTGTAACATGTTGAAATATAAACCACCTCATGCTACTCCCCTACCTATACTTCCACATCTGCATCCCTGCAGATTCATCTGTACGTTACACTTCTTCATCTCAAAACATTTTTACTTAGCCAAATATCTATGACTATCACCCGTTTTCTTCTTTCCCACTACTAACATTCACTAGATACATCTTCTATTCCAAATAAAATTTAACCACAAAGGTTATTTCTAGCACCCTAACACAAGAAGGAATGCCTATAAGAATAGTAATATATTGGATGCCCCAAAATATACCTCACTCAGAGCTCTGAGCTCTGATGCACTGATCATATCGTATTCATGGAGTACCATGAATTATCGGTATGCCTCGATGAATACTGAGCTACTGACATGTCATCCTTCCAATGTTATAGAAGCTCTAAATAACTCTCACCCTCCTCCTCAAGCCCTTACTGAGCCACCTGTGAGTCGGGGTCACCTCAGAACCTGAGGGGTATTTGATTCTGAATCGCGCATAATGCACTAGGCCTATATGTGTCCTCTACAAGAACCTCCTGTTGTAACTACTGACCAATGGTCAATGACATAAAAAACACACAACCTGAAGGTAATATCTCATTTAATGGTCAACATACTGAAGACTCGTCACTATGAGAACCATCCTAATGGTCACTCACTAAAAGAGACTAGTATCTATGATCTCAATCTACTCTACTAGTGTCTCAACTAGGTGAATAACTCTAGAAACTGCCTCCATCTAGCCCTCAGCTGAATGGGAATCTGTAACGCCTTGAAACCTCAGAGGACGTCTGCTGCTGGAACTCAGGAAACACGCTCAGTCAACGTGCACTGTATGCAAGTGCGGCTAGTGGTAATTTAGGTCCAACGGGTGGAGGTGATGCGGGTACACCACCCGAAGGTGCCAACATAGTAAAAGGGCCATGCACTAGAGCCTCGTTGCTCGGTGGGACATCATCATGTACTCTCTCGAGAATCATATCTGGCTCTCTACGTAGCAACATCCTATTAAGGAACTAGTCCTCCACCATCGATATGTTATACCTGGGGAGTTGAATCAAAGAAAACTCAATAAAAATTTTCAAAACCCACATGCATTCAGTGTTTTTGTGCACTGAGTCTAAAATCAGAAGTCAGGGTCATGGTGTATGGATACGTCGGCCACCACACCAACATTGTATTACCTAAACTAATAACAACACTCACTACATTTAACACTATTTCTATTAAAATGATCATATTTTTATGTTATATGGTATTACCGACTCCTCTGATGCCAATTTGTCATGACCCATCCCTCGGGGGCCGTGTTGTTACTACCCCAAACCCGCCTTCCATAGGCCAGTGGCTGGCGATTTTCAAGGAAATACATTTTCCCTAAAACTGGGAAGGCATTGCCTTTATAACTAGAAAACTCATATAACCAAGCACACAGCAAGATACGAACACAAGAAAACTCTATAACCAAAAGAGTGCTGAATGTAAAGGGGTCTGGAGATACAAGCCCAACTACAAAGGTATAAGAAATTGAAAGTACAAGTACAACTGAAGAAAAAGGAAAACATTTACTGGGTCGTCCTCCAAGGTTCATACCAGAAGGGTAGGTATAGATATCATCCTCAACACTCCATGTATGACTGTCTCCTACATGTACCGACTCTTCATAAGGTCCACCTCCGGGAAACGTCCAGTCCTGGTACCCTTAGTCTCGATCAATGATGTCTGTCGTTTACACCAAACACGACGAAGTGTGGGCATAGCCCGTGTAGGGGTTAGTATAACGATACTCTTTAGGGACCCTAAGACCCTCACGGTCTCACAAAAACCACCAAGGATATACCACAATGTATGAAATCAATAGATAACCCTACTTATGTTTATTACGATTCATATACCTAAGTTATCATGTAATCCATCTCATTCATGAAGAAAACACAGAGATACTGACTCAGCTCACAACATGATTTATTCTAGGGGTAGTATCAAGTAACATTCCTAGTCACAACCTCGAACACCTCAGATTCTAAATAACTCCTACTCTATCGAGTATAGTGGGCCTGCAGCATCACACAGAGGCACTTCCCACTAACTTTTGACTGATGAGGTACTCCTCCTATCGAGGACCGTGGGTCTTCCGCATCAAACAGAGGCCCTCCCCACCAAGGGTCTTCTACGATGCATATAGGAACTCGCCCTCGTGACTTGCTAAGGTACTCCTCCTATCGTTTTTTGTGGGTCTTCCATGTCACACATCGATGCTCCCCACCGTTATTTTCTAAGGTACTCCTCCTCTTGAGTATCATGGGTTTACCGCGTTACACAGATCTGCTCCCTACCGTGGCCTACTGATGTAACCCCCTATCGAGTACCATTGGTCTGCCACATCACACAGAGGTACTCCCCACTATGGGTCTTCCGTGTCACACAGAGGCGCTCCCCACTGGGCCTATCAAGTCAACCTAAGTCAAAAAGGTTAGCAGTCATCAGGTCTCAACCAACTACTGGGTTCCCACACTATGCTCTCTTGTCTTCAGGAGGATATGATCCATGATCTACTGGTCGATAATCCAACTACTACAAAGTCCCACGAAGACGAATCTAAAAGGTACGCCACGTCATAGGGGTCTCAATGCAATAGACAGCGCATCAATCAGACGCCCAGTCTCTGAGTTATTAGCCTTTTTGTCTCGGGGGCCCAGTTGGATTCGTGCTCGATCCAACCCGAACGTTTCCCTATGTTATCCAAATCTCATGTGGGGTACACCAAAGGGACTATCTCGCTCCAAGGTTTCCATCACCGCTGGTGGTTCATCAAACAGGCTCTCGGTCTCTAACCTATAGGCATTTTAGTGCCAAAGGCCCGGTTGGATTCGTGTTCGATCCAACCCGGACATACATCAAACAACCTCGGATAACCAAACGATTCACACCATTACGATTAACACAGAAAAACACACTAGATGGACTACCCAATTTTACACAACGGATACCCAAGCCACTAACCAATAAATATTAGGCGTTGAAGAACGCATGAAGAACTAGTGATGAATAAAAAGAAAGAGGACCATGGTTTATGTGCGGGACGATGGGCAGGTTCGTTTGGCCGCCATTGTCGTGAATCAAGGATATTAAGAATCAATTAAACAAATTAAAACATATAAAAAAATTCCTACCTTGTTTCTTAGAGACAACGTGGGGAAGAAGATGAATTCGTTGAAGAGGAAGGCAACATTCGTCACTCCCACAAGACTCTCCATGTCGGTTCCTCGTTCTTCGATTCTAGAATTTTCTCTTCATTGTAGTGGATGTTCTTCATTGACGAATATCCTTCCAAGTTCTCTAGAGATATCCCTTTTACCAAAAATCCTAAAACCAAAAGGGTGAAGTTCCAAATAAGTTTATTAAATAAACTAATTGAGTTGGCACATCAATGGGAGTAAAACAATGAGTTATCTCCCATTAAAGGGGGACTTCAAGAGTTTTAGTTTGGGTGGTCCCGATGAGAAAACATTAAATGGGAGGTTTAAAAAATAAAATAAAAGTTGATCTTTATTTTAAATTTATTCTTTTAACTCTCCCACAAAATTCACAAAAACTAACATTCACCCTTGACCTACTGCTGTCATGGTTAAGGTCTCCTTAAGCAAATATCGATGCTGCGAGTTCAATGGTGCACTTAGATTTTAATTCCATGAACCGGTTCGAAAGTTACATAACACCGCCTGCACGTTTACTGAATATACCCAAAAAAAAGTTTAGAATATTATTATCAGTCACCCTCGACTAGAACTAGTCGAGGATAGGATCTTCCTAAGTAAAAATCACCCCAACAAACCCAACAGTACTCTCGGATTTCCAATCCGAGTTACCGTTTAAGAGTTATGGATTTTAGAATAAAATTATTGTCACTTAATTATTTTATTTACGGCCTAAAATAACATTCACTGGTGGCCCCCACTGGAAAATGTTAGTACCTACTTAAATAAATCATACCCTCACAAGTTCAGCGGGTGTCTCAGATTTTCAATTTGAGTTACCATGTGTGAGTTATAAGAATTTGACAAAATAATAATTTATTTAATTATTTTATTTACGATTAATCCATTTTTGGGTTTTCTCACATGAGGCCCACGCCGACCAAACATAAATCGCGCCTAGGGTTAACCCACCATTTTGAACACAACAGTGCCCCCAGATTTCTGATATGGTAAACCATTTAAGAGTTATTCTACTTTTTTCAAGAAAACTGCTTAGGCATGCTAAATTAAGTGTAACAAAAACTTTGACGGATCATTCCAGACACTCTGGACCTCTAAATCATGCACCGTCTGATTTTTCAGTCTCGTAATAATTCCATATAATTAAAAAAATTATACTTAATTTCTGGGAAATTAAAAAATTACTATATGGGATTTATCTCTCCTCATTTACAATCAAGCAATTATTTTGATTTAAAAATCTAAATTCCATTACATATTTTGGGACATGTATCTATATAACCCCCTTATAACCCATTTCATGTACATATTATGATGCACCCCTTTCTCTCTCATCTTCCATTTTTATGAAATTTTTTCTCACACCGTTATGCTACTGAAATTGCACCACAATATTACAAGACAAAGACATTATGTATTGAATACCATTCCCATTTCTCTATCTTAGGTATTAACCTTTACGCACATTTACTAATTTCTTATAGATTTTCATGTGTGAATTCCACATCCCTTTATCGTGTAACTAATAAGAATGTTTAATGAATCCGTGTTATATGATCCATGTGGCGCACTTATGCATGAAATGAAATAATTATGAAGGGTGCACCCTGATAGCGCTCCAATGCATTGGTCAATTATTAGTATTATGATATATCAGGTTCAATGAGGGTTTACTCTTGAAAATTCATGTGTTATGAGGGTTTACCCATTCTCTATGTGTAACTTTCCTTGTCTCGTTATAATTTCTTGTTAAATTTTGTTGCCACATTTTTATGTTATGATAATCATGCTATATAATGATTTTATGTTCTATTATTCTCTATTGATATTAATATTTACTAACACATACTATATTCTTCGTGTTATATATTTCTTACTCCCTTACTGGTGTTTACAACTCACCATTTTCTTATGCATGTCCCCAGGTTATCCCATGCAATGATATGTATGAAGGGATGTGTGTGGTCATGTAAAAGATGGTTTCAATAAAGATGTGTATTTCATATTTTAAGCTGTTATTTAATGTTCCTAATCCCCAAATACACTATCTCTCGATATTCTATGTTTTATAAAGAGAATATTTTATGAATAATATTATGTTTATGGGTGAAATAAATAGCAGGGTTGTTATACAATGTGTATGCGCAACATTTTGAACATGTAATCTAGTTCACACATAATAGTGAAAACATGTAATAAGGATCACTCATAACATTTTGAACTTGTAATTAGGTTCAAACATAAACTTATGGACATGCAACAAGGTCAATGCATAATGTTTTGAACATGTAATTAGTTTCACTAAAAGAATTGTGATCATTTAATTAATTCATACATAACATATTCACTCATTAGTCATCCGTCATTACCCAATTAATTATATGGAACAAATTTTCCCTCCATTAACATAATAAACTCATACATATGTGTTCCAAAATATTAATAAAATATGATATTATATCCCATGAAATGAAATGAGTATCATAAACATTACATCAAATCAGTGCCTATAGAAAAGAGATAAGTCACATAATCATTTCATCAAAGCATAACCCAAAGAAATTAAGGGGTTTTCAAAATCATTTAACCTGAGTAAGAGTGGAAATTTTCATTAAAATAATTCTATAGCAACATAAATAATGAAAATAAATAATATGAATGGTATTCATAAATTATATCCTTAGTAAAGAATAAACTATAACATGTATGCCATCTTAGATGAGGAATGATTTTAAAATATCACATGGAAAATAATATTTATATAATAAAGAAGTTATTAAATATATAATAATTTCTAAATATTTTTCTTTAAAATTTTTTTTGGAAACAAAAAAATGAATCCTAAAAAATCATTTAAAACATTTCTTGATGAGAATATCCTTTATGATTTGAAAAATGATTTTTAATATATAAATTTTTTTAAAACATATTTTTTTTATTTTAAAATAAAAATTAAGATGATATTAATATATAATTTTTATACATTTATGATAATATTTTAAAAAAACCTGGTTTCTGAATAAAATAGATTACTGACCAAAGACAAATAATTCCATATTTTCTTAAAAAATGTTCTTAATTATATTATATACCAAAGAGTAGAAAAATGGTGAAAATACTGGAATATATCATGACTAACTAGAAGTGAATAAACTTCATTAGTGTTCATGGGTGATTAATCAAAAAATTTAATAAGTGGATGCATAATTATAAACAATCCTGATAAATTATGAAATTGTGGAAATACATTATTAACAATTTGGTTGATTTGACTCATAATCCACATGAGAGAATAACATTATGTCATTATTAAATTATCATTTAGTATGTGGATTCATGATATAACATTTCAATGGGATGTTTATACACAACTTATAATTATATAGGTTCACAACATGACATGTGTCTCAAAAAAGGTAAATTAAGACAAGATTACTTTACTAATTTTGTATATTTTGTTTTCGAAACCCTATGAAAGAAATATCATAAAATGGATATGAAAATACCCATAAAATTAATTATAATAATCATATAATGAATCCATGTTATGTTTACAGACCATATATATGATATAGGAGGTGAACATGAATTGTATCTCATGGAAAATAAAAGTGAGATGTGAAAATCATTACTTTTTGAGTAACATTAAATTAATGATTCACATGAGATAATAACCAAACTTACATCTTAAAATAAAATTAAATATATTAAGTTATATTTATAACATTTCATTTTACAATATATACAATAGAAAAACAAAGTAAGTGGTGAATATGGAAAATATCTTACGAAAATAAAACATGAGATGAAATCCCCTTACCTTAAGTCTTGAATTCCATTGTACATTTTAAAACCACATGTATAATAAATATAAGTTTATTAAAATTATACTACATAACCAAATTATTATTTCATATAACATATATGATTCCTTTTTGACATTATATTAATTTTTTATAAACAATTCTATGTGTTGGTAATTTTTACGGTAATAAACGCTCTGTTTATTATATGTGTTTTGACTTGTTATTTTTGATCCTTTTATAAGGATAATTATTTAATTATTTGGGTAATATAAAAATTGTTTTACATATCATATATATTTATCATATAAAAATTTATAGTAAAATAAAAATGTTAGGAATATTAATCAAAATACACTTTTTATGGAGATAGTCGGCCAGACATACACAGGAACACAACCTCCATTTTATTATCGCATTGAAAGAAAGAAGGTAAATAACATATATATATATATATAATATCATTAAATTAGAATTAAAATTTCATATATATTATAAATGTTTAAAAATCCCATCCTTAACAAAATATATGTAATGTGTGAATGAATCACAACACATTGAGGAGTGGGTAGTCCACACTTCCACAAACGAAGATATTACACATACAAAAAAATGATAAATTTTAAGGTATGTATTATATAATAATTACAGAACAATAAATACTTCATAAATATCATAAATAACATATAAAAATACAATTTCAATCATAATTCTTTACCATGAGATGGGGTAAATGAAAATTGAAAAACAAAATTTCCTAAGGAAGTAGTTTCCCGTACACAAGATTTATAAGCTAAATAACCATTATATGGAAGTGTGTGTCAATGTATGTAGAAAACCTAGAATAAAAAATAAAAATATTATTAATTATACTAGTTTTTCAATATAATCTTAGAATAATAATTATTTTTTTTGTGGATACTGAGAATAAAATAAATTATCTTGAGGAAAGATGCTACCTCTTCTTCGGGTAACTCCTTTTGGTTTGCACAAATTGGATTACATTGATGGATTTATAATAAAATATATTGTTCAATAATGAAGGTATAGGTGTTGGTAATTGAATTTTATAGACATCGGATAAAATTTTGTTGTTAGTGATGTGTGAAGAATAGGATGTGGTGGTATCCTTTTATAAGGGAGGGTGGGGAAAAACATCATGTTTTTGAAAACATGTTTGTTGTACCCACATATTTACTTAACAAAACTTCAAAAAAATAATCAAAAATAAATAGATTAAAGTTTAAGGATGATTTTTTTTTCTAAAAATGGGTGTTTAAAAATTTCTATGGTCATCTTGGACCTTAGGTTTAATGTGTATTACCTTGTTAATCATAATTTTCCCTTAATCACTATAATTAATTTTAATAACTGTTACTAATATTTTTGAAAAAATAATTATGTTTATCTTGTTTGAATATAAATATTACACATAGTAGAAAAATTTATTTCTATTTTACAAAATTTAATTCACATAATTGGAAAAATTATGTTTAATGCTAATCTTACAGGCATGTCGAGAAACCATATTTTTAAAGTGAAAATGTTCACATGTTCATTAAGATTATATATATATATATCAATATAAAAATGATTAAAATGACCTAAATTGGATTAATATATTTACAATTTATCTATTGGGACAATATAACTAATTTAATATATAGATTTTCAATATAAATAAATTACACGGAGAAATACTTTTTGAATTTATATTCAGTATTTTCAACTATTCATTTAAAAATAATGTTTCTCAAAAAAGTTAATAAATTCTCACTAACAAAATTTTGAAATTATAAATTATAAAATGAATTTTATTTTATCAAATGAAATTTTAAATAGTTTCCAGACTTAATTTTATAATTATTTATGAATGTCATAAATAAAATTTCCTTTAAGAGAACAGTATTATTAAACATATAAAGTCTTTACCAAAAACTATATATCTCCTTATCATGATGTTTTATTTACATTTTCCTATTATAAATAACATATAGAAATTATTTATTACTATTTATGTTACTATGTTTAATAGGTAGGTTATAATAATCTAATTTATATAATTATATTAATAAAGTGTTGTTTTGTAGAAACTCATTGCCTTGTTTAACGGAAGCCATGATGGTACATTATATAAATAAATATTACCTTGGTTTAGTGTATAATAAATATATCACTTAGTGTAGTGTGAAATTCTCAATAAAAATTTAATTAAATTTATTTGAAAAATGGTTCAAAAAAATAGGGTGTTATAGGTTGATGATTGTATAGTGCCTATTGAAAACAGGTGCTTAAATCTGTAGAGAAGCATTATGAAGATCACGATTGGTGTAAGATTAATATGAATTTTGAGATCCAACTATATGGAATATATATATAAATATATAGTATGGTATGAAAACTTTGTGTTGGAGGAAACATTTCCATTTGAAAAAAATCTGATCTTTAGCTAAGATAAAGAACAGGGTTAGCACACAGTTTTTTAATAGTTTATCTAACCGTCTAAGGGGGTGACTCCCTTGGATTGTGCCAATGAATAGTTATAACATTGTCTAGGAAACAATTAATCTTAAACATGATCCTCTTTAATGATAGATGAATTTATAAATTCCTTTATTTCTTTTAAAAAATTTACCCTTTATATTTTTTTCATTATCTTGGAGACAAATTCTATATGATGATGAATTTAGGTTTCAGATTATTATGATTTGATGTGTGTTCCTCATTTAGACATTATTTCACCCTCTATTTATATCATTATATTCCTCTCTATATCTTCTTGGATCCATATCCTTCCTTTCTCAGTTTGCTTCTCCATCCATTGTGTGATCTCCAATAAGGCTCTTTTGTCATATTTTCATTGAATTTATCATGTTTATATATATCTTATGTTTTATTAAAAATTAGAAGGATATAATAGATGTGGGTTTATCTAATGGAAATTATATTGTTGGTTTATTCTATTTCCCTCAATGTCTCATAGTTTATAAATATTTACATCATTCTATAGGGCAGAACTTCCTCTTGTTTCTTTATAATATTGAAATATATTATTTTCATGGTGGTAAATATGACCTAGACCCTATTTATGATATGTTTTGAACTTGTTGAAGGTTTTAACATTACCAAAGTTCACACCTTTGTGTGAGTTATTATACACACGATTCATTGACACCCTTTACAGATGTTGGCATGAATTTTAAAAATGAATTTTATTATGTGTTAAATAAATGAAAAATTGTGTTATTGTTTGGTAAGTACCTTTAAATTGGTCACTTATTGATAGTTTATAAATAGCTAAAACTGTGAAATATTACCTATAGAAATTTTTATTCTTGAATATAAAAAGAATGTTTTGAATTGAAATGGAATCGTAAAGAGGCATAAATTTACACATGGACTTATATTATTTATAAATGGTACAAATTGATTATTAAACATTTTATTATCAATTCAGTGGTAAAACCTGATCTATTGTTGAACTCTAGGGATAATTTTTTATCACTTAAAGGATTCCACCTTTATTTATTGATCCTGTTTCCAAGGGAGATACACCCTTGTAAATTAAAACTTGTCTTAGTAAAAGAATACGCTGAAGTTGTACTAATGATTCATTAAGTTTATATACTAAAATTAAAATTACATGGATTATCCCCTATGATTTATCCTAATTTATTTAAAAACGTGACATGTTGTATCATCTCTTTAGATTCCATTCATCCATAGACTAGGATTTACATTGGATGTAATCCATGGAATCAATGAGAAATATTTTTCCACTAGAATAGCATGGATGTAGACATGGATTACACTTATGACCTTTAGGAAGGCTGAAACTTTTTTTCATAAGCTGGACTAAATTCCACTGTTAAAGGATTCCATGATTTCATCTTAGGTTCTCTATTATAATAATAGTTATTATATAATTACATTGATAATATCCTATGGCCTAGACTGTTGAAACATTACCTATTTCGAGACATGATGATGAGGTCGATGTATATAGGGTCAACCAGACATCCCATGAGTAAACTAAGTATTATGTGGTTATTATTTCTATTATCTTCATATTGGTTATGATTTTAACAACAAACTCTTATATTAATACTCATAGACTATATTTTTTATCACTATCATTGTTTGTGGTCTACCATGTATAACTCACACCCTACTTGGGTCACTGATTAGTTCATGTAAAGACTTCATGGTTTAACATTGGGAAAAATGAAAGGGTGAAACTTTGGTTATTTCATTTATTATAGATAATAGTGTATTGGAAAATAGTACTAATCATATGGTACTAATGAATTTTTAGTATTTACTTTTTGGTCATTTGGGTATTTTTGTATAGCATGTACTAATGTGTTCCTACTTCCAGTTTTTGTATAGTATCATGTCATCATCATCAACATCTATATATGACCAAGATATTGTGGTTTTTATTCACACAAACACACATATATATATATATATAATGTTTTGATGATTTGATTATAATGAATCATATTATTATCATTGCTTCATATTATTATTTTTTCTTCATCTTTTTTGTTTGTTTTGTTATTATTTTGTGCCACACTCTGTCATAAGATTGCAGTATCCTAATGGAAATACCCTAGGCCTTTGCGGCTGACTTTCAGCCTTTGGCATATGGGGAGGAATACTTGAGGCCCTCCAGCCAACTAGTTTTGGGAACTGTTTAGTGTCTTACAGGTCTGGACATCATAATGTTGTATCAAAAGATTTTTTTATTACATTTTGGGAGTGGATAAATATCATATTAGGACATGATTAAATATGGTAATGAGATTTTATTGGGTTCATGTAACCTACGTACATGGAAAAATAATTATTGAATGGTATTCGATTTTATTCACATGATTATGCCTATTATTGTTGAACCAATTTCACTAATGGGAGACACACATAATGTGTGGAATTTATTATCATTGTGGATTTATCTTTACCCTTTGATCTGTATGGAAAAAAGATTTTTTCACATGCATCATTAATATCCCATGAATATTTAAATTTAATTCATTATTCCATTCCATGTTTAAATACAAAGTTCATTTTATTATTTATATTTATAGTTCCTTGATACTTATGTATAAAATAGACATTTTTATTCACATAGGGATGAGAATATTTTGATTTATTGGCTTATCTTCGTCATACTAAATGGATTTTTATCATATAAAATTAGGGGGGAACCGTAATTGACCTATATTAACATGTTTGAGCTATTAAACAATGGTTACATAGGTTGAAATGTTAGTTGAGTAAAATTATGTGGATGAAAATTCAAATTTAAAGGGTGTGTGTACATCTATAAATTGGAAATAGTGATTCCATTAACTAACCCATCATAAAATCATGGTTTCATTTACATGTAATATCATTTGAAACTTATATATAATATGAATATATAATTTATAAATTATAGATTTATATAATAAGATCTTGTAAAATATATTGAAATAAATTTAAAATATACATATAACCCCACTTTTGAATAGTTGTGTTCTAATACTAAATTTAGTTTTTTCTGTAAAATATGGATTTAGAATAAAACATAAAGGATCCTTCCATCTAAAAATTATTATTGAAAATATATACATTGAGTCCTGTGTGACTAAAACATGGAACCTGATCAATACCTTGAACTTAGAGCATGGTTGAATAGGTTAGTGGGTTATTGGTAGTGAACCCTTATGCTTGTTATTATTCTTTGAGAACATATTTATGACTTTATTGAGTTATTTTCTGTGTTCATTATAATTATAGATATATTCCTACATTAAGGACTTAAGAAAATATACAAATTTTTGTAATGACCGTGATCTTGAGTTGGTGGGACCTAACCTACTAATTGTGCCACTGAAGGAATGTCGAATTATGACATATGTTATGTAAGGACTAGAAATTTGAGTTTAGTTTCATGATGGGTTTCTCTATTTTTTTCATTTTATAGCGGGGATCCATGACCCACTATGAGTATGTTATGTTTGATGATGAAATTCATATAGTATCACCCAGCTAGTTTTTTTTGGGGAGGGTGACCCTTTGGATACCGAATCGTGGTTAGGGTCCATATTATATATATCATAGAGCATCAAGTGACTCCTCCATAAATATGTTTGAACAACTTAACTTTTATTTACGTAGCTCTTAAAAGTTTCTGTGGAATGTGATAAACAATGATGATCAGCATCTGGGTAAAATTTGGGTTGATTTCCAATATTGATTCTATGATAACTTTTTTCATGAGATGTTTAGAGAAATTTACCGAGTGTGTTTATGCACCTAGAGTAGGGTAACATACCTATTATGGGATAATTTTTTAATTTCATAGAAGTTCAATAAATTAAACATACTTATTTTAGTCATGAGTTATTAAAATAAAGAATATTTGAGGATGGGTTTATGTATTCCATCTGAACTCAGGTGAATATCTCCCAACTGACTACTTTTTTAGAGATAGTTAACATGGCCCTAATTTCAAAACAGAACAAGAAGGATGTTGATGGTATATTGTAAGGTGGTGCTATAAAATGTTAGGGTATTTCAAATAGGTAATCAAATTACTATTTATAGGGTTCTTAATAGATCATCTGAATCCATAGTTATCACACTATTAGCCTTATTATATTCCATCAGTGTAGGAGACATGGTCACATAAAGCCTCAGTTTGATTGAGACCTCATGGAGTGTCGAACATATAGTGAAATGGGGAATAATTTGAGTTCTTTATAGAACTTCACATAAGTTCATTATGTAATGGGATCTCCACTAGCTCCATATTCTCGATCAAGATTAATAGCTCAAGGATAGGCTGAATGTTGTAGTGTCACAAACCATACAGGATGATGAGGTGGATGTGGTTGAGGATGAAATATATAGGATGTGAAGAACCAATGTGGTGAACCAAAAAAATGGTCATGTTCAGGATTATTTATATGTATTACATGTAATATATTTATTACATCATGTAACTATGGATTGGGATTTTGGATATTCTATAGTGAGAGGTATGATATTAGTATCCTCCACATTAGAATCATCTTTATTCAACACATTCACATCACACTATTTAATCTCTTTTTCTATCACAATCATCCTAGAAATGATGTTTTTTATGTTTTATGAATGATAATAATCTATTTTGAATTTTACTAGAATGTGTATGCCAATGCTATAAATTCTCCCTTGAGGCTGATGGTTATTTTATCTTGTGGGAACTTTTCATTCTCAAGTTGGAGGGCTTCAAAATCATTTTCTAAATAGACTAGTTCAGAACCTATAAAAATTATGTGGACTTATATCACCATAAGATATCATTTACATCACTAAGGGTGATAAAAATATTCTAAAGGAACAATGGGATGTCCCAGAAATTAGAGTTGGACCAGTGATTCTTGGGTTGTATGGAGTGATACTTGAGATTACAAGCCTATATATGAATTATTTGGACACCTATCTAAGTGATTTACCTCATATAGTATATAATTTAATGTATTTATTCGAGGATGATTTATCTAGACTACCTTCTAAGAGAGAGATAGAGTTTTCTATTAAACTAGTTCCAAGAGAAGAACGAGTATCCAGTCCTCTTTAAAGGATGACCAATATTGACTTGCAGAAGCTCAAGATGATGTTATATGACATGAAATATATGGGTTTCATATGACATAGAACATCCCCTTGGGTTTTAAAATTCATTTTTCCATTAATGAAGACAACCCCCTCATGGTTTTATTAATAAAATTGGATCAATTGGAGCACTATTATGAATTGTTATCCAATACCATGTATACATGACATGTTTGAACAACTCTTAGGAGAAATATTTTTCTGAAAGATTTATTTTAGATCATGATATGGTCAAGTTGTAGTATAAACTTCAATTAAAACTTATACCATGTTTTGTAGAATGTATGGTCTTTATTAATATCTAGATATTCTATTAATTTTGAACAACATGACTAAACGTTCCATGGCTCTATGTTGATGTGTATTCCACCCATATCATGACTCATTTGTGGTGGTCTTTATTAACAAAATATTGGTGTAAATTAACACTCAACATGACCACATCAATCATCTTCATATCATTCGAAATACATTGAGAGATCACCAACTACGTTATAATCTCACTAAATTACACTTTTGGATTGAAAAGGTTCACTTATTTGGTCACATAATCTCAGATGAAGTATTATATATTACCTAGAGAAAGAGATATTGTAGTTATAAGGGAGAATCACAAGAATATTCATTACATTCATAATTTCTTATGGTTATATGTCTATAAAAATAACATTATTTAGGATGTTTTTTCATAGAATCAATGCATATAGGTTTGAAAAAGATGGGAACTATGTTAATATATTCTACATCACATGACAAAGCTTTTAGAAGATCAATGAGATGATAAATTTAGCAACAATCATGATACTTCAGGATCCTAAAAAAAATATTTATAGTTTTTATGAATGATTAGGCATTGAGGTAAGATTATATAGGATGAAAGAATAATGATTAATGGTGTATTGATTTCATCCAATTATGAATACATAATATTATTACCCAACATATGATCTTAGGATAGTTGTTGCAGATTAATGCTACTGTTTTTGGAGGCATTATTTTCATAAAAAGTGGTTTTTGGTTTTTATAGAACAAAAAATCCTCATGTAAATATTTATATATTGTTACATAAATCTCATATAGGGGTGGTGGGATAAATACCTTAAATACCTTAATTTTTTTATCACTAATATTATTAGGAAGGGTAACGTTGTGGATCATTGTATTTTCTAGAAGACTTAAACATAGGTCGTTCTACAGGCTAGTAGAAATTTGTAGTTGATGAACCTATTTGACAAGATCCATATTTGGTCTAGGAGAATAAAAATAGTCTATATTTATGTCATTATCTATGAAAAATTCACTTTTTGAGATAGTGAATATTAGGTAACCTTCAGATCATAAGGGTTTAGTCTTAAGGGAGACAGTTTCTTGTGAGGAAACACCCCAAGGATGGATAATTGATATGGAAGAGGTATTGTGAATTAAAAGATGCAAATGGTTTCCCGTAGTTGTATAAGAGGAGTTGATGTGTGAGTGATATCATTTATTGGAGTGGTGTTTTCTATTTTTACCAAGATGATCCATGACATATACAACTAGTATTGGTGGCTAGTGAAGAAAAGGTAGATGGAATGTTTTTTTGCTTGGTGTTCCACAGGTCAACATGTGAATGGGAAACCACAAATACTAGTTAGACTTTTACATCCAATTACCATTATGTAGTGAAATTTTAATTCGATAAAAATATATTTTTTGACTAGTTTCCTAAGATCCCCTTAAAGAGGTGATGAGGTATGAGTGATCGTTGATAGGATAAAGAAGGTCACCCATTTTTTTCTATCTTGGAGACCATTTAGTGGACTACCATAGAAGGATATATGTCTGAGATATTATACACCTTAAACATGTACCCTATTATATCATATCAGACTATGATTCATGGTTTACATCATATTTATAATAAATGTTGTTGGAGGATCTCAGTGCATAGTTGTTTCTAACCATATCCTTTCACCCACAGATTGATGGGAAATCTAAACATATGATACAGATATTAGAGGACATGGTTGGATAATCCACCCTTGATTTAATATGTCTATGGTAAGAGAATATAACTCTAAATTAGGTATCTTATAATAATATCTTTTATGTGAACATACATTTTTTTCCTTATGAGTGATTATATAGTACACCATCGAATTAACCACTATGTGGTTTAGTGGTTCGAGAGGTAATGATACAAGGACCTCATCCCAATTAAGAGACATTGATTTAGGTATATATTATAAAGAAAAATATATAAAACACCAGTATAGGAAAAACTCACTCTGTGATTATCATAAACAACCTATGAATTTTTTGGTCATGGATATGTTCTTCTTGCTAGTTTCACCTCATCTAGGGATTAGATAGATTAATAGATAGGGTATGTTATCACATCATTACATCGATATTTTAGAGATATTGGATATTTTTGGGTTAGTATCTAATCAAATTTCCCTTAATCAACATTAGCATACTATGCATGTTATAATCCATGTATCTTAACTTCTATGTTAATAATCACATATGTCTCGTGTCTTTGATATTAATGAAATTGAATTAATCGATGAAACAACCATTGAGGACTATCCAATTTGAATCATTGAACATGGAATGAAGTCCCTAAAAGGAAGTTTTGTTCCCATAGTGTAGGTGTAATGAAAACATATTCGAATTCAAGATTACACCCAATAGTGAGAGTATGATATACATTCCCAGTTAATGTATCTTTTCTCTTATTTCATTTTACTACCCCCAAAATTGAAACTCATTGATGAGTTGTTTTAATTAGGGGATATTGTAAGATCCTAGTTTTCCTTTGGATGTACAAACCGATTGATTTCTAGTTTAAGTCAATAATTTAAACTTATCATTGAAATTAATGGATTAGGGAATATTTTGAGAGAATCATATGTTTTTTATATTCTGGAGCACTAATATTTGGAGAATCAGAATGATTTTCATGGTTGGATCATGGTTTGTACAAACAATGTGACTCAACCATGTGTCCCACACACACACACACACATATATATAGTACAGTATGATAACTGTGAGATGTACTCTGAACAATCATTTAAAAAATAGCATACCATTAATAGATCTGAAACACATGGTTAATGTGTGGTTTGTCTTACCACTTTCCAAACCATTTACGGGGGTGTCTCCCTCGGATTGTGTTTGAGCATGTTTGGTGCACAACATGTATTAGTGTGAGTCTAAATAGTGTGCCTCTTTAAATATTGTTGAATTTACATTCTTTAATTCCATTTCATTAATACTTGAACCCCTATTTATATTTTTTCTACTTTATAACATACTCTTCCCACATAAAGAGCTCTCTAATGGAATCTTCTTAGTATTTAAGGTTTCTTCTTCATCCAAAAACATTTTCCCTTCATTCATCTCCATAGATTAATCTTCGAAATTTCTTCAATTTATTCAATTATTTTCTCTCATTATCATATCATCTAATATGTGATCTTCAAGTATGCTCTTTTTAACATTTTTTAGACAATTTTCTTTGTTGATGATTTCTTCCATTCTATTCCAAATCAGAAGCCGATACTAAATGAGGGATCATCTATTGTCATAAGTTAGATGATCAATTCAGTTTTCCTCAAATTATTGGTTCTTATTAATATTTTCATCACACCACATAGAAGAAAATCAAAAACTGTATTTATAATTATGAAATATATTTTGTTAACGCTGGGAACTATGGTATAAACCCTCTTTTTAATACAAGTTGACCTTGTTGATTATTGGAACCTAAAAAAGGACCAACCCTCTGGGTTAGTCCTTATATACATGATCATTTAACATCCTTTACACACATTTGATTTAATTTTAAAATGTTATTTGATTAAGTTATAAATAAATTAATTATTGTGATATGTTGTGGAATGTGGCTTTCACCTATCCCCTTATTGATTATGAATAAACAACATAAAATGTGTGAAATCCATTACAATCCTTTGTCATTCAAAAATAAAAAAGGATTTTATTGAATAAAAACCAAATGATAATGAGGCACAGATTAACCTATTACATTTTTTTATTAATAATTGGTTCCAAATGATCATGAAAAATTTTCAAGTTAGAAGAGTTGTTAGACATGATCTATCTTAAGATTCTAAGGGAATGCCTTGAGCACTCCGGGGAAGCCACCCTGATTAATTGATCTAGATGAAAATAGAGATCCCTATATTGGATGTTAGAATTTCTCTTAACACATTAATGTCATGGAATTTAATATACGATTCATTTTATTTATATACAAAAATTATAATTCCATGGATTATCTCATTGGATTCAGATGGATGTCTTTAGACACATAATTCCTTATATCCTCACCTTAGGCAAAAATAATGATTATCCAATGATTTTATTTTGACATAATCCATGTACTATGATAGAGATATTTCACCGATGGATTTGTATGTTTTTATCCCTTATATTAATCTTATACCCTTTATCTAGGATTTATAGTTATTATCGTGAGGTGGATATACCTCCAAATATAATGTATCCCTCAATTTCACATTTGGTCCTGCATAAAAATAAAAATAATTATTATTAAATTATTACTTATACAAAATCCACTGGCCTTTTCTATTTTTTGTTACCTACATAGAAAAATCCAACTATGGCTGACGCTAGTAAGGTCAATTATGTAATTCCCCGACCCAAGTTGCCCAGAGTCGGTGCATTATTAAATTACATTGGCATGATCACAAAAGATCAAGTCTCGAAAGACTGATTAGTTTAGTAGATTTGGATGTATTAGATGCATTCATTAGGTTTACTCTATATCATAAAATGAAAAATACAACAACATTGTTTATATAGACCACACTCATATCCCCTCAGACTATCCCTGTAGGTCAGTCATAAAATACTTCTTCACTTCCATTGAAAAATAAAACACAGAAAGGGGTGAGCTCAGATGCTCATTACGGATAACAATAAAACAGAAATTTTCATAAATAAGCATAAACATTTAAGGAAATGTATAAGACTAAAACAAAATCCTTTTAAACATATTACTCATCATAATATGGAAAATATAAATCAAAATAATTCCATTTACTTACTCACATGGATATTCTACTAGTCGAATAATCACATGAAAAATCAATAGCCACTTTCATAATGTTAGAATACATAATGCCAGACTTTCATAACCACATAGTCAAGGCCTTGTTCCAAGACTAAAAATAAGATATTGTCAAGGCCTTGTGCAAGACACTAGTTTTTCTCATGACACCTACCGATGCATCGAGGAGCTATAGCGGGCTCCACCCGTCACATACTAAGTCCAATGCATTCATCATATGAAAAGGTTTAAACATAATATAAACATTCGTATTAGAAATAGCGTACAAAATGTAAATACTCTATCCATAAACTAGGAATGGTATAAAAATAACACATCCACAATCAAAAATATCAAAAAACCTTCAATACAATATGGAAGTTTTGTATCATAATAATTCAACTTCAAATAAACCTAAAATCAATCAAAGGAGGTTGACATAAATGAAATCACAACATTATTTATAGAAATATATTTTTCTATATTAAAATCAATTTAAAGTCATGTAATTATACAAGAAAACATTTATATTATAAAATATTCTTATAAGATTTTAAGGGAATCTTGGACGATGTTATAATGGCGGAAAATAGCCACACCCATCATATAAGTTAAAAAAACATTCTTACCTTATTTTTGTCGAAAATGTAATGAGGTACCTTGTTTGGAAAAAGATGGAAAGATTCATTTCAAACCATTTTATAAAAAGTCAAACATGGGTATAAATTACATTAACCCATAGTATAGTAAATAGTAAATGTTTTTGGAATAAATTTTTAAGAAACATGGATGTGGATGATAAAGAGGTCTTAGAAATACTTACGTAAAAACAACCTCGGATAATAAAGAGATTGTGAAATTAACCCTTACGTTGTACTTTTCCTTGGTCAAGAGTAGTTTATCCTCCAGTATAATGGTGGAATAATTGTTTTTAAATTATACAATAATCATATACATTAATATGATATCATATAAAATCTTTTAACATTGATTTGTTAATAATAACTTAGTATTTGTTTTGGGTGTTAACAGATTCATTTTCCTATATATTCTTTATTATGTGAGTCATATTTGTTATGAATGGGATGTCTCTTATTAATATCCAGAATGATATCAAGTCTTAAAAAATTATTTTTAATCATCTAATGAAAATTAGTCTTGAATGGATACCATGGGGAATTAATCTCATCGCGTTCGTGGGGACGGTAATCCCTACGTACACACGAGTGACAATATCATGATTTTGATATTAAAATAATATATAGTTGGATGGTATATCATATATATATAATAATAATCATGTTATATTTATTATTTAAATCAATTAAACATCATTATTAAACCCATACAAATAATAATGTATTGAATAACAATCACACCACGACGTGGAGACGGTAAGCCGTACGTACACACGTACGATGAAATGTCATACAAAAGATGGATAGAATAATTAATTTGGAGGTACCATATTTATAATAACATCATATTATATAGAAGATACTGGAGTTATTATTTTATAATGGAAACAACAAAGAAAAAGGAAGTGGAAGAAGAAAGGATCTTGAAAGAGGTGATGAAATATTTACCTCTTATTCGGGGTTTTCCATTTGATTTGATCAAAAGGGCTCCATAGGATGGCTTTTTGACTATAGTAAGGCCTCAAGGATGAATTTAGGATAAATTATAGGGTATTTGGGAGGAGTTTGGCCGAGCCAAATGGCTTTGAATGTGTGAATTATAGATAAGGGGGAGTGACCTTTTATAAGAGGGGTGACGAGCACCTTAGGAAAATCTAGAAATATTATTTTATAATAAAATAATCTTCGGTGTCTAATGGCTCCAAAATGAATTATTTAAATTATAAGGTGGTTATGGGTCCAAAAACTCTCAACCAATAGGTTTTAGATAGGTCTAGGTCACTATATTAACTTTATCATTTAGATTTAACTCTTAGTTAAATAGCTTGACATTTATCATGTCTCACTGAATTTTTATATTAAATGGATAATATACTAACTATATACTTTAACGAGAACCCAAAGAGGTTAAATAATGATACAAAAATCATTATAAAGGTCCATTTGATAAACCTTATATTTTTAGTAATAGAATATCAATTAATAATATAAAATTTGTTTTAAAAACTCTTTTATGTCAATTATGACACTATTTGGTATTTTGTTTTCTCTAAATTCATAACGGCACTATTACTTAGAAGCAAATTCATATAACCAAACCTAACATGTACTATTAACCTATAAAATTATTATAATTCATAAAAAGTCTGAAATTACAATTATTTGGATATTTATAATATCATTTATTTTAAATTTCATTAGTTAGGTAATTACTGCATCATCATTGTGTCATAATTAAATTAAATTATTTAATGTCTAAAAACGCTAAATAAAATACCATTATGTAGGAAATATTTTTATCTTTCAAATTAATATTTAAAGTCGAATTTATCTTATGTATAACACTATATTAATAATGTTTTAGTTATTAAACTTTGATTTTAACTCTTTTAACTCTTCTTTAAATTTAATAATAATATGTGTCCTATTCTAATCCAAGTGGACCAAAGATGTCCATATTTTATTAATAATGTTTTTTTGGTCGAATTAGACTTATCCAACAGAATTAGGACACGTGTTATGGTAATAATAAAATCATTTTTACCATTAAATACCCTATTTACTTTAAACCGTGTTAAATTAAAGTAAAAAGTTACTATTCACCAAAAATTATTTTCATTTTATTGAACAACATTTATATTACAGATATCAACCATGTCTCTTGTATTTTTGAAATTCAACTCTCAAAAGCGGTAAAATTATGTTTTATGTGAATTTTCCAATTCTCCTAGGAGGTGGGTAAAACACGGTGAAAAGATCAATAAGATTTTTATATATCTAAAATTATTATAAACTAACTCCAATGAATTACATTGAGCTTATATAGGTATTATGTATCTATTTTTACCTAAAATAAACTTAAATAAAATAATTATTTATTTAAATAAAAATTTGGTTTTAAACTGTAACTCAGTGTTTTTCACTATTCATCAAAAATTGAATGTTTTTAGAAAAATATGAAAATTTCACCTTAAGATAAATTCATTATTCCGAATCCAAAAATGATTTCCATTTTGGATGATAAAATTTATAAAACTTTAAAAATTGGGTATTACTATTCATAACGGCTATCTTGATTGGTTTTGGTGTGTTAGAACTCGAAGTTACATGCCACACACGCTATTGTATTGTTAAAAGAGAAGCGTACCATGGAAGCTCAGTGTGTTACATTCTTCCCCCCTTCAAATAATTTCATCCTCGAAATTTCTAGAGTATTATTTCATTAAAATACTCCGGTGGTTCTTCAACATAAGTTCCGCGGGTTCCCACGTTGCCTCTTCCAACTTATGGTTTCTCCATAGAACATTTACTAGACGAGTCGTCCGGTTTATCAGCACTTGTTTACTTGTATCAAAAACCCTAACAGGCTCTTCAAAATAAGACAAATTGACTTCCAGCTCTAATTCCTCATAGGTTAGTACATGCGTTGGGTGAGACATGTATTTTCTCAACAGTGATACATGGAACACATCGTGAACTTTGGAGAGACTTGGCGGCATTTCCAACAGATAAGCTACGACCCCAATTATTTCTTGAATTTCAAAATGTCCGATGTACTTGGTAAATAATTTTCCCTTTTTACCGAAATGTATAACACCCTTCCATAGTGATAACTTCAAGAAAACATGGTCTCCTACCTGGAATTCCAAATCCTTCATTTGGTTATCGGCATAGCTCTTTTACCTATATTGAGATGCATTTATGTGTGTTTGGATTATCTTCAGCTTTTCTATCATTTCCTCCACAAGTTCTTGGCCAAAGAGTTTTCATTCACCAACATCATCCCTACAGTTTTTTGTACGACATATCTTTTCGTATAACGCTTCATATGGTTCCATCTGAATACTTTAATGGAAGCTATTGTTATAGGAAAATTCAACAAGAGGTAAATATTGATCCAATATAACATGAAAGTCAAGTGAGCATGATCTCAACATGTATTCTATGGTTTCAATTGACCGTTATGATTGTCCATCATTTTAGGGGTGGTAGCCTGTGCTCAAACGAAGTTCAGTATCCAGGGATTTCTGAAGACTTTTCCAGAATCTTGATGTAAAACGGGGATCACGATCAGAAACAATCGATAGTGGTCCTCCATTAAGTCTTAGAACTTCATTAATATATAGTATTTCTAAACGTTCAAGTGGTAAATATTCCCTTATAGAACGAAAATGTGCTGACTTGGTAAGACGATCAACAATGAACAATATTGCATCATTCCTTATAGAAGTCCTATGTAGTCCCTTGACACATTCCATCATAATATTATCCCATTTCCACTCAGGTATGATAAGAGGTTGCATGACTCCTCAAGACTGTTTCCTTCTAACGTTCACTAGTTGACAAGCCATACATCTTGACACAAAATCAGCAATCTCCCTCTTCGTATTTCCCACCGAAAATGTTACTTCAAATCTATATACGTCTTTGTGCTTCTAGGGTGTATATAAAAATTTGAACTATGACCATCATCCAACAATTCCCTTTTTAGATCAGGTATATCAGGAACACAAAGTCTCTTCCCAAATTTCAAAATTCCATATTCATACACAAAGTCACTCAATCTCCCATCATTCACAACATTTATCTTCTTTTGAAACTCTTTATCATCAGTCTGAGAACTCTTTATCCCTTCTAGTAAAGATGTTTTGTCAACCATTTGTAAAATTATTGATGTTTCACCTTCCATGGTGATTCCCATATCCATCATTACTATATCCTTGTATATAGGATCCTTTTCAATTCTCATATTGTTCAAAACTCCATGATCCTTTCTACTTAAATAATCTTCCACCTTATTTTCCTTCCCCTAGTGGTAGTGTATAGTCCAATCATAATCCTTGAGTAGTTCAAGCCATCTAATTTTTTAAATGTTGAGTTCTTTTTATGAGAAAATATACTTCAAACTCTTGTGATCGATATATATCTCACATTTTTCACCATAGAGATAGTGTCTATAAATCTTCAATGCAAGGATCACATATGCTAACTCAAGATCATGAGTAGGATAGTTCTACCCATGAATTTTTTGTTGTCATGATGCATAGGCAATAACCCTATCATTCTTCATATGGACACAACCATATCCTTTCTTTGAAGAATGACTACAAATATCAAACCCATCATTCCCCAATGCTAGAGTCAATATAGGAGCATTGAATAATCTTCTCTTCAGTTCTTGAAAACATTATTCACACTCTTTTGTCCAAAGAAATTTAACCCCTTTTCATGTGAGCATTGTTAATGGGTTATCCCACCAAGGAAAAATTCCGGACGAAACATCGATAATAACCAGCTAAACTAATATAACTGCGTACCTCAGTTATACTCGTCTATGCTGGAAATTCTTGGATTGCCTTGGTATTTGATGGATAAATGGTGATTCCACCCTTATAGACAATATGGCCATGAAACGAAATCTCATGAAGTTATAATTCACACTTTCTGAACTTCCCATATAATTCATGTCTTCTAAGAGTCTTTAGGATAATGCACAAGTGATTTTTAGGATCTTATTAGCTATTGGAGTATACCAAGATATCATAAATAAATACCACTAACAAATCATCGAGATATTCTTTGAAACTCTATTAATTATATTCATTAAGACAGAGGGTGCATTAGTCAATCCCAAAGAAATTACTGTAAACTCGTAATGCTCGTACCTGGTTCGAAATGCTGTATTTGGAATGTATTCCTTATTCATGAACAACTGATGGTATCCAGATTAAAGGTCAATCTTTGAAAAGTATTAAGCTCCATGCAGTTGGTCAAATAAATTTTCAATGCTTAGTAGGGGATACTTGTTCATTATTGTTATATCATTGATCTCCATATCGTCAATGCACAACCTCAAAGATCCATCATTCTTCTTTAATAAAAAGGACATGGGCTCCCCATGGAGAAACACTAGGGAGAATAAATCCCTTATTACTCAATTCATCTAGTTGTTTCTTTAGTTCCACTAAGTCCACAGTGGACATTCTATAAGTGGTCTTCGATATGGGCCTTAAACCATGAATTAAATTTATGGAAAAATCAATTTCTTGTTTTGGAGAATGTCCAGGTAAATCCTTTGGAAATACATCAACATACTCTTGCACAATAAGTACATCCTCTATTTGAAAATTATTTTCCTCACCCAATGTTGCTTCATTCTCTACCTCCCAAATAATTGAATTTAGTTGAGCTACTAGGGGTGGATCTAGATAATAATTAAGTGGTGACAATTCTACTCTAAAGATAATTTGTTCTTTATTATCATTATCAAAAATTGTAACCTCCATCTTCTTACAATAAATCTTCACATCATGGTCCAAAAGCCAATCCATACCAAGGATTATATCAAATTAAATCATGGGTATGATGATGATATCAGAAGATAAAGAACATTTATATGCCCTAATGGGAACTGATTCACAAATTTTTTTTGTGATGATACTTACCTTAGGAGTTTTGATTAAAAAATCCCTTGTTAAATAAAATTGGAAATTTCTAATTTTATTAGAAAATTGGGAAGATATGAAACAATGTGATGATCAAGAATAAAATAAATCATTGGATAAACTTGAGGAAACCATTAAATTACCTTCCACTACATCATTCGGAGCTTCAACCTCAGCAGTGGAGATAGCATAAGCCTGGACTTGATCCCTTGTCCATTCTTGAGGTATGTTCCCCAGACACTTAGGAAATTCATTCACATAATTCCTCCTTTCTCTACAATTGTAGCATTCAACATCGACATCCTCTTTCTTCACCTTGCAATCACGAGCATGGTGTCTTTTTTCACTACACTTGTAACAGACTCTCATTCCCTTCAGTCAAGTACCAGGGTGTTTATTCCCACCTTTACTGCAGGATAGATATTCAACTTTTCCCTTTTCCCATTATTTCCAATTCCAGATTGTTCAACAGACCACTTCTTCTCTTGCTTTTCTTAAAATTGATAAGACTTAGAGAATTTTTTTTGTCTTGATAGCATATGAGACAATATCTCCGTACGACGAGAAGGATTGTGAGACTAACGCTCGATGGAGAAATGGTTTTAACCCATAAATGAAATGATCAATCATACTTCTTGGGATACATGTATAATTTTCAACATTACTCACTAACCTTGTAAAGATAGCCTCATAATTTATGATATTCTCATCCTCCTTTTGCCTCAGACTCAGAAATTTCATTTCCATATCTGCTCGATAGTCACAAGGAATGTATTTTTCTAAGAAAATATCTTTAAACTCCCTCCATTACTTATTTTATACTGCATAATCTACCTTTGTGTTTTGAATCATTGACCACCATTAATTAGAATCTCCAGTAAGGTGGTAAACTTCCATGAAATTTTTTTCCCTTTCGCTACTCCCCAAGGTGTGGAATATTTTCTCTAAAGAATTTATCCATTGCTCACCTACTAATGGATTTGTACTCCCATTTAATGTTAGTGGTTGTTTCCTCATGAAGCGGTATAACATTGATCCTCCACATTGTGGATCATGGTGCTTCATATGGGTAAATTTATTACTCATAACCTGAGTGAGTTGTCCCAGTATAGTGATAAGCTAATCAGCACCAGTTGTATCACCATTTCCACTATAATTATCTTGACTATGATGGAAATACCTACATGGAGTGCGTGCATTGATACAGTTTCCATTCATTATACTAGGCGTGATTTATAAAAAATGGCATAAACTAGATTAGTTTATGAATCAAAATACATAATTCCAAACTTGTAAAACACTTAACATAAATTGAACAGTTTATGGATATAATCGTAATCATATAAAATTATTTCTTTAAGGAAGTATATACTCATAAACCCTTCATAAGTTTTTGTAAAGAAAATGAGAACTATCCTAAACATCTCCACTGGGAGTGTCGTAACCAAGAGTGCAGCAAGCCTGTTGTCGTGCACCAGTTCTCTTTCGAGTCTAGCTCAAAGTAGTGTTTTTGGGTTTTACCCCTAGGTACATCTAGGCCAGAGCTGCCTCTACCTACTTGTATCCAGATATGGATGTATTTCTTTGAAAACTCAAAAAATATCTACAATACCAAAATTCTAGGAAATTCTTCTATACTAATCATCAAACTCTATCTTTGGGCTATGTGTTCTAATCAGAGTTTATCAAAATCTAGTTTCCAAGGTTTGTACTAAACATCCTCTGATACCAACTGTAACACCCCGAACCTAGTTACCTTGAGTCAGTGCATTATTACATAACATTGGCATGATCACAAAATACCAATTCTCGAATTACCGAATAGTTTAGTAGCCTTGGAAGTACTAGATACAATCATAAGGATTAAATTACATCAAAAAAAAAATGAAAAAATACAACAACATTGTTCCCATAGAACAAAATCATTCACCTCTGACTATCCCAACATGTCAGTCATAAAATACTTCTTCACATCCTAGAAAAAATAAAACATAGAAAGGGGTGATCTCAGATGCTCAATAAGGATAACAATATAGCAGAAACATTCATTAATAACCATAAAAATTTAAGGAAATGTATAATACTAAAAAAAGAATTTTAAACCTAAAATTCATCATAATATGGAAAATATATATCAAAATAATTCCATTACATACTCACATTGATATTCTACTAGACTAGTTATCACATGCAATATCAATAGCCACTTTCATAATGAAGGAATGCATAATTTTAGACTTTCATAATAAGATAGTCAAGGCCTTGTGACAAGACTACAAAATATATTTTGTCAAGGATTTTTTCCAGGACACTAGACTGTCTCATGACACCTACTGATGCATCAAAGAGCTATATCGGGCTCCACCCATCACATACTATGTCCAATTCTTTCTTCATATGAAAAGGTTTAAACATAACATAAATATTCATATTAAAACCAACATATGAAATGTCAATACTTTATCCATAAACCATGAATGGTATAAAAATAACATAACAACAGTCAAACATATCACAAAACCTTCAATACAATATGGATGTTCTGTATCATAATAAATCTACTTCACATAAACATAAAATCCATCAAAGGATGTTGACATAGATGGAATCCAAACATTTTTTAGAGAAATATCCCTTTCTATTTTGAAATCAATTAAAAGTCCCGAAATTGTAAAATAAATCATTTATATTTGAAAATATTTATATAATCTTGTAAGGGATGCTTCAAAGATTTTATAATGGTGGAAAATAGCCACACCCGCCGTATAAGTTAAAAAAACATTCTTACCTTAATTTTTCCGAAAAGGTCATAATGTAACTTGTTTGGAAAATGATGAAATGATTTCTGTCAAACCATTTTATAAAAATTCAAACAAGGGTATAAATGAAATTAACCCATAGTATAGTAAATTTTAAACATGTTTTGGAATACATTTTTAAGAAACATTTATGTAGATGATGAAGAGGTCCTAGTAGATACTTACGTAAAAACAACCTCGGATAATAAAGAGATTGTAAAATAAACCTTTTCCTTGTACTTTTCCTTGGACGAGTGTAGGTTAACCTCCTGTATAATGGTGAAATAATTGTTATTAAATTATAAAATAATCATATACATTAATATGGTATCATATATGATCTTTTAACATTGCTTTGTTAATAATATCTTAGTATTTGTTTTGGGTTTTAACGGATACGTTTTTCATTATATTATTTGTTATGTGAGTCATATTTGTTATTGGTAGGATGTATCTTATTCATATCCATAATTATATAAAATATTTAAACATTATTTTTAATCATCTAAAGGAAATTAGTCTTGAATTGATATGACAGGGAATGAATCTCAGCGTGTTCATAGAGACGGTAATCTGTACGTACGCATGAGCGACAATATCAAACTTTTGATATTAAAATATTATATAATTGGATGGTATATCAAATATACCGAATCATTATCATGTTATATTTATTATTTACTTCAATTACACATAATTATTATACCCATCCAAATAATAATTTATAAAATAACAATTACACCATGACGTAGAGATGCTAAGCCGTACGTACGCACGTATAGTGACATGTCATTCAAAGGATGGATAGAATAATGAATTTGGTTGTACCATATTTATAATAACATAATAGTATATATAATATACTGGATTTATTATTTTTGAATGGAAACAACAAAGAGAAAGGTAGTGGAAGAAAAATGTACTTGAAAGAGGTGATGGAATATTTACCTCTTCTTCGGGTTATTCCTTTAGATTTGATCAAAAGGGCTCCATATGATGCATTTATGAATAAAGTAAGGCCTCTTGTATTAAGGGAGATAGTTTAGTGGGTATTTGGGTAGATTTTTCCCGATCCAAATTTCTTTGAATGTGTGAATTAGAGAGTAGGGGAAGTGCCCTTTTATAAGAGGGGTGAGGGGAACCATAGGAAAAGCTAGAAATATTAGTTTATAATAAAATAATATTCGGTTTCTAATGGCTCCAAAATTATTTGTTTAAAGTATGAAGTGGGTATGGGTCTAAGAACATACAAACAATAGGTTTTAGATAGGTTTGGGTCACTATATAACTTTATCTTTTAGATTTAACTCTTAGTTAAAGAGTTTGACACTTACCATGTCTCTTTGTATTAATATATTATATGGTTAATAAACGTACTATATACTTCCAAGAGAACCCCAAGTGTATCATTAATGATACACCTATCATTTTATAAGTCCTTTGGTGGATCCTTAGATTTTTAGGAATATAATATCAATTAATAATACAATATTTTTTTTAAAAAAGCATTTATGTCAATTTTGACACTATTTGGTACTTTGCTTTTCCTAAATTTATAATAGAATTACTAATTAGAAAAAAATTCATCTAACCAACCATAACATGTCGTATTAAAATATAAAATTAGTTTAATTCATAAAAATTCTGAAATGACATTTATATAGATATTTATAATATCAATTATTTTAATATTTTATTAATTAGGTAATTACTACATCATCATTGGGTCATAATTAAATAAACTTATTTAATGTCTAAAAAATATATATATAATACCATTATGTAGGAAAACTTTTTATCTTTCTAATGAATATTTACAGTCGAATTTATCTTATGTATAATCCAATATTGAAATTTTTTTAGTTATTAAACTTTGATGTACACTCTTTTAACTATTCTTTAAATAATATAATAATAAGTGTCTTAATCTAATCCAAGTGGACCAAATATGATCATATTGTATTCCTATGTTTGTTTTTGGTTGAATTATACTTATACAATTGAATTAGGCCATGTTCTAGGGTATTAATAATATCATATTTACCCTTAAATACCCTATTTACTTTTAACAGTGTTAAATAAAAATAAAAAGATACTATTCACCAAAAATTATTTTCATCTTATTGAACCACATTTTACTTACTGATATCAACCATGTCTCTCGGATTTTTGAAATTCAACTCACAAAAGAGGAACAATTATGTTTTATATAAATTTGAAAATTCTCCTAGGAGGTGTGTAAAAGACGGTGAAAAGTTAAATAAAATTTATATATATATAAAATTATTATAAACTGACCCCAATTTAATACATTGAACTTATATAGGTATTATGTATCTATTTTGACCTAAAATAAATATAAATAAAATAAATAATTATTTTAATAAAAATTCAGTATTAAACTATAACTGAGTGTTTTCACTATTCATAAAAAATTGAAGGCTTTCAGAAAAATACCAAAAAATCACCAAAAGAAAATTTTGAAAATCTAAATACAAAAATGAAGTCCATTTTGAATTATAAAATTTATAAAATTTCAAAAAGTGGGAATTAATATTTATAAAGGCTAGTTTGATTGGTTGTGGTGTTTTAAAAATCGAAGTTGCGTACAACACATGCTATTGTATTATTAAAAGAGAAGCGTACAGTGGAAGCTTGGGGTGTTAGAGATTGAGCCTCCCTTACGGAACCTAAAACCTTGATGACGCTCCTTTCGTCACAGAATCTAAAGATCGGAAAAGGGGAATATCTGAGCTCAAGATGATTCAACCTTTGAAGAAAATATCAAAAATTGACAAAGGAATGAACAAAGGATCAAAAGCAACTTCACCGCACAAGTTCTATCACTATCGCCCAAGTCTACTTGCGCGACGCCCTCATGGTCGCGCAAGTGACTTGCACGACCTAAGTGATAACCGCCTGGTAACCGCCTAGGGTCTTCTCTTGCCTATAAATAGACCCTGTGGGCCCCCCATTCGAGAGGATCTTTTTTCCAGAAACTCAGTTTGAAGCTCCCGACGCCCAAGTCTCTTCTAAAAGCTTCCGGAACACTTATAAGGTAATTTCTTACCTAGAACGGAAGATCTAAAGCGAGGGAGTAAGGATTAAGTGTTGAAACTCACCAACACTTGCGTGCCTGAGTGGCCAGCCCTTAAGGGAAGTGGTCACACTTGCGCGCCACCTTACTCCTTCGATAGAACTTGCGCGTCACATTTCTAGAAGAAACTCAAGATGATTCTAAAGGCTTTAATAAAGAGTCGCTCAAGTATTTCAATGCTGGTTGACCATCGCGCACGTTCATCATGTGTCGCGCAGGTATACCTGCGCTACCAATACTTACGCGCCGCCACAGTACTTGCGCGTCTTCGAAGACTTATGCGCCCCTTCATTTTTGGTGTCCATCTTGCCTATTTCACCCCTCTTAAGCTATTACACCCTTCCCTTTTAATATTTAGTCTTCAAGACACTCTTCAAATCCATTTATGGCATGATTTCTTTATTTTACTTCCTTATCTGAAAGGAATTCGGTGGAATATCTCTCAAAACCTAGTGATTTAAATATCTTTTTGTCACTAAATATGGAGAGTTCATTCATTCAACCTCATCCTTTAAGATGAGAGAATCCTTAAACCTAGGTATCCTTTTCAGGAATAAGTCCCATTCATAATCTTGGGCTTCCTTTTCAGGAGTAAGCCCCAAGTCCCCTTAATTGTTGGGCATCCTTCTTAGGAGTAAGCCCCAGATCCTCTAATTTAGGATTGCTTTTCAGGAGTAAGCCACAGTCTCAAATATGGGCATCCTCCTTAGGAGTAAGCCCCAAAACTTAATCCTTAACTTGGGCTTCCTTTTCAGGAATAAGTCCCAGTCATAAATCCCTTAACCTGGGTCTCCTTTTCAGGAATAAGTCCCAGTCATAATCTTGGGCTTTCTTTTCAGGAATAAGCCCCAAGACCCTTAAATTATCTTTAACCAGTCCTAATTTACGTTTGATCTGGGATTCCTTCTTAGGGGTAAAACCCAGTTATCAATCCCCTCCTGATTTGGGTTTCCTTTTCAGGAATAATTCCCAAGTTAGAGTATTCAAATCTCTATAAAGCACATATACCTTTATGGACCCTGTTCCTGGATTTTCTCCCTAAAGTAAATCCTAACCTTCATTTATTTGGGCAATCATATATACATAAGCCCCACACCATTTCTTATGATTGCATCTTTCATGGAACAATTGTCTAATTTTTACCAATACCTCTTGTTTCTCACACCGAGCATGACTCACGTGAGCTTAGAGTGTAAAAGTAATTGTGACATCCTTCTTTGAGACATCAATCATAAACATCATACTCTACTCGAACTACGTGGATTCTGATTCCTTTTCCAAAACAAAGGATACGTAGGTAGCCCATTTAATGGGTTCGATCCCAACTCTGAAATAATTCATGTCCTTCTGAATGAAAATAAACTTCAAGTGCCCCACTGAGTGACTTTAAAACCAGCCTAGTCATCATAATGACCAAGAGACTTTTATATATATGTTTTGAAGGGTACCATTGACCAAGAATCTCTAAATAAATATAGATGATTCTCTATTGATGAAGAACCTCGAATACATATAAAAGATTCTCTAAATTTCTTACATATTTAATCATTGATTGTCAAAACTGAAGGAATGCTCATTTTATACTTGGTAATGTAATAAGGATTCACGAACATAACTTAAATCTATAATGAGAGTCCCGAAATAGACAATAATTCCCCTCAAAAAGGTGTGATGAGTCCGACCTCCCATCCTCTCGACCAATGAAAATTCCTAAGCCTCATCAGTCCACAAGCTAATGAGCTCCTACCTTTGGAAAGTAGGTCCAAATGGATGTGGAATCATTGGATGTTTCTGGTTCTACGAACAAACCCGCTAGAAACCGATCGGAACGTTTGAATCTCTCATCCAGGAGGTCAACCCCGAATTCCAAGGGAAACAAAAAAATGGTGAACCCGACGTGAATCCTTAACCAAGTTAAAATGATGTTTTACCTATTTGTTAAGCCCCTATTTAAAACTCAATAAGAGGGCTAACAAAAACAATCATTGACATGTGTGCTCATCCAAAGGATGGAGTGGCTGATTTTTTTATCTTGATTACGTCTGTTATATCAAACAGGCACTCTTTTCCAAGATCTTCTATATTTCCATAATGGATGCTCTCAAATTCACATCTGTGAATACTACTGCTGCAAATACCACTGCTGCTATTCCTACTGGATCGTCATCAACTCTGAGGATGACATCACCTACTCAGCATCTTCAACGCTGGGTATCAAATGCGCTGGTTAAGGTGTACCGTCAACACGATACCATCCCAAATCTGGAGGCTGCCCAACAAGCCCTCCAAGTAAACAACTCACACAGGTCGTCCGGACAACGACGACCAGTGATCAAGAGGCAGGCGGTGCTGACTACCGTCTCCGACCGTTTCGGGTCATTATCCCTGGAACACAATTTCCATTCACTCCCTTACTCTGAGGAAGTGAATGAGCAGGTCCCTCAGGGCCTTAATTCAAAAAGATAGGAGTCATTCCCGAGGGCTCCCATCAATAATCACCGCCAGACTCGTGCGGCAGTACGCCCTCAACATGATGAGGGTACCGACTCCGGGCATTCGGCTCAGGTTCCTCGAACCCGAGCAGGCAAGACGAACCGCCAGAGATGGAATCCAGTTAACAATGGGCAGTTTTTCATCCCTGCCATCTCCGGAGAAGTCCACCAACCTAACTTGGTGGAGAACAACGAACAGGCACACACACCTGTCCGTTTTAATTCCGCTGTCCAGCAGACTCGTCTGGCAGCATCAAGCCAATCCCGCCAGGCAATTCCGGCAGAGTACTATAGGCAGGAGCATACACCTTCTTATACATCACCAGTTAGTCAGCAGGCTCACCTGACTACATATGATGGATCTCGCCAACCGCGTTTGGCGAAGTGTAATCAGTAGGCACATATACCTGCTAGTACTAATCAAGCCTACCAACAGTCTCGCTTGGTAATGCACGAAAAAGTCAGTCAGAAAGCTCCGACGACAAACAGGAGGAAGACTCAACTCTTTGCCTCCACACTTGAGTACTGTTAGGATTTACTGACAAGAAAAGGAGGACATGAGCAGGCACATACACCTACTCCAAACCTGGAATGGACGTATATTCCCGTTCCGGCGGCTGAAGTAACCAAGCATATTTTGTCAATGGTGAAAGAGCAGAAGAAAATTCCTGCTCATATTCTGGATGCTTGCCAGGATATCATAACAGCTTCAGCATCATCTCAGGGAAAGACACATAAATCTATCCCTAGCAGTGGAGTGACACATCAACGATTCACTCTGGAACAGACACACACATATGTTCCAGACCAAGAGGGTTATGGGGCATACTCCCCCATATCATACAGACAACCAAGTCAGGCACATACACCTGATTTGAGTGGAGATCGTCAGCCTAACCTGACCATCTTTCCTAATCAGGCACATACACCTGCTCAGAGTAACCACTTTCGTCAACAAGTGGTTTCCAAAGCAAGTAAGAAGGCATCTAAGAAAATGATCCACCCAGCATAGTCAGGAGATCAAAGGCCAATCTGTAACAAGGCCTTGCTTGATGCTAGAGTTCTTGAATCCCTCAGACATTTATCTGTTGGAATTCAATATTCTACTCCCTCAGTTCCCAATAACGGGAACATTAATTCTGAAGGTCTTCAACAGACACTTCCTCATGAAGGTTGCTTCATGAAAATTCGGTCAATCTTGAAGTTTCTTCTTCAGATGAGAGCCAGAGGAACCCTCTGTGTGGTCAGAAGACCAAGGAGCAAGAGATCTCATCTTTTGCTGTAACCCATTATGGTGGTCCTCCCCATGATTATGAATTTTTCCACAAAATTCCTCTCCGCAGTAGTGATTCACATTGCCTGGAAAATACTTCAGTGGACAATGTAGTGCCGAGAAAGCCCTCTTATCTTGAGGAACTTGCAAATGCGAAACCAATCATGTCTGATGCTTTATCGCTAGCAAGTGAAATACTTTCTCAATCAGAAGATAGCCCAGGGTGTAGGTCATTCTCCGAACCACCCCTAAGTAATGCATCTTCTAGTTTGATCAATGATCTCTCTACCAATCTTGTTGAATCCGATGAAGCAACAAGGAAACACCAACTCTGGTCAAAACAGGTAGAAGAATATTCATTTAATGATAAAGAGGAAATTCTGAACATGAGGAAAAAACTGGCGAAAAGTGAGGTACCAGTCATGTTTTGGCCTTTGGTTGACTCCCAGTATGACATTCCAAAGATGTTGACGGAAGATGGAGTCCATGATATTCGTCTCAACATATGTAAAACTCTTTGTCAATTGAAGAAGAAGGTATTATCTTATGATGAATATGAAAATCATCTTAAGATAATAGAAGGGCTACAATGTCAGATTGATTTGGCATCTATATCAGTCTCTCGGTATCCGAAGGCTGAAAAGCAACAGAGAACTCTTCAACGTTCATGCTTTGGCGCACTAAGAAAATTGCGTCAGTTAATTGCCAATGCTCCATCTGGTGTTCATATCAGAGGCTGGGGTGTTAACAGAGCACTATATTTCACAGTGCTTTCCAGTCAGCAAAGCCCGCTGAAAATGGTCTCATGCAATGTTATTGCCCATGGCTGACCACAGTCAATGGGCTTTGTTCATAATCAAAAGCTTGCTCAAGAACAGGCTTCAATAGTTCTTCTCAAAATCAAGCATATAGAGAAAAAGTTGTTGAATTGCTCCTATATCAAGCAGGCGAGAATATTGCATAAGCCTCTCGTATGGAGCAAACAAATCATCAAATGACAGAAGTCTCAGAAATCATCCAACGGTCTGTTGAACCAGGTGATAAAAGTGGATACAGGTTAATGCATCCAGCTAATTTCCGAACTAAGATTCGCAAGATCAAGAGATCTTTTAAAAAGATCTCAGACATAGCATGTCAAGAGCCACCCCAGCTTGTCAGACTGGGGACTCCTTTAACCCAACCCTTAGAGTCAACAAATGGGATTTGAGGAGTTGAGCGGAAGCAGCAGGAACATCCCCAGTTCTCGATACTGGGGACTCTTTAAAATCATCCATCCCTTTCTCAGTGAATATCAGTATTTTCTCGATTGCGGAAGAAGCCCCAAGAGGAACGAAGAGCCAAATTATCAGGATATTCCCTCCAAATTATAGCTCGTCAAGAAGTTCCTAAAGGATTGAATCAACAAAAGGCAATGTCTCATCAAGGATATGAAAGAAGACAATATCACAGAAATGTTGATAGAAGGGATGCGATGCATTATGCGTCAATCAATGTCATCAATGCCGTTGTTGCTAATCCACCAGAGGAGACTCACTCAGGGGACTCAAATGAAGAGCGTCCTGCTCAAGAAAATGTACGCACCGATACAAATGAGGAATGTGTGCGTACACGAAGTCAAAGGATTACTCAGAACCTAGGTAATCCACTTCCTTCTCTCCAAAAAGTATCCAACAAAGGGAGGGGAATGAACCAGGTTACATATCCTTCCTCTGGAGAAGGTCAATCGCTCTCGTTAGAGCAAAGGATTGCACAACAAGGGGAAGAAATGAAAGAATTAAGAAGGTTGAATGCAGAACTACTTCAGAGTAGTCTTCTTCTTAAGAATGCTGAAGTCCGACAGCTGAAGGAATTTTTTGCAGTTACTGAGATGGATCAGGAATATCTTCCTTTATTAGTACACCCTCAGAGGTCTAATCCTATGGGTCAAACGCAACAACGGTTGGCAGTGCTACCATCAGTTGTAGCACCAATCACCACGTCTGTCCAAGCTCCATTCATTGCACCTACCCAAGAACAGATTCAACCAGATGTTTCTCAAAAGTTAATAACTACTATTGAGTCATTAACAGCTCAGTTAGAAACTATGGAAGGGAAACAGGCATAAGATCAACCAGAAAAGAAAGTTTACCCTGAATGGGTAGATTCAATTTCTCCTCCATCCAGTTTTGGAAACCCTGTTTTTCCTACTTTTAATAGATCAGGCGACCCTGAACAACATTTGACACATTATGTGCCTTGTTGTGATCCTATGATGGGAACTCCAGAGTAGCAAGAAGCAGTGAAACTCAGATGCTTCGTGCGAACCTTGCAAAGACCAGCTTTTTTCTGGTATACAAGCTTGCAATCCCGGTCAATCATCGGATGGGAGGATCTTCGCCAAAAATTCCTTCTTTAGTTCGACTCAACTTTGCCAAAAACGACAGTTTTCGATCTTACAAACTGCAAGCAAAGGGAGAATGAAAGAGTCTCTGATTTCATTGCTCGCTGGAAGGGATTAAAATATTCCCTGATTTTAGCACTCCCTCAGGAGGAGCTGTTGCCAATCTGCATGGAAAATTTGCGTGACGAATTACGCACGCCATTGATCCATGTGAAATACACAGGAGGGTTTCGAGACCTTACTTCAATCGCTCAGCAGATTGAAGATTCCCTTATACAGGCTAAAGTTATATCTCGTGTAATTCCATTAGCTCCAGGAAGGAGAATGGGTAAAGCAGAAACTGCTACAGTTATGCTTAAACAATCACCTGTACCTATTTCTACTTCAAAACCTTCATCTTCTCGAAGGGCTCCACCTCCTGAACATCAACATCAAAGGATGTTCCATCCAAATGATCAAAGAGATCAACAAAGAAAACAATTTGAGTATTTGAAGAGTAAAACATAATCTTTTTGAAGTGAGCAAGTTCCTGGTTACTTCATTTTAGCTCTAGAAAATAATTTGGTTCAATTACCAGTGCCCAAGAGGCCAAACAAGGAAGGAGATGAAAACCGTCCCAATTATTGTCCCTTTCATCAAATGTTGGGGCATCCCATCTAGGAGTGTTTTGTCTTCAAAGACCTCCTACAAAAGATGTTCGACTTGGGACAAGTCAAGTTGAAAGGTTCTTCGACTAAGGTAGCATGTGTTACTGCTACAGTTCCAGAGGAGGAAGGTGAATGGCAAGAAGTCAAAAGCAGAAATGCACAAAAGTATGATGATTGGATGGTCAGAAAGACAATCAATCGGACTCATGCCATTTTGAGAATAAAATTAAAGAAACCAATTGTGTCTTCTGCCATGAATATTGTGGTAAAATCCTCTTCGTCAGAGGGAAAGTCCTCAAAGAAACGGTTTGATTCAAAGAAGGAAAAAGAATAAGAAAAAGATGAGTATGTGTCAAAGCCTAAATTGTCTTTGACTCTGGCAGACTTTATGCCATTTACTTCAAAACAACGGGCACTGCCCCATCAAACGGCACAACCTAAAGAGGCTAGTCAGGCAGAGTCTTTATTAGACGAAGAGTTAATCTTCGGTTCTGTTAATATGAATCAATTAACAGTTCTGTATTCCAGTCGTAATTTCAATTTTGATGAGTCTGAATTCCTTGTATCAAATAAGGGAATCTGAGGAAGTTCCAGAGGTTCATGATACAGGGGAAGACGTGGATCTTTCTGAAGCCACTACTCCAATTCTACCCCTGCTAGCACCGTGTATGCAGCAGAAACTCGTGGTAGAGCCCTTCAGCAAACTCAAAAAGAAAAAGCAAGTTCTTCTGCCAATAGTCAACTTAGTCTTGGCACAGTTATTTTGGAAGACCGATTGAAAATTCCATCTTCTTTATCTCAGCAAGTAAATGGATCTAATCAGTCTAATCTTCCAAAACCAAGGATTTTGCCAACTTCTATCCCAATACAAGATGCATCAGCTTCCAAAGCATCTGCTTCCAAGGTACCTGCTAAACCGCATATTCCTGTTGGGAAACACAGACCTTTAGATCAAAAGTATGATATATGGAAACACTTGGCCCAAGTACCAGCCATGTTATCAATTTTATATGCTTTGAATCTATCAAAATATCTTCGGGAAGCACTCATCGAAGCTTTGTCAAGTCCTCAGGAGTTTGAAGCTGAAATTGCTGCAGCTGAAGTCTATCACATAGAGAATAATCCTGCAGAATGCCATGCAGTGATATCTTTTACTGATAATGATGAAGATGATGTTGTGTATGGGCACATAAAACCTATCTACTTATCTGGCAAAGTCAATGGTGTAGATATCCGAAGATCTTTCATTGACAATGGTTCAGGAGTCAACCTCATTCCCATTCGTACACTTCGTCAATTGGGCCTCACGAAATCTGATTTATCTCCTTCTACCATGATGTTACATGGATATGATAAAAATGAACAAGAACCACTGGGTGAAGTTACACTCAGAACTCAGTTTGGGTATCTTGTATCCAATTCGGATTTCATGATTGCTGATCAAGACTCATCTTTCAACGTCTTTCTTGGAAGACCCTGGCTATATCAGCATGCGACTATCCCTTCATCATACCATCAATGTCTCAAATACTATTTCAATGGTCAAGTTGGAACATTGTATGGTGATAAGACCCCGTTCAAAACATGTGAGTGTCAGTACATTGAGGCGGAATTTTATCACATGAAGGGAAGAGAGAAATCTACAATGAATGGAATTACCAAAGTTAATGCTCCATATGGTTTGGAGAAAATTCCAATAAATCCATTTACACATGTGAGTACAGATTATGTGTTACCTATCAGTCAAATTGACAAAATAGGCCCAAATCAAAATACTCTTATGGAAAGATTCATAATGTCAATTGCGACAGTTGAGCCAGACAACATGAGAGAAATTGGTAACCTACCAAACAGTGATGAGAGCACAAGTGGGGACGTCTTTATTTCTTCTTCTGAAATCCAACAGGTCTATACTTCGCCAATCAGGCCATAAGAAGTTATAGTAACATCGGAGGTGAATAATGATGTCAATTCGCAATCCATCATCTCCTCTTTATTTCCCAAAGAAGACCCATTATCATCAATAGGGTCGGAAATGGAAGCGTCTTCTTCAAAATGTGAAAATTTTGACATCTCTTATGATCATGAAAATTTCGTTTTGTCATCTACTATGCAAGTAGAAATGGAAGAAATAGCACATGATGAAGAGGAAGAGGAAGATCTTAGAGATTCTCCTCCAGCATTTGAAGAGGGTATCTCTACCACTGTTGATGAACTCGGAGAAATAAATCTGGGTACAAAGAAAGATCCACACCCCACTTTAATTAGTGCGGCCATGACCCTTGAAGAGCAAGAGATGCATATTTCTTTTCTAAAGAAAAATAAAGATATTTTCGCTTGGAACTATACAGAAATGCCTGGGCTTGATCCTGATATCGCTACTCATCATTTGGGTTTACCAAAAGAACATCGAGGATTTAAGCAAGCCGCGAGAAGAACACACCCAACTTATGCTTCCAAAATTGAAGCTGAAGTGGATAAGCTAATCAAAGCTAACTTCGTCAGAGAAGTTCAATATCCCATGTGGTTGGCTAATATTGTCTCTGTAAAGAAGAAGAACGGAAAAATTAGGGTTTGCATCGATTTCAGAGATCTTAATCGGTATTGTCCTAAAGTTGATTTCCCAGTTCCGATTACAGAACTCTTAATTGTTGCGACAGCTGGATATGAAGTACTTTCTTTCATGGATGGATATTCCAGATATAATTAGATTCGAATGGCCCCAGAAGATGAGGAATCTATAGCCTTCAGAGCCCCTCAAGGTCTGTTTTGTTACCGGGTGATTCCCTTTGGTTTAAAGAATGCAGTTGCAACATATCAACGCACCATGCATCGCATCTTCAAACCTTTTTTAGGGAAGTTTGTTGAATTCTATGTAGATGATTTGGTGGTTAAATCCAAACAACTTTCTAATCCCTTGGATGATTTGGAAGTCATATTCCACAAGCTTCGACAACATAATTTGAAGATGAACCCCTTAAAATGTGCTTTTGGGGTAACCTCAGGAAAATTCCTCGGCTTTGTTGTACGCCATCGTGGTATTGAAGTCGATTCTGAGGGGACCAAGTCAATCCTGGGTATGTCACCTCCTCAGAATTTGAAAGAATTAAGAGGACTCCAAGGACACATATCCTATATTCGGCGTTTCATCGCCAATTTGGCAGGCAAAAGTTTACCCTTTACCAAATTATTGAAAAAAGGAGTCACTTACCAGTGGACTGAAGAATGTCAAGAAGCGTTTGATGTTCTCAAGAAATACCTCTTGAGTCCACCAGTACTCATGCCACTTGTTGAAGAAAGACCACTTATCCTCTATGTGACAGCTCTAGAGAGATCATTGGGTGCCTTTCTCGCTCAAAAGAATGATGCTGGGAATGAAAATAGCCTCTACTATCTCAGTAGAACTATGCTTGAAGCAGAAACCTGGTATTCATGTATTGAAAAGTGCTGCCCGACATTAATCTTTGAAGTTCAGAAACTGAGACACTACATGCAACATCACTAGGTCCAACTGGTATCTCGCAATAATCCGCTCAAATTCATCCTTAGTCGTCTAATGCTTACAGGACGTCTAGCAAGGTGGGCAGTTATTTTGCAGCAGTTCGACATTCAGTTTGTATCTCAAAAGGAAATAAAGGGCCAAGCTCTGGCTGATTTCCTGGCTGAACATCCTTCAGTGGAAGACACATCTTCAGATATTGAACTCCCTGATGAGAAAGTTTTCTCTATTCAAGAGAGTCCTCAAACATGGTAAATGTATTTTGATGGTGCTTCGAGAAGTCCAATAGGGAAGAAAATGGAAAATCCTAAAGTCAACAATGTTGGTTTAGGAGTTTTACTCATTTCTCTAGATAAGGCATTGTTACCTTATTCCTTTTTAGTGTGGGAATGTGGTACTAATAATGAAGCTGAATACCAATCTCTTATCACAGGCTTGGAGTTAGTGCTTCAAGCACAAGTGAATCACTTAAAGGTGAAAGGTGATTCAGACCTGGTAATCAAACAAGTCAATGGGGATTATGCCATTAGAAAAGAAGAGTTAATTCCTTTGTATGATTACGTCAGAATGTTAATGGCGGAATTCCCTTCAGAACTGACATTTTCTTGTGTCCCAATATCACAAAATGCTCAAGCTGATGCACTGGCTAATATAGCCACAACTCTAGCAGATCCAAATCAGGACGAGACAACCATCAATATTGCTCACCGTCGTGCAATTTCACCTTATGTTCAAGCCAGAACAGAGGAAATTAATGAAATTATTCCCATTCCTGAACCGTGTGGTCATACTACAGGATGGATGTCACCTATCAGGGAATACCTTCAAAATGGAACACTTCCACCTGATAGAGCCGAGAAAGAACAAATCCGGCGACGTGTGGTCAATTTTACTCTTTATGATGGCCCAAACCCACTAGAGAAAATTCTCTACAAATGTGGTTTTGATGGAGTTCTCTTCAGATGCATTGATGGTGAAGAGACAATGGCTATCATGAAAGAAGTGCATGTAGGAGTCTGTGGTGCCCACCAGTCTGGACATATATTGTTTGATCAAATTCGAAGTCTTGGATACTTTTGGCCTTCAATGATACAAGATTGTGTTGATTTCACAAAGAAATGTCATTCATGTCAAGTACATGCCAACTTCATTCATCAACCTCCAGAGTTGCTTCATACAGCTAAATACTAATGTCCATTTTCCAAATGGGGAATGGATGTGGTGGGACCTTACCCTCCAGCTACGGCCAAGCAGTTTAAGTACATTCTTACTGCTACTGATTTCTTTTCCAAATGGCCAGAGGTAGTACCTCTCAAAGAAGTCAGTTCTAAAAGCATTTTTAGCTTCATCAAGTCTAACATCATTACTAGATTTGGTGTCCCTCATACCATATTGACGGACAATGGCACGAACTTCTGTTCTTCTGAGATGAATAAATTGTATCAAGAATACAACATTAAATCCAACCATTCATCTCGGTATCATGCGGCAGCCAATGGCCAAATAGAAGCCTTTAACAAGACTCTTTCAAATATACTACAAAAGATGGTGGATAAAGATAAGAGGTCATGGCCTGCTAAACTATTTCATGCTTTATGGGCTTATCAGACTACCACCCGCAATGCAACGCGGTCAACTCCATATTCGTTGGTATATGGAACATAAGAAGTCTTTCCAATTGAAGTTCAATTGCCCTCACTCAGAGTATCCATTTGTGATCAGTTATCTATAGATGAGCAAACCCAAAAGTGATTGAATGAGTTGGAACGGTTAGATGAGAAAAGATTGTGCACTTTTCACCACTTGGAAATCTATCAGAATCGAATAGCACGAGCTTTTAACAAAAAGGTTCGTCTTCGCTCATTCATTCAGGGGAGAATTGGTATTAGTTCTCAGAACTCCAATGATACAAGGAAAGAAACCTCCCAAGCTTGAGCCAAAATGGGAAGGACCTTATTCAATACATAGGTTCTACTCCAATGGAGCTTATTCATTAATCTCGATGGATGGAGAACTCATTACTACTCCAACTAATGCCAGATTTTTGAAGAAATATTTTTTATAAAATACAAAGTATTCATATTAATGTCCCCGCAACATGACACTAAACTGTGCAGCACCAGATCGTCCTTGCTATATGACATTAAACTATACAGCAACAGTCTAAGCATATGACCCTAAACTATTTGCACATACGTCCAACATGACGTTAAACTGTGTCGCCAGTATGTCCCCGCAACATGACACTAAACTGTGCGGCACCAGATCGTCCTTGCTATATGATGTTAAACTATACAACAATGATCTAAGCATATGACCCTAAACTATTTGCACATACGTCCAACATGACGTTAAACTGTGTCACCTTAAATGTCCCCGCAACATGACACTAAACTGTGCGACACCAGATCGTCCTTGCTATATGATGTCAAACTATACAGCAACGGTCTAAGCATATGACCCTAAACGATTTGCACATACGTCCAACATGACATTAAACTGTGTCGCCAGTATGTCCCCGCAACATGACACTAAACTATGCAGCACCAGATCGTCCTTGATATATGACGTTAAACTATACAGCAACGGTCTAAGCATATGACCCTAAACTATTTACACATACGTCCAACATGACGTTAAACTGTGTCGCCAGTATGTCCCCACAACATGACACTAAACTGTGCGACACCAGATCGTCCTTGCTATATGACGTTAAACTATACAGCAACGGTCCAAGCATATGACCCTAAACTATTTGCACATACGTCCAACATGACGTTAAACTGTGTCACCTTAAATGTCCCCGCAACATGACACTAAACTGTGCGGCACCAGTTCGTCCTTACTATATGACGTTAAACTATATAGTAATGGTCATGTATGACCTTAAACTGCAACTTCGTCCCACACGACGTTAAATTGTGAAAAAGTTCCCTCAATGGTCCATGCATATGACCCTAAACTATTTGCAAGTCCCTTACGTCCAGCAAGACGTTAAACTGTGATTTCCTAACTACATGACTCTAAACTGTATAAAAGTCCCTTACGTCCAGCAAGACGTTAAACTGTGACGTCCTAACTACATGAATCCAAACTGTATAAAAGTCCCTTACATCTATAAAGACATTAAACTATATAATCATCAAAGTTCCTGTATGACCTTAAACTACACCACCGTCTAGAATGACATTAAACTGCACTATCCACGGTCCATGCATATGACCTTAAACTATTCGCACTTTCGTCCAACATGACGTTAAACTGGGAAAAAAATCCCCAATGCGTTCAACATGACGTAAATGGTGTGTAATTTTTTCCTTACTGCATGACATTAAACAGCGCAGTCCCCCTTTCGTCCAACATGACGTTAAACTCTATTGTTCCCATCATCCTAACTACATGATGCTAAACTGTACAGAAAGTTCATAATACTTCCTACATGACATTAAACTTTATTTTTTCCCTGCTACATGACACTAAACTGCGCAACACCAATAGTCCTAAATGCAAGACTTTAAACTACATAGTCCCTTTATATGTCCTACATGACATTAAACTATGCATTGTTAATGTTGTTTTTACCTCTTGTTTCTCACACCGAGCATGACTCACGTGAGCTTAGAGAAAACCTCAACCGTAACACTCTCTTTGGTCCGCTAACCATGTATAAGTCCCAACAACATTTTTATTTTATTTTATTTAGATCATTGTCCCCAAGAACAACTTGATCATTATTTCATTCTTTAATTGAACTACACGGACTTTGATCCTTGCCCTCCAGGATGGGTATGTAGGCAACCTCCCAGGGTTCAAGCCCAAAAAACAATCTCTTCACATCAGTTCACCACTATCTCATATGATGTTGATTCATGAAACCACCCCTAGAATCAATATCTTTACATTGATTCACTTTCGTCCTTGTTATATGACGTTAAACTATGCAACACTTTTGTTCGGTACGACAATAAACTACAATACTCCTTGATTTCTTCATTTGAGAAGGAACCATTACTTACATTGATTTTTCAATCATGTTTCATTTCAAAAGACTACGTGCATACATGGTAATACCTAAACTTTTTATCTCAGGTTAAACCATCATTGCACTAAAGTCCCCTTTCACCCTTCACATGTACGAACCAAATTTGTACAAAGGGTAGTTCTAGTACTATGTGGTCTTGATTTCCATCCTTATGGGATACGTAGGAACGTTCGAGTATCCCTCGAATCCAGCCCCAAGTCTTTTGGGCCTAACCCCAAACTTCACTTTCAGTCCCTTGGCTGAAAAGTCCTCATGAAAACACACACTGTGTATTCATTATTATGGTCAGAACTCTATGACCCTAAACTAAGATCTCTCATACTTTCATCCTGCACGAAGTTAAACTACATTTCAAGAACTACGTATGGCTTAATTCTCATTCTTATGAGATACGTAGTGAAGTCCAAAATTTCAATTCAGGACCCAGCCACAACATGATTATGGTTATCATTGACCTATGTATCTCTATATACATTGGAAAATACCCATATTTATGTGTTATAATCCTAACCTTAAATATATTCAGATCTTCATAACCCTTTTCATGACTTCTAGTCACAAAAATGTCAAACTTCTGAGAATTCTTTTGCCTGACTATGCAGTACGTGCCCATAGGTGGCCTTGCATAAACAGTCCACATAACAGACTTGTCAGCCGAAAGATACTATTTATTTGACTATGCAGCCAATGCCCTTAGGTGGCCCTGCATAATTCAACCCCCTAACGGGTTTGTTGGATAATGGTAACTTCATTCTTTGGAATAATGCCTCTTTTGTCCTTATTTGTCTTAAACGACAGTATGTAGGGATCCGCAAAAAAAAATATCCATCCTTAACATATTTGTCCCATATCCCGTTTCATGATCTGAAATTATTCAAGTCTATGGTTTATTCTTCTTCCCTACGTTTGGGTCAGACCTTCGTAGGAGTGATATTCATCCATTTCTTCGATAATATTGTCTGGAAATATCTTCTCCATATTCAAGTACCTCTTTCCATACAACAAACTCTATACTTTAGAAAATTTGAATCTCCATAAACTTTCACTGGCTTTTAGCACTAGGAAAGTAAATTTCTGGGAGTTCTTTTGCCTAACTATGCAGCACGTGCCCATAGGTGGCCTTGCATAAACAGTCCACATAACAAGACTTGTCATCCGAAAGATGCTATTTATTTGACCATGCAACCAATTCCCTTAGGTGGCCCTGCATATTTCAACCCCCTAACGGGTTTTGTTAAATAATAGTAACTTCATTCTTGGAAACTACTTCTTCTAATGGCGTTAAGCTCTTTTTCATATCATTCCTCAGATTCAAATATTCTTAAAGCCATAGTTTACATATTTTCCCTCATACTTGGGTATGGTAGTATGTTTTCAGATGAACATTCAAGGAATTGTGTCAATTCTAATCCATTTCGGTCAAAGCTATTTCGACCTTAAACATTAGACCCTTTATGTCCGGCATGCATGACTTTAAACTTCCCATAAAAGACAAAGGAACTATAAATAAAATTCAAGTTCCAGCTCACTAAACCTACATTTTGTATGATTTAGGTAATATTGAGAAATTAAAAAGCTTCAAAGTTTGTAGGGTTATTTGTAATAATCCTAGTAAAAATCAAACTATTCTTACTAAGCCCACTAGCTTAAGTAAATTTGAAGCAGGTAGTGAAAGAATGCAAGTACAAATGATTGAAGATGAAAGTGTTGTTCATTGATACATAAGAGTTAGAAGAACATCCACAGATTGGAGTCTCTTCTCTTTTTCAAGAATTACAGGAGGCTTTCAACATAACACTTCATTTGATTTACGGCATCCCGAGCTTCATCAGCAACCACCTGGAATTCATTCATTCAACTGGATACAATAAGAGATACAGTGATACCAGCTCTTCTTGGAACAATTGTAAAAGGATGTTCTTGAGTGCGGTTTGTGAAAATTTTCTGCTGATCAAACAGTGACTCTGTTTCTGTCCAAGAGGCTTGGAAGATGGATACATGGATTTGAGAATGGAGCATTGGAATTAAAGAGCCATTTGGAGAGAGTACTCTTTTCAGATATTGCCCTAATACCATGTTTGTCTTCTCTCCACCAACTGGCAGTGGAAAACATTTCAGTCCATGGGTTTTCCATTTTCATATCTGCAAGGAAATGACATGGAGGAAGAATTTGGAAGTTCACACCATTGTTGGTACTCTTAATGCACAGCATAACCGAAATGAAGGAGTAGCAGCGCAGCTGCATTTCAGGTGTATAGTTCTTTGCATCTGGAACATTGACTCCTTGCAGGTGACCATGACCATATAGAGGTAGGTAGATGCTCTGTGGGAAATTAAGATGATATTTCTTCAAGTGCTTAGCCAAATCTGAGTGACTGCTGTTGCAGATATCATAGTAATCATGGCCAATGATGTTCATAATGTCATCAATACGCTTGCTAGCCATTTCATCAGACGTTTTAATTCCATTAGTAGCCATTGAATCTGCCCAAAAATTGAATAAATTAAACTCTCAAATGGGTTTGTTTTTCATAAAATTTGTGAACGATTTTTCGAAAAAATGGCTAAGGCATTAAGGCGCACAAGTCTAAAAAATGGCGCTCAAGTATTTGTGTGCCGCGCCAGTTTTTGACGCGCAAGTATAAACCGCGCAAGTACAAATGCCTTTATAGTAGCGCGACATCAAGGAAAACACTGGAAAACAGAGCAACCTGCGCGGCTAAGGTGACCTGCGCGGCGAGAGCTCGAAGGTATGAAGTCCGGAAATCCGGATGCTTGTACGGAAGTCAGGCCCTCTATTTATAGACGTGGCCGGGACCCTATGCACCGAATTCTGCATGACTGAGGGCCGTATCCCTGCGCGATGTGCACTTGCGCGCCACCCTCTGTGCCTAGAAGACTTGCGCGACCCCTTTTCCTTTGGATGTATTCGATTTCCTCAGATTCAAATCCTCATTACTCTACGGATCCAACTCTGTGGGGGGACTTTTGTTGACGCTCCTTTCATCAAAGAATCTAAAAATCGGAAAAGGGGAATATCTGAGCTCAATATGATTCAAACTTTGAAGAAAATATCAAAAATCGACAAAGGCATGAACAAAGGATCAAAAGCAACTTCACCGCGCAAGTTCTATCACTGTCGCGCAAGACTACTTGCGTGACGCCCTCATGGTCGCGCAAGTGACTTGCGTGACCTAAGTGATAACCACCCGGTAACTGCCCAGGGTCTTCTCCTGCCTATAAATAGACCCTGTGGGCCCCCCATTCGAGAGGATCTTTTCTCCAAAAACTCGGATTGAAGCTCCCGATGCCCAAGTCTCTTCTCAAAGATTTCAGAACACTTCTAAGGTAATTTCTTTCCTAGAACGGAAGATCTAAAGAGAGAGAGGAAGGCCTAAGTGTTGAAACTCATCAACACTTGCGCGCCTGAGTGGCCAGCCCTTAAGGGAAGTGGTCACACTTGCGCGCCGCCTTACTCCTTCGATAGAACTTGCGCGTCCCTTTTCTGGAAGAACCTCAAGAGGATTCTAAAGGCTTTAATAAAGAGTCGCTCAAGTGTTTCAATTCTGGTTGACCATCGCGCACGTACACCATGTGTCGCGCAGGTATACCTGCACGAACAATACTTGCGCGCTGCCGCAGTACTTGCGCGTCTTCCAAGACTTGCGCGCCCCTTCCTTTTTGGTGCCCATCTTGCCTATTTCACCCCTCTTAAGCTATTACACCTTTCCTTTTTAAGATTCAGTCTTCAAGACACTCTTCAAAGCCATTTATGGAATAATTTCTGGATTTGACTTCCTTATCTGAAAGGAATTCGGTGTAATATCTCTCAAAACCTAGTGATTTAAATATCTTTTTGTCACTAAATATGGAGAGTTCATTCATTCAACCTCATCCTTTAAGATGAGATAATCCTAAAACTTGGGTCTCCTTTTCAGGAATAAGTCCCAGTCATAATCTTGGGCTTCTTTTTCAGGAGTAAGCCCCAAGTCCCCTTAATTTTTGGGCATCCTTTTTAGGAGTAAACCCCAGATCCTCTAATTTAGGCTTCCTTTTTAGGAGTAAGCCCCAGTCTCAAATATGGGAATCCTCCTCAGGAGTAAGCCCCAAACCGTAATACTTAACTTGGGCTTACTTTTCAGGAATAAGTCCCAATCATAAATCTCTTAAACTGGGTCTCCTTTTCAGGAATAAGTCCCAATCATAATCTTGGGCTTCCTTTTCAGGAATAAGCCCCAAGTCCCTTAAATTCTCTTTAACCAGTCCTAATTTACGTTTGATCTGGGATTCCTTCTCAGGAGTAAAACCCAGTTATCAATCCTCTCCTGATTTGGGTTTCCTTTTCAGGAATAAGTCCCAAGTTAGAGTATTCAAATCTCCAAAAAGCACATATACCTTTATGGACCCTGTTCCTGGATTTTCTCCCTAAAGTAAATCCTAACCTTCATTTATCTGGGCAATCATATATACATAAGCCCCAAACCGTTTCTTATGATTGTATCTTTCATGGCACAATTGTCTAATTTTTACCAATACCTCTTGTTTCTCACACCGAGCATGACTAACGTGAGCTTAGAGTGTAAAAGTAATTGTGACATCCTTTTTTGAGCCATCAATAATAAACATCATACTCCTTTACTCGAACTACGTGGGTTCTGATTCATTTTCCAAAACAAACGATATGTAGGTATCCCATTTATGGGTTCAATCCCAACTCTGAAATAATTCATGTCCTTCTGAATGACAATAAACTTCAAGTGCCCCACTGAGTGACTTTAAAACCATCCTAGTCATCATAATGACCAAGAGACTTTTATATAAATGTTTTGAAGGGTACCATTGACCAATAATATCTAAATAAATATAGATGATTCTCTATTGATGAAGAACCTCGAATACATATAAAAGATTCTCTAAATTTCTTACACATTTAATCATTGATTTTCAAAACTGAAGGAAAGCTCATTTTATACTTGGTAATGTAATTAGGATTCATGAACATAACTTAAATCTATAAATAGAGTCCCGGAATAGACAATAATTCCCCTCAAAAAAGTGTGATGAGTCCGACCTCCCATCCTCTCGACCAATGAAAATTCCTAAGTCTCATAATTTGACAAGATAATGAGTGCCTACCTTTGGAATGTAGGTCCAAATGGATGTGGAATCATTAGATGTTTCCGGTTCTACGAACAAACCCGCTGGAAACCGATTGGATCGTTTGAATCTCCCATCCAGGTGGTCAACCCCGAATTCCAAGGGAAACAAAAAAATGGTGAACCCAACATGAATCCTTAACCAAGTTAAAATGATGTTTTACCTATTTGTTAAGCCCCTATTTAAAACTCAATAAGAGGGCTAACAAAAACAAACATTGACATGTGTGCTCATCCAAAGGATGAAGTGGCTAATTTTTTTATCTTCATTACGTCTGTTATATCAAACAGGCACACTTTTCCAAGATCTTATGTATTTCCATAATGGATGCTCTCAAATTCACATCTGTGAATACTGCTGCTGCAAATACCACTGCTCCTATTCCTACTGGATTGTCATCCGCTCTGAGGATGACATCACCTACTCAGCGTCTTCAACACTGGGTATCAAATGCGCTGGTTAAGGAGTACCGTCAACACGGTACCATCCCAACTCTGGAGGCTGCCCGATTGGCCCTCCAAGTAAACAACTCACACAGGTCGTCCAGACAACGACGACCAGTGATAAAGAGGCAGGCGGTGCTAACTACCGTCTCTAACCGTTTCGGGTCGTTATCCCCGGAATGCAATTTCCATTCACTCCCTTACTCTGAGGAAGTTAATGAGCAGGTCCCTCAGGGCCTTAATTAAAAAAGACAGGAGTCCTTACCGAGGGCTCCCATCAACAATCGCCGCCAGGCTCGTGCGGCAGTACGCCCTCAACATGATGAGGGTACCGACTCCAGGCATTCAACTCAGGTTCCTCGAACCCGAGCAGGCAAGATGAACCGCCAGAGATGGAATCCGGTTAACAATGGGCAGTTTTTCATCCCTTCCATCTCCGAAGAAGTCAACCAACCTAACTTGGTGGCGAACAATGAACAGGCACAGACACCTGTCCGTTTTAATTCCGCTGTCTAGCAGACTCGTCTGGCATCATCAAGCCAATCCCGCCAGGCAATTCCGGCGGAGTACTATAGGCATGAACATACACCTGCTTATACATCACCAGTTAGTCAATAGGCTCGCCTGACTACATATGATGGATCTCATCAACCGCGTTTGGCGAAGGGTAATCAGCAGGCACATACACCTGCTAGTACTAATCAAGCCTACCAATAGTCTCGCTTGGTAACGCACGAAGAAGTCAGTCAGAAAGCTCCAACGACAAATAGGAGGCAGAATCAACTCTCTGCCTCCACACTTGAGTACTGTCGGGATTCACTGACAAGAAAAAGAGGACAGGAGCAGGCACATACACCTAATCCCAACCCGGAAGGGACATATATTCCAGTTCCGACAGCTGAAGTCACCAAGCATATTTTTTCAATGGTGAAAGAGCAGAAGCAAATTCCTGCTCATATTCTGGATGCTTTCCAGGATATCATAACAGCTTCAGCATCATCTCTGGGAAAGACACATAAATCTATCCCTAGCAGTGGAGTGACACATCAACGATTCACTCCGAAACAGACACACACATCTGTTCCAGTCCAAGAGGGTTATGGGGAATACTCCCCCATATCATACGGACAACCAAGTCAGGCACATACACCTGATTTGAGTGGAGATCTTCAGCCTAACCAGACCATATTTCCTGATCAGGCACATACACCTGCTCAGAGTAACCACTTTCGTCAACAAGTGGTTTCCAAGGTGAGTAAGAAGGCATATAAGAAAAAGATCCGCCCAGCATAGTCAGGAGATCAAAGGCCAATCTGTAACAAGGCCTTGCTTGATTCTAGAGTTCATGAAGCCCTCAGACATTTATCTGTTGGAATTCAAGATTCTACTCCCTCAGTTCCTAATAATGGGAACATTAATTCTGAAGGTCTTCAATAGAAACATCCTCATGAAGGCTTGCTTCATGAAAATTCGGTAAATCATGAAGTTTCTTCTTCAGATGAGAGCCACAGGAACCCTCTGTGTGGTCAGAAGACCAAGGAGCAAGAGATCTCATCTTTTGTTGTAACCCATTATGGTGGTCCTCCCCATGATGATGAATTTCGCTGCGAAAGTCTTCTCCGCTGTAGTGATTCACATTGCCTGGAAAATACTCCAGTGGACAATGTAGTGCCGAGAAAGCCCTCTTATCTTGAGGCACTTGCAAATGCGAAACCAGTCATGTATGATGCTTTATCGCTAGTAAGTGAAATAATTTCTCAATCAGAAGATAGCCCAGGGTGTAGGTCATTCTCCGAACCACCCCTAAGTCATGCATCTTCTAGTTTGATCAATGATCTCTTTACCAATTTTGTTGAATCTGATGAAACAACAAGGAAACACCAACTCTGGTCAAAACAGGTAGAAGAATCTTCATTTAATGATAAAGAGTAAATGCTGAACATGAGGAAAAAACTGGCAAAAAGTGAGGTACCAGTCATGTTTTGGCCTTTGGCTGACTCCCAATATGACATTTCAAAGATGTTGACGGAAGATAGAGTCCATGATATTCGTCTCAACATATGGAAAACTCTTTGTCAATTGAATAAGAAGGTATTATCTTATGATGAATATGAGAATCATCTTAAGATAATAGAAGGGATACAACATCAGATTGATTTGGCATCTCTATCAGTCTCTCGGTATCCGAAGGCTGAAAAGCAACAGAGAACCCTTGAACGTTCATGCCTTGGCGCACTAAGAAAATTGCGTCAGTTAATTGCCAATGCTCCATCTGGTGTACATATCAGAGGTTGGGGTGTTCACGGAGAACTACATTTCACAGTGCTTTCCAGTCAGCAAAGCCCGCCGAAAATTGTCTCATGCAATGTTATTGCCCATGGCCGGCCACAATCAATGGGCTTTGTTCATAATCAAAAGCTTTCTCAAGAACATGCTTCAACTAGTTCTTCTCAAAATCAAGCATATAGAGAACAAGTTGTTGAATTGCTCCTACATCAAGCAGGAGAGAATATTGCACAAGCCTCTCGTATGGAGAAAACAAATCATCAAATGAGAGAAGTCTTGGAAATCATCCAACGGTCTGTTGAACCAGGTGATAAAAGTGGATACAGATTAATGCATCCAGCTAATTTCCGAACTAAGATTCGCAAGATGAAGAGATCTTTTAAGAAGATCTCAGACATAGCATGTCAAGAGCCACCCCAGCTTGTCAGACTGGGGACTCCTTTAACCCAACCCTCAGAGTCAACAAATGGGATTCGAGGAGTTGAGTGAAAGCAGCAGGAACATCCCCAGTTCTCGAGACTGGGGACTCTTTCAAATCATCAATCCCCTTCTCAGAGAATATCGGTCTTTTCTCGATTGGGGAAGAAGCCCCAAGAGGAACGAAGAACCAAATTATCAGGAGATTCCCTCCAAATTATATCTCATCAAGAAGTTCCTAAAGGATTGAATCAACAAAAGGAAATGTATCATCAAGGATATGAACGAAGTCAATATCACAGAAATGTTGATTGAAGGGATGCGATGCATTATGCATCAATCAATGTCATCAATGCCATTGTTGCTAATCAACCAGAGGAGACTCACTCAGGGGACTCAGATGAAGAGCGTCCTACTCAAGAAAATGTACGCACCGATACAAATGAAGAAGGTGTGCATACACGAAGTCAAAGGATTACTCAGAACCTAGGTAATCCACTTCCTTCTCTCCAAAAAGTATCCAACAAAGGGAGGGGAAAGAACCAGGTTACATATCCTTCCTCTAGAGAAGGTCAATCACTCTCATTAGAGCAAAGGATTGCACAACAAGAGGAAGAAATGAAAGAATTAAGAAGGTTGAATGCAGAACTACTTCAGAGTAGTCTTCTTCTTAAGAATGCTGAAGTCCGACAGCCGAAGGAATTTGTTGCAGTTACTGAGATGGATCAGGAATATCCTCCTTTATTAGTACACCCTCAGAGGTATAATCCTACGGGTCAAATGAAACAACGGTTGGCAGTGCTACCATCAGTTGGAGCACCAATCACCACGTCTGTCCAAGCTCCATTCATTGCACCTACCCAAGACTAGATTTAACCAGATGTTTCTCAAACGTTAATAACTACTATTGAGTCATTAACAGCTCAGTTAGAAACTATGGAAGGGAAACGGGCACAAGTTCAACCAGAAAAGAAAGTTTACCCTGAATGGGTAGATTCAATTTCTCCTCCATCCAGTTTTGGAAACCCTGTTTTTCCTACTATCAATGGATCAGGCGACCCTGAACAACATTTGACACATTATGTGTCTTGTTGTGATCCTATGATGGGAACTCCAGAGCAGCAAGAAGCAGTGAAACTCAGATGCTTCGTGCGAACCTTGCAAGGACCAGCTTTTTTCTGGTATACAAGCTTGCAATCCCGGTCAATCATCAGATGGGAGGATCTTCGCCGAAAATTCCTTCTTCAGTTCAGCTCAACTTTTCAAAAAACGATAGTTTTCGATCTTACAAACTACAAGAAAAGGGAGAATGAAAGAGTCTCTGATTTCATTGCTCATTGGAAGGGATTAACATATTCCCTGAGTTTAGCACTCCCTCAGGAGGAGCTATTTCCAATCTGTGTGGCAAATTTGCGTGACGAATTACGCACGCCCTTGATCCCTGTGAAATACACATGAGGGTTTCGAGACCTTACTTCAATCGATCAGCAGATTGAAGATTCCCTTATACAGGTTAAGGTTAAATCTCGTGTAATTCCATCAACTCCAGGAAGGAGAATGGGTAAAGCAGAAACTGCTACAGTTATGCTTAAACAAGCACCTGTACCTATTTATACTTCAAAACCTTCATCTTCTCAAAGGGCTCCACCTCCTGAACGTCAACAACAAAGGCCTTTCCGTCCAAATGATCAAAGAGATCAACGACGAAAACAATTTGAGGATTTGAAGAGTAAAACATACTCTTTTCGAAGTGAGAAAGTTCCTAGTTACTTCATTTCAGCTCTGGAAAATAATTTGGTTCAATTACCAGTGCCCAAGAGTCCAAACAAGGAAGGAGATGAAGACCATCCCAATTATTGTCCCTTTCATCAAATTTTGGGGCATCCCATCCAGGAGTGTTTTGTCTTCAAAGACCTCCTGCAAAAGATGGTCGACTTGGGACAAGTCAAGTTGAAAGGTTCTTTGAATCAGGTAGCATGTGTTACTGCTACAGTTCCAGAGGAGGAAGGTGAATGGAAAGAGGTCAAAAGAAGAAATGCACAAAAGTATGATGATTGGATGGTCAGAAAGACAATCAATCGGACTCATGCCATTTTGCGAACACAATTAAAGAAACCAATTGTGTCTTCTTCCATGAATATTGCGGTAAAATCCTCTTTGTCAGAGGGAAAGTCCTCAATGAAACAGTTTGATTCAATGAAGGAAAAAGAATCAGAAGAAGATGAGTATGTGTCAAAGACTAAATTGTCTTTGACGTTGGCAGACTTCTTGCCATCTAATTCAAAACAACGGGCACCGCCCCATCAAATGGCACAGCCTAAACAGGCTAGTCAGGCAGAGTCTTTATTAGACAAAGAGTTAATCTTCAGTTCTGTTAATATGATTCAATTAACAGATCTGTATTCCAGTCGTAATTTCAATTTTGATGGGCTTGAATTCCCTGTATCAAATAAGGGAATCCGAGGATGTTCCAAAGGTTCAGGATACAGGGGAAGACGTGGATCTTTCCGAATCCACTACTCTAATTCTACCCCTACTAGCACCGTGTGTGGAGCAGAAACTCATGGTAGAGCCCTTCAGCGAGCTCAAAAAGAACAAGAAAGTTCTTCTGCCAATAGTCAACTCAGTCTTGGCACAGTTATTTTGGAAGACCGATTGAAAATTCCATCTTCTTTATCTCAGCAAGTAAATGGATCTAATCAGTCTAATCTTCCAAAACCAAGGATTTTGCCAACTTCTATCCCAATACAAGATGTATCAGCTTCCAAAGCATCTGCTTCCAAGGTACCTGCTAAAACGCATATTCCTGTTGGGAAATGCAGACCTTTAGATCAAAAGTATGATATATTGAAACACTTGTCCCAAGTACCAGCCAAGTTATAAATTTTATATTCTTTGAATCTGTCAAAAGATCTTCAGGAAGCACTTATCAAAGCTTTGTCAAGTCCTCAGGAGTTTGAAGATGAAATTGTTGCAGCTGAAGTCTATCACATAGAGAATAATCCTGCAGAATGCCATACAGTGATATCTTTTACTGATAAAGATGAAGATGATGTTGTGCATGGGAACATAAAACCTCTCTACTTATCTGGAAAAGTCAATGGTGTAGATATTCGAAGAGAATTCATTGACAATGGTTTAGGAGTCAACCTCATGCCCATTCGTACACTTCGTCGATTGGGCCTCACGAAATCTGATTTATCTCCTTATACCATGATTTTACAAGGATATGATAAAAATGAACAAGAACCACTGGGCGAAGTTACACTCAGAACTCAGTTTGGGGATCATGTATCCAATTCGGATTTCATGATTGTTTATCAAGACTCAGTTTTCAACATCTTTCTTGGAAGACCCTGGATACATCAGCATGCGGCTATCCCTTCATCATACCATCAATGTCTCAAATACTGTTTCAATGGTCAAGTTGGAACATTGTATGGTGATAAGACCCCATTCAAAAAATGTGAGTCTCAGTACATTGAGGGGGAATTTTATCACATGAAGGGAAGAGAGAAATCTACAATGAAGGGAATTACCAAAGTTAATGCTCCATATGGTTTGGAGAAAATTCCAATAAATCCATTTACACATGTGATTACAGATTATGTGTTACCTATCAGTCAAATTGACAAAATAGGACCAAATCAAAATACTCTTATGGAAAGATCCATAATATCAATTACGGCAGTTGAGCCAGACAACATGGGAGAAATTGGTAACCTACCAAATAGTGATGAGAGCACAAGTGGTGACGTCTTCATTTCATCTACTGAAATCCAACAGGTCTATACTTCGCCAATCAGGCCAGAAGACGATATAGCAACATCGGAGGTGAATAATGATGTCAATTCTCAATCCATCATCTCCTATTTATTTCCCAAAGAAGGCCCTTTATCATCAATAGGGTTGGAAATGGAAGAGTCTTCTTCAAAATGTGAAAATTTTGACATCTCTTATGATCATGAAAATTTCGTTTTGTCATCTACTATGCAAGTAGAAACGGAAGAAATAGAACATGATGAAGAGGAAGAGGAAGATCTTAGAGATGCTCCTCCAGCATTTGAATAGGGTATCTCTACCACTGTGGATGAACTCAGAGAAATAAATCTGGGTACAGAGAAAGATCCACGCCCCACTTTAATTAGTGCGGCCATGACCCTTGAAGAGCAAGAGATGTATATTTTTTTTCTAAAGAAAAATAAAGATATTTTCTCTTGGAACTATACAGAAATGCCTGGGCTTGATCCTGATATCTCTACTCATCATTTGGGTTTACCAAAAGAACATCAAGGATTTAAGCAAGCTGCGAGAAGAACACACCCAACTTATGCATCCAAAATTGAAGCCGAAGTGGATAAGCTGATCAAAGCTAAATTCGTCAGAAAAGTTCAATATCCCAATTGGTTGGCTAATATTGTCCCTGTAAAGAATAAGAATGGAACAATTAGGGTTTGCATCGATTTCAGATATCTTAATCGGTATTGTCCTAAAGATGATTTCCTAGTTCCAATTACAGAACTCTTAATTGATGCGACGGTTGGCTATGAAGTAATTTCCTTCATGGATGGATATTCCGGATATAATCAGATCCGAATGGCCCCAGAAGATGAGGAATATACAGCCTTCAGAGCCCCTCAAGGTGTGTTTTGTTACCGGGTGATGCCCTTTGGTTTAAAGAATGCAGGTGCAACATATCAACACGCCATGCATCGTATCTTCAAACCTTTTTTAGGGAAGTTTGTTGAATGCTATGTAGATGATTTGGTGGTTAAATCCAAACAACATTCTAATCACTTGGAGGATTTGGAAGTCATATTCCACAAGCTTCAACTACATAATTTGAAGATGAACCCCTTAAAATGTGCTTTTGGGGTAACCTCAGGAAAATTCCTCGTCTTTGTTGTACGCCATCGTGGTATTGAAGTCGATCCTGAGAAGACCAAGTCAATCCTTGGTATGTCACCTCCTCATAATTCGAAATAATTAAGAAGACTTCAAGGACACTTAGCCTATATTCAGCATTTCATCACCAATTTGGAAGGAAAAAGTTTACCCTTTACCAAATTATTGAAAAAAGGAGTCACTTACCAGTGGACTGAAGAATATCAAGAAGCGTTTGATGTTCTCAAGAAATACCTCTTGAGTCCACCAGTACTCATTCCACCTATTGAAGGAAGACCACTTATCCTCTATGTGACAGCTCTAGAGCGATCATTGGGTGCCTTTCTCGCTCAAACGAATGATGCTGGGAATGAAAATAGCCTCTACTATCTCAGTAAAACTATGCTTGAAGCAGAAACCCGGTATTCAAGTATTGAGAAGTGCTGCCCGGCATTAATCTTTGCAGTTCAGAAACTAAGACACTACCTGCAACATCATGAGGTCCAACTGGTATCTCGCAATAATCCGCTCAAATTCAACCTTAGTCGTCCAATGCTTACAGGACGTCTAGCAAGGTGGGGAGTTATTTTACAGCAGTTCGACATTCAGTATGTATCTCAAAAGGAAATAAAGGGCCAAGCTCTGGCTGATTTCCTGGATGAACATCCTTCAGTGGAAGACACATCTTCAGATATTGAACTCCCTGATGAGAAAGTTTTCTCTATTCCAGAGAGTCCACAAACATGGGAAATGTATTTTGATGGTGCTTCCAGAAGTCCAACAGGGAAGAAAATGGAAAATTCTAAATTCAACAAAGTTGTTTTAGGAATTTTACTCATTTCTCCAGATAAGGCATTGTTACCTTATTCATTTTTATTGTGGGAAGGTGGTACTAATAATGAAGCAGAATACCAAGCTCTTATCACAGGCTTGGAGTTAGCGCTTCAAGCACAAGTGAATCACTTAAAGGTGAAAGGTGATTCAGACCTGGTAATCAAACAAGTCAATGGGGATTATGCCATCAGAAAAAAAAGAGTTAATCCCTTTGTATGATTACGTTATAAAGTTAATGGCAGAATTCCCTTCAGAACCGACATTTTCTTATGTCCCAAGATCACAAAATGCTCAAGCTGATGCACTGGCTAATATAGCCACAGCTCTAGCAGATCCAAATCGGGACGAGACAACCATCAGTATTGCTCACCGTCATGCAATTCACTTTATGTTCAAGCCAGAACATAGTAAATTAATGAAATTAGTCCCATTCCTGAACTGTATGGTCATACTATAGGATGGATATCACCTATCAGGGAATACCTTCAAAATGGAACACTTCCACCTGATAGAGCTGAGAAAGAACAAATCCGGCAACGTGTGGTCAATTTTACTCTTTATGATGGCCCAAACCACCTAGAGAAAATTCTCTGCAAACGTGGTTTGGATGGAGTTCTCTTCAGATGCATTGATGGTGAAGAGACAATGGCTGTCATGAAAGAAGTGCATGCAGGAGTCTGTGGTGCCCACCAGTCTAGACATAGATTGTCTGATCAAATTCGAAGGCTTGGATACTTTTGGCCTTCAATGATACAAGATTGTGTTGATTTCACAAAGAGATGTCATTCATGTCAAGTACATTCCAACTTCATTCATCAACCTCCAGAGTTTCTTCATACATCTAAATACTCATGGCCATTTTCCACATGGGGAATGGGTGTGGTGGGACCTTACCCTGCAGCTACGGCCAAGCAGTTTATGTACATTCTTACTGCTACTGATTTCTTTTCCAAATGGGTAGAGGTAGTACCTCTCAAAGAAGTCAGTTCTAAATGCATTGTTAGCTTCATCAAGTCGAACATCATTAATAGATTTGGTGTCCCTCATACCATATTGACGGACAATGGCACCAACTTCTATTATTCTGAGGTGAATAAATTGTATCAAGAATACAACATTAAATCCAACCATTCATCTCAGTATCATGCGGCAGCCAATGGACAAATAGAAGCCTTTAACAAGACTCTTTCAAATATACTACAAAAGATGGGGGATAAAGATAAGAGGTCATGGCCTGATAAACTCTTTCATGCTTTATGGGCTTATCGGACTACCACCCGCAATGCAACGCGATCAACTCCATATTCGTTGGTATATGTAACAGAAGTAGTCTTTCCAATTTAAGTTCAATTTCCCTCACTCAGAGTATCCATTTGTGATTAGTTATCTACAGATGAGCAATCCCAAAAGCGATTGAATGATTTGAAACGTTTAGATGAGAAAAGATTGTGCACTTTTCACCACTTGGAAATCTATCAGAATCGAATAGCACGAGCTTTTAACAAAAAGGTTCGTCTTTGCTCATTCATTCAGGGAGAATTGGTATTAGTTCTCAGAACTCCAATGATACCAAGAAAGAAACCTCCCATGCTTGAGCCAAAATGGGAAGGACCTTATTTAATACATAGGGTCTACTCCAATGGAGCTTATTCATTAATCTCGATTGATGGAGAACTCATTACTACTCCAACTAATGCCAGATTTTTGAAGAAATATTTTGTATAAAATACAAAGTATTCATATTAATGTCCCCACAACATGACACTAAACTGTGCGGCACCAGATCGTCCTTACTATATGATGTCAAACTATACAGCAACGGTCTAAGCATATGACCCTAAACTATTTGCACATACGTCCAACATGACGTTAAACTGTGTCGCCAGATTGTCCCCGCAACATGACACTAAACTGTGCGGCACCAGATCGTCCTTTCTATATGACGTTAAACTATACAGAAATGGTCTAAGCATATGACCCTAAACTATTTGCACATATGTCCAACATGACGTTAAACTGTGTCACCTTAAATGTCCCCGCAACATGACACTAAACTGTGCGGCACCAGATCGTCCTTGCTATATGACGTTAAACTATACAACAACAGTCTAAGCATATGACCCTAAACTATTTGCACATACGTCCAACATGACGTTAAACTGTGTCGCTAGTATGTCCCCGAAACATGACACTAAACTGTGCGGCACCAGATCATCCTTGCAATATGACGTTAAACTATACAGCAACGGTCTAAGCATATGACCCTAAAATATTTGCACATACGTCCAACATGACGTTAAACTGTGTCGCCAGTATGTCCCCGCAACATGACACTAAACTGTGCGGCACCAGATCGTCCTTGCTATATGACGTTAAACTATACAACAACGATCTAAGCATATGACCCTAAAATATTTGCACATACGTCCAACATGACGTTAAACTGTGTCACCTTAAATGTCCCCGCAACATGACACTAAACTGTGCGGCACCAGTTCGTCCTTGCTATATGACGTTAAACTATACAGCAATGATCCTGTATGACCTTAAACTGTAACTTCGTCCCACATGACATTAAATTGTGAAAATGTTCCCTCAACGGTCCATGCATATGACCCTAAACTATTTGCAAGTCCCTTACGTCCAGCAAGACGTTAAACTGTGACGTCCTAACTACATGACTCTAAACTGTATAAAAGTCCCTTACGTCCAGCAAGACGTTAAACTGTGATGTCCTAACTACATGACTCTAAACTGTATAAAAGTCCCTTACGTCAGGAAAGACATTAAACTATATAATCATCAAAGGTCCTGTATGACCTTAAACTACACCACCGTCCAGCATGGCATTAAACTGCACTATCCACGGTCCATGCATATGACCTTAAACTATTCGCACTTTCATCCAACACAACGTTAAACTGGGAAAAAAATCCCCAATGCGTTCAACATGATGTAAATGGTGTGTTATTTTGTCCTTACTGCATGACATTAAACTGCGCAGTCCCCCTTTCGTCCAACATGACGTTAAACTCTATTGTTCCCATCGTCCTAACTACATGACGCTAAACTGTACAGAAAGTTCATAATACGTCCTACATGACATTAAACTGTATTTTGTCCCTGCTACATGACACTAAACTGCGCAGCACCAATAGTCCTAACTGCAAGACTTTAAACTGCATAGTCCCTTTATATGTCCTACATGACATTAAACTATGCATTTTTAAGGTTGTTGTTACCTCTTGTTTCTCACACCGAGCATGACTCACGTGAGCTTAGAGAAAACCTCAACCTTAACACTCTCTTTGGGCCGCTAACCATGTATAAGTCCCAACAACATTTTTATTTTATTTTATTTAGATCGTTTTCCCCAAGAACAACTTGATCATTATTTCATTCTTTAATTGAACTACACGGACATTGATCCTTGCCCTCCAGGATAGGTATGTAGGCAACCTCCCAGGGTTCAAGCCCAAAAAACAATCTCTTCACATCGGTTCACCACCATCTCATATGATGTTGATTCGTGAAACCGCCCCTAGAATCAATATCTTTACATTGATTCACTTTCATCCTTGTTATATGACGTTAAACTATGCAACACGTTTGTCCGGTACGACAATAAACTACAATACTCCTTGATTTCTTCATTTGAGAAGGAACCATTACTTACATTGATTTTTCAATCATGTTTCATTTCAAAAGACTACGTGCATACATGGTAATACCTAAACTTTTTATCTCAGGTTAAACCATCATTGCACTAAAGTCCCCTTTCACCCTTCACATGTACGAACCAAATTTGTACAAAGGGTAGTTATAGAACTACATGGGATTGATTCCCATCCTTATGGGATACGTAGGAACGTTCGAGTATCCCTCGAATCCCGCCCCATGTCTTTTGGGCCTAACCCCAAACTTCACTTTCAGTCCCTTGGATGAAAAGTCCTCATGAAAACACACACTGTGTATTCATTATTATGGTCCGAACTCTATGACCCTAAACTAAGATCTCTCAAACTTTCGTCCTGTACGACGTTAAAATACATTTCAAGAACTACGTATGGCTTGATTCTCATTCTTATGAGATATGTAGTGAAGTCCAAAATTTCAATTTAGGACCCAGCCACAAAATGATTATGGTTATCATTGACCTATGTATCTCTATATACATTGGACAATACCCATCTTTATGTTTTATAATCCTAACCTAAAATATTTTTAGATCTTCATAACCCTTTTCATGACTTCTAGTCACAAAAATGTCAAAATTCTGAGAATTCTTTTGCCTGACTATGCAGTACGTGCCCATAGGTGGCCTTGCATAAACAGTCCACATAACATACTTGTCAACTGAAAGATACTATTTATTTGACTATGCATCCAATGCCCTTAGGTGGCCCTGCATAATTCAACCCCTAACGGGTTTGTTGGATAATGGTAACTTCATTCTTGGGAAGAATGCCTCTTTTGTCCTTATTTTTCTTAAACGACAGTATGTAGGGATCCGCAAAAAAAAATCCATCCTTAACATATTTGTCCCATATACCTTTTCATGATCTGAAAGTATTCAAGTCTATGGTTTATTCTTCTTCCCTACGTTTGGGTCAGACCTTCGTAGGAGTGATATTCATCCAGTTCTTCGATAATATTGTCTGGAAATATCTTCTCCATATTCAAGTACCTATTTCCATAAAACAAACTCTATACTTTAGAAAATTTGAATCTCCATAAACTTTCACCGGCTTTTAGCACTAGGAAAGTAAATTTCTGGGAGTTCTTTTGCCTAAATATGCAGCACGTGCCCATAGGTGGCCTTGCATAAACAGTCCACATAACAAGACTTTTCAGCCTAAAGATGCTATTTATTTGACCATGCATCCAATGCCCTTAGGTGGCCCTGCATATTTCAACCCCCAAACGGGTTTTGTTAAATAATAGTAACTTAATTCTTGGAAACTACTTCTTCTAATGGATTTTATCTCTTTTTCATATCATTCCTCAGATTCGAATATTCTTAAAGCCATAGTTTACATATTTTCCCTCACACTTGAGTATGGTAATCTGTTTTCATATGAACTTTCAAGGAATTCTGTCAATTTTAATCCATTTCAGTCAAAGCTATTTCGACCTTAAACATTATCCCCTTTATGTCCGGCATGCATGACTTTAAACTACCCACAAAAGACAAAGGAACTCTGAATAAAAGTCTAGTTCCAGCTAACTAAACATACATTTTGTATGATTTAGGTAATTTTGAGCAATTAAAAAGGTTCAAAGTTTGTAGGGTTATTTGTAATAATCCTAGTAAAAATAAAACTATGCTTACTAAGCCCATTGGCTTAAGTAAATTTGAAGCAGGTAGTGAAAGAATGCAAGTACAAATGATTGAAGATGAAAGTGTTGTTCATTGATACACAAGAGTTAGAAGAACATCCACAGATTGGAGTCTCTTCTCTTTTTCAAGAATTACAGGAGGCTTTCAACATAACACTTCATTTGATTTACGGAATCCCTAGCTTCATCAGCAACCACTTGGAATTCATTCATTCAACTGGATACAATAAGAGATACAATGATACCAACTCTTCTTGGAACAATTGTAAAAGGATGTTCTTGAGTGCGGTTTGATAAAATTTTCTGCTGATCAAACAGTGACTCTGTTTCTGTCCAAGAGGCTTGGAAGATGGATACATGGATTTGAGAATGGAGCATTGGAAGTAAAGAGCCATTTGGAGAGAGTACTCTTTTCAGATATTTCTCTAATACCATGTTTGTCTTATCTACACCAACCGGCAGTGGAAAAAATTTCAGCCCATGGGTTTTCCATTTTCATATCTGCAATGAAATGACATGGAGGAAGAATTTGGAAGTTCACACCATTGTTGTTGCTCTTAATGCACAACATAACCGAAATGAAGGAGTAGCAGCGCAGCTGCATTTCAGGTGTATAGTTATTTGCATCTGGAACATTGACTCCTTGCAGGTGACCATGACCATATAGAGGCAGGTAGATGATCTGTGGGAAATTAATATGATATTTCTTCAAGTGCTTAGCCAAATCTGAGAGACTGCTGTTGCAGATATCATAGTAATCATGGCCAATGATGTTCATCATGTCATCAATCCGCTTGCTAGCCAGTTCATCAGACGTTTTAATTCCATTAGTAGCCATTGAATCTGCCCAAAAATTGAATAAATTAAACTCTTAAATGGGTTTATTTTTCATAAAATTTGTGAACGATTTTTCAAAAAAATGGCTAAGGCATTAAGGCGCACAAGTCTAAAAAATGGCGCGCAAATATTCGTGTTCCGCGCTAGTTTTTGATGCGCAAGTATAAACCGCGTAAGTACACATTCCTTTACAGTAGCACGACATCAAGGAAAACACTGGAAAACAGAGCAACCTGCGCGGCTAAGGTGACCTGTGCGGCGGGAGCTCGAAGGTATGAGGTCCGGAAATCCGGATGCTTGTACAGAAGTCAGGACCTCTATATATAGACATGGCCGGGACCCTGCGCGCCAGATTCTTCACGACCGAGGGCCGTATCCCTGCGCGATGTGCACTTGCGCACCGCCCTCTGTGCCCTGAAGACTTGCGCGACCCCTTTTCCTTTGGATGTATTCGATTTCCTCAGAGTCAAATCCTCATTTCTCTCCGGATCCAACTCTGAGGGGGGACTTTTGTTGATGCTTTTTTCATCACAGAATCTAAAAATCGGAAAAGGGGAATATCTGAGCTCAAGATGATTCAACCTTTGAAGAAAATATCAAAAATCGACAACGGCATGAACAAAGGATCAAAAGCAACTTCACCGCGCAAGTTCTATCACTGTCGCGCAAGTCTACTTGCGCGATGTCCTCATGGTCGCGCAAGTGACTTGCGCGACCTAAGTGATAACCGCCCGGTAACCGCCCAGGGTCTTCTCCTGCCTATAAATAGACCCTGTGGGCCCCGCATTCGAGAGGATCTTTTTTCCAGAAACTCGCATTGAAGCTCCCGACGCCCAAGTCTCTTCTCAAAGCTTCTGGAACACTTCTAAGGTAATTTCATACCTAGAACAGAAGATCTAAAGAGAGGGAGGAAAGCCTAAGTGTTGAAACTCATCAACACTTGTGCGCCTGAGTGGCTAGCCCTTAAGGGAAGTGGTCACACTTGCACGCCGACTTACTCCTTCGATATAACTTGCGCGTCCCTTTTCTGGAAGAACCTCAAGAGGATTCTAAAGGCTTTAATAAAGAGTCTCTCAAGTATTTAAATGCTGGTTGACCATCGCGCACGTACACCATGTGTCGCGCAGGTATACCCGCGGGACCAATACTTGTGTGCCGCCGCAGTACTTACGCATCTTCTAAGACTTGCACGCCCCTTCCTTTTTGGTGCCCATCTTGCCTATTTCACCCCTCTTAAGCTATTACACCTTTCCTTTTTAAGATTCAGTCTTCAAGACACTCTTCAAAGCCATTTATGGCATGATTTCTTGATTTGACTTCCTTATCTGAAAGGAATTCGGTGGAATATCTCTCAAAACCTTGTGATTTAAATATCTTTTTGTCACTAAATATGGAGAGTTCATTCATTCAACCTCATCCTTTAATATGAGAGAATCCTTAAACCTGGGTCTCCTTTTCAGGAATAAGTCCCAGTCATAATATTGGGATTCCTTTTCAGGAGTAAGCCCCAAGTCCCCTTAATTTTTGGGCATCCTTCTTAGGAGTAAGCCCCAGATCCTCTAATTTAGGATTTCTTTTCAGAAGTAAGCCCCAGTCTCAAATATGGGCATTCTCCTCAAGACCAAGCCCCAAACCTTAATCCTTAACTTGGGATTCCTTTTCGAGAATAAGTCCCAGTCACAAATCCCTTAACCTGGGTCTCCTTTTCAGGAATAAGTCCCAGTCATAATCTTGGGCTTCCTTTTCAGGAATAAGACCCAAGTCCCTTAAATTATCTTTAACGAGTCCTAATTTACGTTTGATCTGGGATTCCTTCTCAGGAGTAAAACCCAGTTATCAATCCTCTCCTGATTTGGGTTTCCTTTTTAGGAATAAGTCCCAAGTTAGAGTAATCAAATCTCCATAAAGCACATATACCTTTATGGACCCTCTTCCTGGATTTTCTCCCTAAAGTAAATCCTAACCTTCATTTATCTGGGCAATCATATATACATAAGCCCCAAACCATTTCTTATGATTTCATCTTTCATGGCACAATAGTCTAATTTTTACCAATACCTCTTGTTTCTCACACCGAGAATGACTCACGTGAGCTTAGAGTGTAAAAGTAATTGTGACATCCTTCTTTGAGCCATCAATCATAAACATCATACTCCTTTACTCGAACTACGTGGGTTCTGATTCCTTTTCCAAAACAAAGGATACATAGGTAGCCCATTTATGGGTTCGATCCCAACTCTGAAATAATTCATGTCCTTTTGAATGACAATAAACTTCAAGTGCCCCACTGAGTGACTTTAAAACCAGCCTAGTCATCATAATGACCAAGAGACTTTTATATAAATGTTTTGATGGGTACCATTGACCAAGAATCTCTAAATAAATATAGATGATTCTCTATTGATGAAGAACCTCGAATACATATAAAAGATTCTCTAAATTTCTTACATATTTAATCTTTGATTGTCAAAACTGAAGGAAAGCTCATTTTATACTTGGTAATGTAATAAGGATTCACGAACATAACTTAAATCTATAAAGAGAGTCCCAGAATAGACAATAATTCCCCTCAAAAAGGTGTGATGAGTTCGACCACCCATCCTCTCGACCAATGCAAATTCCTAAGCCTCATCAGTCCACAAGCTAATGAGCACCTACCTTTGGAAAGTAGGTCCAAATGGATGTGGAATCATTGGATGTTTTCGGTTCTACGAACAAACCCGCTAGAAACCGATCGGAACATTTGAATATCCCATCCAGGAGGTCATCCCCGAATTCTGAGGGAAACAAACCTGCATGGTTATTATTTTTTTGTAATTAATACATGCTAACATTTTACTATAAAGATAAAATATTTGTTCTCATGAACTATATAATCTATAGACAACATTAGTGGTGGTCTACTGTGTTATACTAAAACATTATTTAGGACGCCATGGATACATGTTATGATCAAGGAAAGGTTCCAGATTATATGATTGGTTTATGTTATATGATAGTTTATGTGATCATAGGATAAATAACTTGTGTTGTTTGCATTTATAATATAAACCTTTTGGTCTTTCTGTGTATTTTTTGTATAGAATGTGTTGATTTTTTGATTAAGTACAATTTGCTATAGCATCATGTTATCATCATCATCTGTATATGACCGAGATATTGTTTTGTTTTCTTTATTTATATAATTTATTAAATATTTATTATATTTCATCATACAATTATCAATAATTCATATTATTATCATTTTATTCAATTTATTGTTATAATTTTTGTTTTTTGTTCTACACATTTACTCAATGAAATAAGATCTTTGTATCCAAACCCTATGCCCTCATTGCCAGCCGAAAGCCAATAAAATATGGGGATACAAACATGATGACATGTGTCCAACTAGTTCATATAACTATTTAGTGGCTTCTAGCTAGGAACTCACAGTCATATATTGAAAAGGAAACCTTATGAACCATTGAATGGTCGAAAACATAAAATTTAATATATCAGAGTCTTCAGTTATAATTTTTTTATTTTGAAAACCACAGATACCTTACATAAATTTAGAATCCAAATTATATGTGGGTATTTTCAAAGGCTATTGAATTATTTGTAAATTTTATAGATTATATAATAATGGGAATATTTTAAATTTATATTAATGTTAAATTTGATAAAAGTGGTTAAAATAATTAGTTATTTGAGGAAAATCAGACAATAGAAGTGTTTGTGGATTTTAATTTTACATAAAACAATAAGTCGTATTTTAATGAAGCTATTTATTGGGAGAAACAACCTCTGGAATAAACCATAAAAATTCCCAATGATCATCCAATATAAAATAAAATTATAGTTTTTGAATCAAAATTTTAAATTAGGGGATACACAATGATATTTTTATTATGAATTTATTTATATTTTTGTTTTAAGAATTCATCATAATGTTTCAAAATATTTTAACATGATATTAGATATACAGTATAAGTTAAATTAATTTACTAAAAAAATGTGTGGAATCTAGATGATCAACCTAACGATTCTAATATTATTAGAACAAAATTGATCATTAGAAATATATTTTATGAACATGATAAAATCATTAAAAATAATAATAGATTAGTTAAATAGGGATATTCCCATGAATATGTTATTGATTTTGGAAAACAAATCTCATGTAGCTCAATATTACAATAAGTGAATATTAATATTAGATTCATGTGTTCATGGATAAAAATTATTTGAAATGGATGATTAATTTAATTGTTAAATGCTTATATTTATAAGAATTTTTTTGTAAGTCAAAAACCCATTTTTGAAAATAAAATAATTAATAAATTTTTTATAAATTTTCTTATATATTATATGGATTCAAAAATCACCTAGAGAATTGTTTCAGAGGTTATCAAATTTTCAATTGTAAAAAATTGAAAAATCATTGATCATAATTTTTTTTATGAATAACTAAAAAGATATTATAAGTCAATAATTTTATGTGGTTGACATGATTTTGGTATAATTTATTAAATATTTATGTCTAGAATTATAAGACTATAAATGAATTAAATATGTGTTTTATTGGATAATTTAAATTTTTATTTGTCTTCAAATTTTCAGAATTATGTTGGTATTTTATTTAATCAATCAGAGAATTATATGAAATTATATGAATGTATTATATAGTATTTAATTAATTAATAATGTACTCATGTGATTTTTTTCATGTAAACATGATAAAGATGAAGCCATAATATCAGTGGATATAGATATTTTTAGGGGAATAATTACAATCTTACTAAATTTAACTACTTTAAGGGATAATTTTATGTTTTCAATTTGAATGTGTTCTTGATTTAAATTTTATCGTAAAGAAAATATTCTAAAGCTGGTTAAAAAATTTATAAAATATGTTAAGTTATCTTTAAATAATTTTTTTTTATTTTACCATACTGGAATTATTTTTATTCAATTAATTATTCTAATTGATATTTTAATAGATAAAATATACATAGGAAAAGGATATCATGTATGTTTCATTTATTATTTAATTATTTAGTTTCAAGTTGTAATAGAAAAAAATCCATATTTTATCAACTACTGAATGAGAATTTGTTGTTGAATCATTTTACTCTAAGTACTTTTGGACTAAGAAAACCTTAAGTGATTTTTAATTTATGTTTTAATTAGAATTATATTTATATAAAAAAATAATTTCATATATTTTTACAATGCATTTCGATTTTTCAAAATTTTAGGAAAATAAATATGATTATGGAATGTAGGATTCTTGATTATTTAGTACATTCCATATACATAGGTTGTGTATGGAATTTCAAGTATTTTATTCATGAATTTGAAATTGAAAAACTATTATAGTCATTTATATTTATAACTTTCCATTTCAAAAGGTTCTTTTTTGTAGTGGATCCATGACACTTGATTTTCAATAAATTGGTAAATAAAATTTAGTATGGCCTAAACATTATTAATTAGTAATTATATAAAAAATAAATAAATATAATAAATAAATATAATCATTCAGTGAATATCAATATGAATTAAAATGAAAATAAAAGCTACATTGAAATATATAAAAGCGATTGGAATAATAGTGATTTAAAATTCCAAATTTATAGAATTTGAGGATTTTTAATTGGAAAATATTTCAAGGATTATTTAAAGGATTATAAAATAATTTTTTTTGGAGTAAACACTACTACGATAATTGTTATGATAAATTTTATGTACAATTTTATATATTTTTATATATTTATAGAAGCTACTTAGAGAACTCAAGAAATTAATTACTTTTGAAAGTGAAAATTATAGGTGCATGGAGAATTATATATTACTATGGATATGTGTGTTATTATAATTTTTCAATAGAATTCTTACATATGGGATCTCCATATAATGTGTTCAACGTATCTAATTTAAAATATAAAGGTCATCGATACTTTTAAACTGTAATATGTAATACACTATTGTGATCAATCACTTGGTTCATTTTTAATAGACTATATCATCCTGATCATTTACACTAAAGTGACCACTTATGCTTTTATTCTCAATCTTCTCAATATTAAATTTGATAAGGTGGATCCTTCTTAAAAAATTTTAATTTTAATTTAATTGATCATGATTACATTATAATACACATTAAAAGGTACAATTTTGGTTATACCAAACAAAAAGTACACGTGGGTTCTTACACCATTGATAAATTCTAGGGGGATTCATTTATAAATTATTATTGATAATGGTCGAATTTATATTATTCCACTATGTAAAATTGAATCAATATTAGTTGTGACTCTATGTGGGAAAAATTCAATTTTCGTAAAAGGCTACAAGGATTAAAAAATGCACTATAGAGGATTTTATATATCCTTAATAAGGTATATATTCCATTTTATTAGGAGTCGTTTATATTTTTTTCTAGACTAGTAAATATTTGACATAAAATAAAATTGATTCAAAATACAAAAATAATCATTTTATTCATTTATTTTTATTTTAGTAGAAATAAGTTACATAACTCGGATAACACTTCACAACTAAATAAAATGGAAAATTCACCCACTCTTGTTACATCATCCAAAATCATATTATAACCAAACATAGTTTTCTTTAGAGACATGTAATAAATAAATAAATGGTTTCTCATACATTATTTGGAATATTTAAGATATAAATGTGTCAGGTTTGAGGATAAGAACTATGTACACACCAGATCCATCAATTGGAGTCACTTTGGGGGAAATGGATTATAACATTTCTAGTCCCTTATAATAATCATTGATCTCACTTATTTTTTATTTATCATTGCATTCTAATATAGATTTTTTAACCATATTCCTAATCCATCTGAAATTCATTTACAATAATAAATCCAAAAAATTATAGGTGGGATTAAAATATATGATCATGAAGGACATGGGTACTTGATAATAAAGTACGTATATCTTATATGGCCTATTAATTTTAATTTTGATTTTTTTCTCCCCCATTATCTATCATTATCATTTTTTCTTGATCTTTTAATGTTATTATGTCCCCACCAGCATGGGAATACCATTATATATGGAAAATGGTTTTTATCTTACTGATTTACCCCTACCTTATCTTAATGATTATCACATATCACATACATTCATATGAACATAATGAACTATTCATTTTGACTGAAATAAAAAATTGGATACTCGAAATAATTTAAAAACAAGAAATTTTAACTGAAATATTATATTTTTTCTTATCCATATTTTTATAATGAAGATATTTTTGTAGAATATTTGATGATAAATGCGTTTGAATAATGGTTTATACTATCCAATATCTGGAAAATATATTATTTTCTTAATTTAGTTGGTTATTATTGGTGTTTTTTCGGGAATATTTATTAATCAACTAACTCATTTACTAAGATAACACATATTAACTTGGAATTAATACAGATAAGATAATGTTTAAATAATATTAATGATTTTATGAACTGTTATGTCAAAGAATATATATTAACCAAATTACAAGGATATAAGAATTTCCTATATACAATGATATGTCATGATAATAGAATATATTTACCTTGAATGAAATTGAGATAATTATAGTCTGTATTCATAATTCAATAATTTTAATTAAAATTAGGGTTCATTAATGATATAAAAAACTTTTATAAATGAATGCGATATATATATAATAAAAACTGAAGTATATATTCATTGGAATTGAGTAAAAAATAATACAATATAGGTATATAAATTACTCAAGTACTAAAATTTCAATAGACACATCCACCCTAGGAAAGGTAGAAACAGAAGACATTTCATAATAATAAAATATTATAACCATATATTGATGATGTTGATTTAAATGAAGAAATATTCAAAAATATTATATATATATATATGAATTAAAATTATAAGGGAATTAGACATAAGATAAATTTTCAATGTAATTTTATAAACATATTCTCTTTAAAAAATAATGAAGGTATCATGGGATGAAATTAGCTTATATAAAAACATACAAAAAGTGAAAGAAATTAATATTGATGTTACCGCCTTATAAATGGAAAAGTTGTTTAGAAATTAATTTTCCTTTCCATTTTAATACTTTTTGGTATATTGGGGGTTTATATAAAAAACCATAGAGAATAGTTCTAGGTTATGAATGTGTGATATAAAATCATACATATGATATGGATCATGAAATGAATAAGTCAGTTTGATGAAATAAAAAATTTAGCGAATAAAAAAATTCATGATAGAAGAGATGTGGAGGTACTAGAATCAAAAATATTTTTTAATTATTTTGGTTTTAAAAATGTATTGAGAATTTATAAAGATATTTATTAATATATTCCAAAATATATAGATACATCCTGATGGGGTAAGGTCTACTTTTCAAAAGTTTTAAAATCACCCCAAATAATTTTTTTCATTATTTCATATAAATTTTAATTTAATGTTATTAAATATGGAACTCAACTAGGAAAAATATTTTATCTTCCTATTAAAATCAGTTTGATTGTATTTTTAAACTTGAAGAGTATCAAGAAATCATTAAAAAACTGTTTTTATTAAAATAAATGAATGATTAATTCTTTATCTATATTTTAAAAATTAAAATCAAAAATAAATATAGGTTATAAATCCATATTTTTTTTGTATTTCTCATGACCTCAACCTCAAAAGGATTATCATTCCATTGAATGATTTGAACATCGTATGGGGGATCCTATGAAGGATTTGAATGTAGAAATCAGACCATGGATATAAAATATTCTGAAAAAAATTATATAATTCCCAATATATATCATGAATTGAATGAGTGAAACTCTAACTAAATAATTCTCCTATAAACACAATTTTAAGTATACATTTATTTCAATGAACTACACTATGTAATTGATTAGTATTCTGATTATTTCTCAACATTAAGAATTTTGATATGATCTCCTATCAATTTGAATTTCTTTCTTCATAATCATAAATTTATGTACCAGTAGAGATATCCACATGTCATCCTTGAAATACTATATTTTAATCCTGATTTTCTTTGTTTCCTGACATGGTCCCTCCCATCAGGTACTTCTTATCCAAGGATTACGTAAATGTGCCACCCCAATCCTGCCACCATTAGTGTATCATCTTGTTACTAGTACCTAGTACGAATATTATTCATATGGGATTTTTCAGACTAATTCTCATGTACCCACACAAATGTATATCCATAAACAATAGATTAATGCCAAGAAGTAAAAAAAATGAGAAGAATAAAATAATGAAAACATCTAATATTCCAAAATGGAGTATTACAGTATGTAGTCATTCAATGTGGTCAACACATAGGCCTAAGAACTATGAATTATGACAAACCTTAAAAATAGTTAAACTAATAACATCATGTAACCACCAGTCCATAAATAGTTTGACTACCGTAGATGCCAAATAAGACTAAGAACAATTTTCACTCCGTCTCCATATATCTATTTCAAATAAACATTCATCTTCATAAGACACAACACATAGTGGAAGATCCAATTTAGGGTTAATCATATAAATTCCTTCTAGGACACCATATAATATCCAAAGACATATGAATCGAATGAAATTGTCATAAAATAATAGGATAAAGCAATATATTCTCATATATGTATAATTTTCCCAAGTTAGAGTCTTAATATTATATCCACTTAGCTAGACTCCTTGTTTATAGATCCTAGTCTAGAAGTCTCCACCAAGACATGGAGTTTTCCCATAGATAATGCTAGAGGATCCTTTTGTAAATTATATATGGGATATAATGACCTCATGAAGGATCCATTTTCCTTATGACATCTATGAATGGGTGAAATACCACTCCACAGATAGAGGATCCTTTCTTAGTATAAGTGGGTGAAATACCAAATCAATTTTATTTTGATGGTAAAGGATCAGAACCATAATATTACATAGCTAAAATACTAACACCCTAGTAGGATCCTAGTCCCAACGTGTGAGACACTAACTCTATATAATAAAATTAGATTAAAAATATGCACCAGGATGAAGTATCCATGGAAAAGGGGTGGTACATGACATGGATTCAGGGTACACAATGTGTTGTCCCAAGTTGGCCACCTGGACGGGTACTAACATTTCAAATTATGTATCTCATCCCAACTAGATGATGCATTTCTGGAATCACACATGATGTCATGTTCAGAATGAACTTTTTGTGTACCTCTTCTACTCAATTCATGTACCTCTGATGGTATATGATGTGTATCCCAACACACACTACATTCACTCCTGGAATATACTGAGCTATTTGGGTAGGGGTCACATAGTGTGTTCAGTAGTTTATAACAACTTTATATTTTTGAATGTATATTTTTTTAAATATTTTTTGATATATTATGTTCCATGAAATTTTGAACTAAAACCAACAATCATATATTTTATTGAAAAAAATTATTAAAATTACATATTGGTAATAATTCTTTATGAGGCTTCAATAATGATAAATAGTTTTAAAAATATTGTTTGAATAAATAAATTGATATATATAAATACCATGTTAATATAAAAATTATATTCATGTTCCTCTATTAAGATAACAAACCCTTTAATAACAGTAAATAAAAGGATAATAAGTTGAACTATTATTGGAATAATCAGAGAGACGTTATGATATTGAGGGGTTATGTGAGAATATATAGGAAGGTAATAGAACTATTGAGATTATATAACCATTGAGAATATATTTTCATCGGTGTCATTTGGTCATTGGGATTATATATCAATTTTACCTATATGGTTGATAGTCTTATATATTCATTGATTATAATACTAGAATATGTATTTCAAAAAATAAATGATTTCATATGATTATTTTTTTTAAAAAAATATTTTATTTTATTTTATTGTAACACCCAATATTTTAAAATACTACACTATTAAATAATGTATACAACACAAAACACTGAATTTAATCAAACCATGAAATATTATGGTTTAATATGATAGTTATAACCTATCAATTAAAATAGACAGTTTGAAAGGGATAGATTGATTTATGAAATTTATAAATAAAGGTAATAATAAATATAAATTAATTGATAAATTATCATTCATTAGTTACTCAATATTTTGTAAAATCGTTTTATCCTTCTAAAATACATTTTCTTCAAAAAAAATATTATATTTTATTTATCTATTGAAATTATAATTAAAATCTTACACATTTAGAAAAATTATTTTATAAAAATAATATAATTTTTAAAATTATTATTTGAAAATTAAATAGGGGTGATATTTTTGTATTTAAAAACATTATTTTTCTATCATTAGTATAAAAATACAACCTTTCGTAAAAATATAAATTTATTTAATAACTTAAGTAATTTAAAATTACCATTGAGAATGTAATTTGATTTAAAATTAAATTATTTATTACTTAATTTTATATAATATAATTAGTTAAATTTTAATCATCATTACACCATCATTTTTAGTTTATTTTTAGTCTGAAAAACACATTTCATGAAAAAACAATTTTAGTGCATAATGTTTCTCCATTGAATAAAATTGAATATCCATTAATGTGGAATGATTTAAATTAAATATAAATATTATATATATTTTAATTGAAAATAATATAACAATATCTACTATCCATAGAGTTAAGTAAAGATAATATTAGTCTTATAATGTAAAATTCATTAAAAACCATCATTCGACATATTTTGAGAATTACTTTTGAAATTAAAAAATTATATTTATATGATTCTAATTTGATAAAAAGTATTATATATTTATAATCATAATTATTAATATTATTTAACAATTAAAATTTAATTTTTTTTCATAATGATTTTTAATAAAAAAATCACCACAGTCAAAGGGTAAATCATTTTGACATTAGTGAAAACTTTGTGATGAGACCACCATTTTTCTTCGTAAATTTTTTTGATGAATTTATTTTAAACCTTATAACCTTTTTTGATATTAAATTATATATAAGACTCATTCCCATGAAAGTGATCTGTAGATTAATTTATGTAACGAAAATGAAAAAAAACTCTTTGTTTCATTTATATATCCATTAAATGTTCACAACTAGATTAAAAATACCTTGTGAAGGAATATTTGAAATTATTATGTGTATAATCAAATTGTATTCATTAATTTATTTTATTTTTTATTTTTAGTTATGATATTGAAACCATAACACTCTATCCAATGATGACACAATTCATGTGAAAACATTTGAATACACAAGGTAAATATTTTTTTATATAATAAATGTAATGTATTTAGGTTCAGTTATAGTTCAAAATAAATGTAATAGTAAATTATAATTTTCAATTTATGGTGAAATTGATTACAGTGAACATTTATTATTTCATTTATGCCTTTAAATTATAAATAAATTAATATTGTCAAAAATATCATTAATGATTTTTTATGTTAAATAATATTTTTTTAACTTATTTAAAAAATAATGAAAATCATGAATCATTAAAACTATGATTTTGAATAGTCTAAATGTACCACCCTTTTCCATTTATTATCCAATTTTAATCCTATATATAAAAAATTATAACCCGTTGAGTTTGAAAAAAATTATTTTTGCATTTTTGGTTAAAACAAGTTTAACATTTGGTTAATCCAAGAGATAAAAGTTATTTGTTAAGTAAACATATAAATTTTATATTTTATGGACATATTTAAACCATATCCTATACCGAATTGGAATTCCTATACTTTTTTAAGTATCTCAAATGAACATGACATTGTTATAATTTAATAGAAATTTCAAAAGTTCCCTTTCCCTTACATAAAAAGGGAAAACCCTCTCATATTTTATTCACACATTCCCATAATGGATAGAAAAACCATAACTGGATAGGTTTCGAAAATAAATCCCTTGGTTCTAGAGGTCTTATTCTAGTATTAATACTATCATTAAAAGGCTTATGGTTAATGAAAATGAGGTTTTCTGAAGAATATTTTTTGTTCTAACTGTGAATTTTTGTTTTATTTTTTATTCCAACTCATTCCCAAATTGTTCATCCATGATGAAATAAATGAATAATGTTCTCTCATGTAATAAAATGTTAATATTATAATTTAATTCCCCATATAAACCTATAAATACAAAAATTGGGAATTGAAACCATCATTTGTGTGTATGGTAGACTATCACCTCCCAAGCCGATGTAATTGTTTTTCAAACACCACAAGTCACATATATTTTATATAGTCAGTTTAAAATATTTCTATATATATATGTAATAAAAATTATATATTTATCATTCTATAAATATAATTTTTTAAATAATATCTTATCTTTATATTTATATTAAAATGATGCATTGTCCATATTTACGTGTCGATTACCACCTCCATGAAGAGACAAGATTCATTTTTCCTTATTTCATGACCTTAATCCTATATAAAAGTGTATTTAATTAAATAATATTATTTTTTAGTTATTATTATATTATTGAAAATATGAAACAATCCATATGATCTTTCCATCATTATTACTGAAAAATGGAAAGGTTACCCATGGATACATATGAATTACTGTCTCAATGATTATAATGTAGTTAATTTTTCATAACCTTATTTCCAGGTTGTCAAAAAATAATAATTCATTTATGAAAATTATAATTCTTTGATTAATATTATTCTATATATTTAGTAATAATGACCTCATTGACAATAATAATACAACCAAATCCATTTGATACATTTGAAGTTAATATCATCCAAACATCTGACATGAACTTAATTGATTATCTAATTTAATATTGCATAGTATTAAATAAATTAATTTTAATAATAATATTGAAAGGGTTATTAATGATATAAATAATTTATGTATGTTTTCTATTCAGGAAGATAATGAAATAACATGTTGAGTAATCCCTTAGGTAAGGGACTTCATCATAATTTATCTACACTAAGTCATATTATAATGTTATATACCCTCCCCCATTTTATATGGTTTATAAAAAACCCTTTATATGTTATATCATGAATACTTCCGAAATAATTGTAATTTTTGGTTAAATTAAAATTATTTCATCCCTAAATATATTATTTGATAGTTTAAAAGTGGTAAGGGGTTATATGACTCATTTTCATTTCATTAGGTTAATTGACTTGTTCATTGTCCTTGATATGATATGATAATGTTTATAACGACATTTGAATTTTTTATTTTTCATTTAATTTTTTTTATTTTTATTTACATTTGACAAAAATTATAATATCATCAATTAATTATCACTTCATTGATCATGACCTTGTAATATATTTTATCTCATTTGTTTCATTCAATTGAGACATATTTGACATTATGCACCTATTTACTATTATGTGTTGTATATACTTCCCATTTGATATATTTAACATGAATACCTTTTTATTCATGATTGTTAAATCTTAAATTCAACCTTTTCTTTTTAATGGGTTTTAATTGAAAGCAACCAATTATGTCTTTTTTTATTTCACAATCTCATTTTTTGGGATTGCCTTAATTATCATTGAAGGAATATTATAATCCATCATTCATAAAATATATATAATTTATTATAATATGGATAATAAAATATTTTCCATATTTTCTTCCAATTTTTTCTATCTTTTTCACTTGAATCATGTAATGAAAATTTTAAAATAAAAGTCGATGTGATTTTTCTTTCGGAGTGGGTATATTATTCTTTTATGTCCATATTTTTTAAAAGATTAAGAAGGTCATTTTACTAATAAAATTATTAAATTTGTACATTTTATGATGAACATTACTTTTTATACTGTTTTTAATAAACAATTATTATGTTATCTAAATTTTTAAATTCTGTCTTTCTTTGTAAAAAGATAAAAGGAATGATTTTATTGCATGAAAGGTAAACTGAATTCTCCACTAATGTAACAGTTGTATGATATTTATCTTATTTTAACTATTTTACATTGTTTTAAAAAATGAAAATAATTTAATTCAATATTATTTTAATATTTTGGTTAAATTTAATTTATTTTTCCCATGTACATAATTTTATGAAAGAACACATATTTTTTATTAACGGATGGTCATCTATTATCTCTTAATATTTAATTAGGTATTAACTTTTTATTGATACATTCACATTCTTATTGACATTGGACATTAAATTTTACATAAATTTAAATTAGAATTTGAATCAGGAATACTATTATTTACTAAAATTTATTCCATTTTTATATAGAGTGTTTTTTCTGATGGTTATTAGATTGATTGGGGGAAATCATAATAAATTTGAATTATTGACTCAATAAAAATATTTATGAATAATACATATTGTTTATGAATTGAGTTTATAATTTAAAATTTAAAAACTACATTAGACATGCAGTTTTGGTTTGGGATCTATTATAGATAAACCCATGATGCATATATAGACGAATAAGATGTTCATGGTTTCCAAACTAAACGTATTTTTGGGGTATAACACCCAAAAAATTAATATTTCTTCAAATAAGGACTTAATGGTATATATATAATAAACAATGAGATCATGACTTCCAATGTTATTGATTTACATGATTTATATTCTAGTTATTATTATACATGTGATTTTTTTCATTGATATTATTAATAAAAACATTTTTTGAATATGTTATATATTAACTAGAATGTGTTATCAGTTTTTTATATTTCTATAGTGATTATGAATAATTTATTAATTATATATTACATTGTACATAACCCTTATTTAAAATATGTGATCAAAATTAATTTTTCTTTTTTCTGTGGGATATAATAAGTAATAATTAAATGATTTCAAGGAAAAAAATCAATGCATAATTTTAGGATTGGTATATGTATATAATATTATCCCAATAATGTTTAATGAATATGTTATTTGGTTTTCTTAGAATGAAAACACTTTCAAGATACAATAAGTGGACATGGTTTTCATATAGATACATCTTGGGTTAATATCCCCAAAAAGAGTTCTATGAGAATATCTTGATCATCATCCTGGTGCACGGTGACTGTGCCCTTACTACACCCTAGGTTAGACACTCAAGGGGTATCTGATTGTTGTAAATCATATTTTATTCATTGATAATTGGGGTGGATTAGAGAGTAGAACATAAAATATATTATATTGATATGAGATAATCATAAATTATGATATATCAATGGTTGATCACATTCTTAAAAGAAATGGTGCCCCAATTTTAGTTTAATGTAATGGGATTTCAACATGATTAATAATATTTTCAGAGATATTTATTAAAATAAAACCATTTACTTTGGTATATGATTTAGTGATAAGATTATTTAAGAAATCATGAAATTAAATTATGTGGATATTTTTTTAAAATTATTGATAACTTTTAAGGTCAATTGGTCATTGATGTTAATATAATTATATTCAATTTAGATTATTTCATATTTTTTTTAGAAAAAATAAGTTGTATTGAAGTCTTGACTGGATTAAAACATATTTTATGATCACTATTATTATTAATATGTTCATATAAATTTTTAGGGAATTATATAAATTATATTAATATAGTTGTAGAAAAAGGGCAGTTCACGTGTCGAGGAATTACTCACCATATCCGAAATGGTCGTAGGGCTTGAACCCACAACTGAAGGGAGATAATGGTCCAGTTCTTAACACTAGCCTATGTGATGTCCTCGTGAGTATGAAATTTTTTAATTAAATTATGTTATATTTAAATATGATTTTTATTTTTGGAAACTTATCACAAGATCAAATATTTTTTTATTTTTTATGATTTTTAAGCGAGTAATGTATTTTTGGAAATGTTTCATTCAGTTGAGGTATATGTAACCCTTTTGTATATCATAAAATTTAACTCTACAATTTTGTTTTGGAAGAACTTAATTTAGTTTTCTAATATTTATGTTACTGATGTAATTTTTGTTATAGGTATATACAATGCTTAGAGTTGAAGTATTGATGTTATTGTGGAATTTTTGAAGTAAAACATATTATTTATTTTCAATATTATATTACCTTGGGATAAAAATTTAGGATAATGTTTAAATAATGGTGAAATAACTTTTTATCCTTCTATTTAATTAGCGATACATTAAAATTTGATTTTAGTTCTTCATAAATGACGAAATTATCTTCAATACTCATCATTTTTGATAAAAAAAATATCTTCAATACTCATATTTTACATCAACAGAGATTTATGGTATTATGGTCATTAACTTTCTCACAACCAAGTTTTATGACACTCTCTATTTGTCCTTAAAAATTATTTTCACTCTCTATGTCCATATTTTAAACATTCATTAATTATATCCTATATGGAAAAATATATTTACGTTATTATATATATTATTTGTAATTATCTACTCTTATTTTTAAGATAAAGTAGTATTAATCCTTTTACAATATGGGGTTTTTTCCAAAAAATGTGATTTTAAATGTCAAAAAATTGATTTAAAATATGAATTAAAAATGATAACTATTAAATTTAATAAATTTTAGAGAATTTACCACACTGATATTTTAAAAAAATTGTTTTTTCATTCAGTAATATAAATACCAACATTGAACTTTGACACACCATGAAATATTATTATTTGAATCATATCATAATAACTAACCATTACATTCAACTATATGAATATGATATTTTTTTTGAAATATATATATATAAATATAAAGGTAAAAATGGATATAAATATATTGGTAAATTATTTTTAAATAATCACTCATTTTTTATAAAATTCATTTTATTAATCTATAATATATTTTCCTCAAAAATAGTTTTATTTTTCATTTTATGTTTAAGAATTATAGTTAAATAATTAAAATTATAGATATCTAATTTTTAATAAATAATATCTTATTTTAAATCATAATATTAAAATAATTTTTTGGTTAATGTTTTGAATTTTCTGAAAGGTATGATTTTTATTGAATACTAAAAAAATAACAATTTGTAAAACTGTCATTTCTTCAGAGTAAATTGAGTATTTTTAAAAGTACAATATGATTGGAATTATATTTATATGTAAAATATTATTTATCTATTTTAATTTAATATCATTAGATACATTTTAATTATTTATATACTTGATTTTGGAATTAGTTTTTTTTACATTTAAAACACATTTTCATAAAAAACATTAAGTGCCTAAGGATTCCCCATTTTATTTAATAAAACTAAACCCCAATAAAGAATGATTTAATTTTAATTTATAGATTAAATATCTATATATTTTAATTTAAACTCATAATATAATCATTATTATTGTTATAGTTTATGTAAGATTATCTTATTCTTAAGATATTCGTTTCCTAAAAACCCATTTTTTAAAAATGATTTGACGAAAAAATATAATTATAGTTTCATCCTATTATGATAATTAAAATATATATAATTAATTACATGTATGAAATAATAATTATTAATATTAGTTAATATTTATTTTTTACTAAATATTAATAATATAAATAATAAAAATTTGTCCCCTTGGTAAATTGATAAAATGGGGTTAACCTATGTTAAAATAAGTGACAAGGCCACCATTTTCATGTAAATTTATATTGGATGTTGTTATTAGGTAAAATATAACATTTTTAAATTTTTTAAATTATTTATTGGATGAATTTCCATGAAATTTACCCATATTAATATTTAAGTAAATAATGTAACACCCTATGATTTCATTGTAATTTATTTTCATTAAAGAAATTAAATAGTTTTCACTACACGTAACTCCGAGTTCGAGCACACGACATAAAAAAATAACCGTTAAAAAATATTTTATGAATATTATTAACTAAATTATGAATTTTATATAATCCATATAATTTTAACACCCATATTATGTGTTTCATAGAAATAATATAAGATGAAATTTAATTTTTCAGATAAAAAATGTATTTTTAGAAAAAAGAAATTTTATCACCTATTAATGGAGAACCAATTTTAAATCCAATATTTGACACTATTATATATTCAATTTGACTAAATATGCTTCTTATTTATAATAGAGACATAAAAATTTAGTTTTGATAAATTTTTGGTGCTTTTTTGATAACATTCATATTTAGATGAATAGAGAAAAATAATAAATTTTAATAAATAACAACTTTTCATTCAAAATAATTTATAGTGTGAAATTATATATTTGAATAGTTTTTAGGTATAAGTATTGTATATTTTTATCATTAAATATAATGTTTTTCATTAAAGTAATTTTACTATTAAATTGGACATAAATGCATATCAATCTTTTGATAGTTTTTACTTCTCAAAGACCCACTTTTTGTTTTTGATAACGGGAATGAATTTTTAAATTAATTAACAAAACTTATATTTTTTTTAATTTGATTAAGTAGACCTAATTTTTGAATTTTAAATATCAAAATTATCCTAGAGTGAATATTTGGTATTTTTCTAAAAACATTATATTTTCGATGAATAGTATAAAAACACGATATTATTGTCTAAAACAAATTTTTTATTTAAATACCTATTTATTTTATTTAAATATATTTTATGAAAAAATAGATACGTAATACCTATATAAATTCAATTTAATTAATAGATTAATTTTATAATAAGATTAGATGTATAAAAGTATATTGGACTATTTACCATCTTTTACCCACCTTTTAGGTGCATTTTTAAATTTGAATAAAATGTAGTTTTATAGCTTCTGTGATCTGAATTTAAAAAATTCAACAGACATAGTTATCTTCAGTAAGTAAAATTTGGTTTAATAAGATGAGTTTTTTTGGGTGAATTGTATCTTTTGACTTTTATTTACAATGGTTAAATGTAAATAGGGTAATTAATGTAAAAATGATATTATAAACACCATAACACATGTCCTAATTCTATTGGATAAGTATTATTCGACCAAAATAAACCACAGGAACAAAATATGATTATCTTTGGTCCATTTTATTAGATTAGGACATTTATTATTATTTTCTTTATAGAATAGCTAAAAGTGTTAAATTCAATTTTTTTAAAATAAAACATTTATAATATAGGGTTATACATAAGATAAATTATACTATAAATAATAATTAGAAATATAAATAGTATTCTTACATCATGGTATTGTATTTATAATTTTTAGACATTATATATTTAATTTTATGTATGACACAATGATGATGTAATAATTACATAATTAATGAAAGATTAAAATAATTTATATTATTAATTTCAAGATAAATGTTAAATGATACTTTTCATCCATTACAATAATTTTATAGATTAATATGACATGTTAGGGTTGATTCAATGAATTTTTTAGATGTAATAATGCTGTTATGACATTCAAAAAAACCAAATACTAAATAGTGTCAAAATTAACATAAATGATTTTTTAAAACAAATATTATATTATTAAATGATATATTTTTTCAAAACTCTATTGTTTGGAAAAAGGACTTATATAATGATATGTATATCACTAATTGATGACTTAAGGTTCTCTTGGTAGTTTATAGTATGTTTTTTAACCATATAGTGCAAAAATACAAGAAGACATTGAAAAAGATAAAATGTTTAATAAAGGGTTAAATCTAAAAGATAAGGTTAATATGGTCACCTAAACATGTACAAAAACTATTGGATGAATGAATTTTGACCCATCCACCCCTTATACTAGAAATGAATCCATTTTGATCCATTACTAACAGAAATTTATTATATAATAAAATAATATTTCAAACTTTTCCAAAAGTGACCCTCAGCTCTCTTATAAAAGGTCACTTCCCCTTATCTTAATTTCACACCTACAAAGCCATTTGGCTCGGCCAAACCCTATCCAAATATCCTTTTAACTTTTCTCAATTCATCTTTGAGGCATTTATTTTATCAGAAAGCTATCCAATGGAGCCCTTTTGATCAAATCAAAAGGAATCACCTGAAGAAGACGTAATAATTTCATCACTTCTTTCAAAGTTATCTTTTATTTCCACTTTCTCTTTATTTTTTGTATCCATACCCAAATAAAAACTCCAGTAAATTCTACATATTTTGATGTTATTATAAGTATGGTACAACCATAATCATTATTCTATCCTTCTTATGAATGACAATGTCACCATACGTTTGAACGTACGACATATCATCTCCACGTTGTTGTGTAATTGTTATTATACACTTCATTCATTGGATGGGTATAATAATGAAGTATAATTCATTTAAATAATAAATATAACATGATAATTATTTTGTATATATGATATAATATCCAATTATATACCATTTCACTATGAATTGAATGATATTGTCGCTCGTGCGTACGTACAGATTATCGTCTCCACAAACGCGATGAGATTCATTCCCCATCGTAACCATTCAATAATAATTTTCATTTTATTAATAAAAATAATGTTCAAGAAATTAATATAATTTTCTATATGAATCAAATACATACTAATCATTACAAACATGAATTACAAATCAAAACATATAAAGGAAAAAGAATTAGTTAACACCCGAAACAAAGATACTACTGACAAATTATTAACTAAGAAATATTAGAAGAATATATATATTATCATATTTATGTATGTGGTGATTTTATAAATTAATAAAAATGATTTATCTATTATACAAAAGTTTAATGTACCCTCGATCCAGGAAATGTACATGGTAATGGGTTTCTTATCTCACTTTTAATTCTGTGAGATTCCCATTGTTTTCCACTTAATTATTGAATGTGGTGTATTGTGTACTTCCATTTGAAATACATTACAATGATTCTTATTATATTCATTGTATTCTGTGATTCATTTTGGGGTTATTAACTTTTGGTCAAATGACTCGATTGATTATAACGTGGTAAGGGGTTTTCATTCCACTTCTTATTCACGTGAGATTTATGCTATATTGCAACTATTTCCTTTTGTGTGGTGTATATACTGGCCATTATTGTACTATTTGTGTAATAAAAATTAATTTATGGGAATTTTAATATTCATTTTATTATCCCTATTTCATGGGGAGTATGTTTCTTATGTTACCAAATCGGTAAAAGGAATTTCTAATTTCGATTTCCACCCATCAGGCTTTACACAAACATTATTGTTTATTTTACTCCAAGATTATGTGTGAAATCTCTATTTATTTATTTATGTTGTAATTTCCAATCCCCTTTGTGTATATATAATTTTTTAACCCATAATCACTCCATTTATAAATTCTCAAGTCATCGATATGAACTTGATAAGAGTAATCTTCTCTCAATTTCAATTCATTGATTTAAACATACAAGTCATTGGTGGTGTTGTTACAAGAATATGCGTGAATTTCCTCTGATTTATTTACAATGAATATCCAATAAAACTGAGTTTATATATATTTTTCACACATAATTATGTCATTGATTTATCCTTAACCTAATGTTACAACCTTTATAAAGAATATTATCTCAATTTACATTCTATTGAGACTTCGTTGTTGTTATGCATCAATTCACTTTTATATGGTGTAGATACTGTACTATGACATAGTATATCATGAATACCTTTATTCACATGATATTATAATGTTTTTATTACCTCAATTATTTTTATTTAAATGTCTCTTATTTGGTTAGGAACTCTAAATAAAATGTCATTTTAAATGTTTTAAAGATTTATTCTCTTAAATCATTCTCATTAATGCCCATGTTTTGAAAATGGTTTTCAGAAATTATTTCTATATACATGAATGTTTTAAAATTAAAATTTCATTTAAATGTTCCAATGTGGTATGAGACACTTTGATTCAAAAATAAAATTTTAATAGCTTTTTGATATGTAGTGGGACATTTAAATGTTTTCTAGAAAAAGGGGGATATTTCTCTCAAATAGTTTTAATGATTATTTTCATCTAATTTAATATCCTACCTTATTCTCAATTGTGGTTAATTTATTATTATAAAATCTTCTATATTGTATTTAATGAGTTATTTTTGATAGTGGATATGCTATTTTTATACCATTCATAGTTTCTGGTTAAAATATTGACATTTCATATACTAGTTTTAATATGGATGTTTACATTATGTTTTTACCTTTTCATATGAGGAATGCATTGGAATTAGTAAGTGATAGGTGGAGTTCACTATAGCTCCTCAATTCATTGGAATGTCTCATGAGACAAACTAGTGTCTTGGCATAAGGCCTTGAAAAAAATCTTGTTTGTAGTCTTGGCACGAGGCCTTTACAATGTGGTTTTGATGTATGAAATTATTCATTTCATTATAATGAAATTAGATATTGATATTACATGTGATTATTTGACAAGTAGAATATCCATCTTAATTTGTAAATGGCATTATTTGATTCATATTTTCCATATTTTACTGAATTTTATGTTTAAAATGAATTTTTGATAGCCTTATACATTACCATAAATGTTTATGATTATTTATGGTAGTTTCCACTATATGTTTACCCTTACTGAGCATCTGAGCTGAACCCTTTCCTATTTTTATTTTTCCTAGGATGAGAATATTTTTATTTTTACTTACCTGCAGGAATTTTCTAAGGTATATAAGAGTGTTCGAAGGAGAAATAATTTTTTTTTCATTTGATAATTAAATATAAAAATTCTGAATGTATTTAGTAATTACAAGGCTACTAAACTAATCAGACTTTCGAGAGTTGATCTATTGTTATCATGAAAATGTAATGTACTAATATACCGACTCTTGGTAACTAGGGTTGGGGCGTTACAGTAGGTATTAGAGGATGTTTATTATAATAATTGGAATCTGGATTTATAAAAATTCTGATTAGAAAACACAACCCTAATATAGACTTTGAGGATTAATATAGAAGAACATCCAAAAATTTTGGTAATGTAAATATTATGTGGGTTTTCCATGAAATACATCCATGTATGTATATGAGAAGGTATAGGAGGCTCTGTTATAGATGTACCTAAGAGTGAAAACTCCGATAAAGTGTTTAGGGCTTGACCCGAGGTATCCTGGTACATGACAACGGGCCTTTCTACACTCTTGTTTACAGCACTCCTTGGGGATATGCTTAGGATAATTCACTTTTTATTTACAAACCGATATGAATTATTTTAATATAAGATGAGAATTAAAAACCATGGTTAATCATAAGGTGTTGTAGATTGAAAATAAGGTGTCATGATATACCTTAAATGATTTTATGACTATTTTTACTTACAAAATGCTTTCTCGTTTTAGTCAATGGATGGATTCCAAGGAATTCATAGTAACATTGAACATGATGTACATGGTTGGAATGATGGTGGAAATTAGAAATGAAATGAAATGTTGATAGGCATGAAAGATATAGTGTTCATTCACAATAAGGTTTCCAAAAATATGATCAATTACATATATATTAACCAACTTCTGGACTCAACAGTGAAAAGAATGATGGTGAATGATAAGAGCTCCCGTAGTGGAGTCCATTGAGAAAAGAAATATCAATTTCCCTCATGCAAGAAATATAGAAGAATATATTGAGAAAAGTGTCTCAACGGAATAATGAAATTCTTTATGTGTATGAAATAAGGATATAAAGTAAAGAATTCATGAAGAAAAATGAAGAGTACTATGGAAGAAAATAAAAATGAACCCAAGAATACATTTATAGTCATTTTTCCTAAATGTAGGTGACATTGGAATTACCCAAGTGAATTCCATATTCTATAGGATAAACTCTTGGTCAAGGAAGAACCTATGTGGAAAAAAATGGATGAAAAAATGTATAAAAGTATTAGTTCTCTATATTGATTGATTAATTTGGAAGAATTTTCTCTTGTATGTGTAACCCAACTGTTTGTTATGTGAAAAATATATTTGAGGAAAAATTATCTTTTCTCTTGTGGATATAATTATAAATAACCATTTGGGTTTATATGGTTCTTGAATTTGTGGAAATTACATGTTACTATATTTTTGGATGAAATTGTGAGGTATGAGATAACATTTGTTTTTTAAATTATCTTATGGTTATTTTAGTAATTTTTCTCATTTTGGGAATGATATAAAATATAGTTTTTGAAAAAGGAAAACACGCATGTAACACCCGAGACTTTTATGAGAAATAATTTGTTTTTATGTTATATAAACCATCAAAGGAATATTTGACTACACACAACACTAGCTTGGCTTGCTTTACACGCAATCACGACCTTCCTCGATAGCTTGCGTCGTACGCAATACCGAGTTTCACTAAACAACGATATGCTATCAAAATAATATTAAAACTAGCCATTATGAATAGTAATTCCTACTTTTTGGAATATTTTAAATTTCATCATTCCAAATGGACTTCCTTTTTGGATTCTAAATATCGAAATTATCCTAGGTTGAAATTTTGGCATTTTTCTGAAAACTTTCAATTTTGGATGAATAGTGAAAACACCAGGTTACTATTTAAAAACTGACTTTTTATTTAAATAATTATTTATTTTATTTAAATTTATTTTAGTTCAAAATTGATACATAATACCTTTATAAGTTCAAAGTAATTAATCAGAGTCATTTTATAATAATTTTAGATATATAAAAATTTTATTGAACTTTTCACCGTCTTTTACCCACCTCCTAAGAGTTTGCAAATTTTCATAAAACATAATTTTACCACTTATTTGAGTGGAATTTCAAAAATCTGAGAGTCACGGTTTATATCAAGGACTAAAATGTGGTTCAATGAGACGAAAATAATTTTTGGTGAATATTAACTTTTTACTTTTGTTTACCACGATTAAAAGTAAATAGGGTAATTAAGGGTAAAAATGATATTATTATTAACCTAAAACATGTCATAATTCTATTGGATAAGTGTAATTAGACCAAAAAAAACCTTAGGAATAAAATATGACCATTTAGGCCCACATGGATTCGATTAGGACATTTATTATTAATTTATTTAAAGAAGGGTTAAAATAGTTAAAATCAAAATTTAATAACAAAATTATTTTTAATATAGGGTTATAAGTAAGGTAAATTAGACTATAAATATTCATTAGAAATATAAATATATTTCCTACATAATGTTATTTTATTTGTTATTTTTAGACATTAAATAATATAATTTATGTATGACACAATGATGATGCAGTAATAATCTTATTAATGAAATATTGACATAATTGATGTTATAAATACCAAAATAAATGTAATTTGATACTTTTTATGAATTCCAATAACTTTCTAGGTTAATATTACATTTTATTACTGATTTAATTGACTTTTTTAGAACTAATCCATCTGTTATGAATTTAAAAAAAATCAATTACCAAATAATGCCAAAATTCACATAAAATAGTTTTTAAAACAAATATTATATTATTAATTGTTATTTTAATCCTAAAAATATAATTCCCGGCCAAATTACTTAGATAAAGTTATATATATTAATAATAAACAACTTGGGGTTCTTTTGTCTTGTTATAGTATGTTTATTAACCTTATAGTGTAAGAAAACAAGAAGACACGTAAAAGTTAAATTATCTAACATAAAGTTAAATATAAATGATAAGGTAAAAATAGAAACCTAAACTTGTCTAAATTATATTGGATTAGGGTATTTAGAACCATACCCACCATAGATTATAAATAAATCAATTTTGAGATATTAAAAACCGAATATGACTTCATAATAAAATAATATTTGTAGTTTTTCCAAGGGTGCCCCTCTCCTCCCTTATAAATGGAAACCTCTTCCCTCTCTTCCTCACACCACTTTGAGCCTTCAAGCCCGGAACAAACCTACCAAATTATCTTATCCACTTCCCTAGAAACATCCTATAGGTCCTGTTATTCTTAAAAGACCAATTTTAGTTCCCTAAAAGGATGTCTCAAAGAGGCGCTTCAAATAAGAGGTAATGTCTGTTACCGATTCTTTCAACTTTATTTCTTCTTCCACTTCTTCTTATTTAGTTGTTTCATTATGAAGTAATAACATAAGTATCACTAATATACTGATATATTATTATAATTATGAAACAACCCTATTTCACCATCTATCCATCCTATGGAAAACAAAATCACCGCGCGTGCGTACATACAGAATACCATCTCCACGACGTGGTGTAATCTATTTTCCACCACCACCTTATATGGATGGGTATAATGGTGTAAATAATAACTATATATGATTTTTGTAAAGTTATATTGATTCTTAAATAGTATACATACACTTCAATTCACTTCCACGATCATGGGAACGATATCATCGCTCGTGCGTACGTACGGAATACCGTCTCCACGATGTGATGCGACTCATTATACATGATCTTCATTGCACAATGATTAAATAAATGAATTTAATGAATGTATATGATATATATTACACTAATAGAATTCTGTAAATGAGGTATCTATAACCTAAAAATAAGAATAAGAATTTATTCGACAAAACACGCATAAGAACAAAAAGTAATAAACACCCGAATAACAAGTAGTAATGAAATATTACTAAAAAGAAGCTAAGAATATAACCATATATGATATAATAAAAATAAGTATGATTCTGGAATAAGTTAATGAAATTATTTAAATCATTATACAGGAGGTTCAGACACTTACGAAGCAAATCAAACCTAAGGTAAGAGACAATATCGCAATCTCAATTTTTATCCGAGATTGTTTATAATTCAGAATTTACTGGGGAATATTTATCATCCACATCCATGTTTATTCAATATGTAATATTATTCATATCCTAATACAATTTTTTAAATCCAATTTTTCCCTTCGGTGTGTTTTTAGTAAAATATATGAAAGTAATTTCTTGTCGTTTTTCGTACGAGGTAATTTTTAACTTTTCTGACATAAGTACGAGAAGAATGTTTTTAACTTATATGGAATGAATGGATTTTTAGAACATTATTTCCATGAAAAATATTTTACAAGTTTTAATGTTTATTTTTAATCAACTTGTTTTATTTTAAAATTTTATGACATGTAAAGAAAGGAAAAATGTTTTTGAAGTAGAAAGGATATTTTCCTCAAGAATGGAGTTCAATCATTTTATCAAAATTATTTTCCATATAAGATAATATAGGGTTCTATTTCTATCCCTATTTTTACATTGTTTTTATTATGTTATGATGGAATTATTTATATGATGCCCTTTTATCTTATATGGATTGTGTTATGATGTCATGATGATTAAGAATCCCATTTTTATTACATGGGTTATGATATGATGTATGATTTATGATTTTGTGGAAAGCATAAGAATCGTATCATTATGAGATTGGTGGGACCTATATCTCCCTCCAATGCATTGGGTAATGATTTATATCTCATGAGATAGACATGGCTGGAATGTCCGGTTAATCTGGTTTAGTGAAACAGAACTGAAATGATGAGTGAACTCGGTTCAGAAATGGACTTTGTCCGGTAAGATAGTCTTGGAAATGAGTGTAGAGACCCAAATCATGACGTACATGAAAATTACATTACTTTTTCAGAATACATAGTACATAACAAAAACATACACACAAGGACTTTAATAGTTTAGTGTCTTTGGAAACTCGGAATAAAATTTACTAATCGTGGTGAAAGATCTTCAACATCTCCCAATAAAGATCTTCCCTTTTTTCTTACCTAAAAGCATTCTTTATATCCTAGGGAAAAGAAAACATAAAAGGGGTGAGCTCAAATGCCCAGTAAGGGTAAGCATAGAGAACATAAAACAATCCATAAACATTTGAATGCAAAAACTTGAACATAAAATCTAAACATCAAAATCTTGAACAAAGACAAGAATCTTGGAAGTACGTAAGGCATATATCATAAGGGAACATCAAGCATGATAAAATAGCATGGGAATAAAACATGTAATTGTGGAAACCATTAGGCACATGATATGATTTCTATATTAGTCAAGACATTACTGCCAAGACCATCTTAGTGGACAAGGTCCCTTTCTGAATGGAGTTCACTCCTCGTTCCAGTCCTGTATTACTGAACCAGTTTAAATTTCCGTTCCATACATGTCTATCTCATGAGATATAAATCTTTACCCAATGCATTAGAGGGAGATATAGGTCCCACACATCTCATATTGAAATCATTCTTTCGTCTGCCATAATATAAACATAAATCATTTACCAAAACCCAAGAATAAAATGGGTTTCATAAACATCATTCCATCATAATGTAATCCATACAAAAAATTTGGATATCATTTCATCATTAGAAAAGTGAAACCATGTAAATCATAGATACATGATACTTGAAACATACAGATATGAAATAATGTAATATTAGATGAAAAATGGTTTTGATAAAACACTTGAAATGAATTATTGTGGAAAATATCCTTAAAATCATTTTCTTTTCACAAAATTTCATGCAATTTTAAAAGAAAAGGATTTTGTTGAAAATAGTCTTGAAATATTTTGGAGGAAGCTTCATGAAAATAAGGCATTATAAAACCATAAAAATCTGTTCACACCGTATAAGTTGAAAATAACATTCTCCTCGTACTTTTGTCGGAAAAGTCAAAAAGTACCTTATATGGTAACCAAAGGAAAGATTCCATCCATACAATGTGGTAAAAAGTAAATAAAGGGTAAAAATGACTTTAAAAATTCATGGAAGAATGGTAAACATTTTATGAAAACATTTTTAGAAAACATGGTCATGGATGATAAATGTAACCCCAGTAAATACTTACGTATAATCAATCTCGGATAAAAATGAGATTTGTAAAATTATCCCTTACCTTAGGTCCGATATGATTCGTACGTATCCGAACCTCCTATATAATGATTTAAATAATTTCATTTACTTATTAAAGAATCATATTCATTGTTATGATATCATATATGTTTCACTTATGACTTTATATTACCCGTTTTTTTGTAAATTCCATGTTAAAGCAGTGTTTTGGGTAAAATCATTTCATTTATCGTATGTGTTTCGACCTGTCGTTCTTGATATTAATACTTATATCATGATTTAAATAATTCCAGAATGTAAAACATGATTTATATATAATATATATTCACCATATACATATATATATTATAGATCGATAAAAGGAATGAAATACACCGTTCATGGAGACGGTAGGCCGTACGTACGCATGAACGCTGTTTTCGTTTCCTTATTGAATTGAATGAAACTAAATAGATGACATAAATATATATATACATAAATACAGTAGCATTATTATTTCATATATTTTATTATTATTCATTATATAAACTTTATGATCATTCATGTATGGTTAACCTGGAGAATGAATCTCATCACGTCGTGGAGCTGGTAGTCCGTACGTACGCACAAGCGAATATATTGTTCCCATAATTATTGAATAGAATTGGAGTGGATGGTATAATATATCAGAATCAGTATGATGTTATAATAACCATATATAGTTATTTTTTACACCATTATACCCATCCATGTAAGGTGTTGGTGGAAAAACAGATTTCACCACGGCGTGGAGACGATATTCCGTACGTACGCACGCGTGGTGATTTCGTTTTCCATAGGATGGATAGATGGTGAAATAGGGTTATTTCATACTTATAAAAACATATCAGTATATTAGTTATACTTATGTTATTACTTAATAATGAAAAAACTAATGAAGAAGAATTGGAAGAAGAAATAAAGTTGAAAGAATCGGTAACGGACATTACCTCTTCTTTGAAGCGCCTATTTGAGACATCCTCTTAAGGCACTAGAATTGGTATTTGAAGAAGAACAGAACCTCTAGAATGTTTCTATGGAAGTGGAGAAGAGAATTTGGCATGGGTTGGACGAGCTTGGAGGCTCAAAGTGGTGTGAGGAAGAGAGGTAGGAGGTGCCCTTTTATAAGCGAAGAGAGGGGCACCTTTGAAAAAACAAAAAAATATTATTTTATTATAAAGTCGTATTCGATTTTTAATAGCTCCAAATTGAGTTATTTCTAATCTAAGGTGGTGATGGGTCTAACTCCTCTCATCCGATAGAATTTAGACAATTTTAGGTTTCTATTTTAACCTTATCATTTAGATTTAACCTTAAGTTAAATAATTTTACTTTTACCGTGTCTTCTGGTTTTCTTACACTATAAGGTTAATAAACTTACTATAACAAGCAAAACGAACCTCAAGTTGTTTATTATTAATATATATAACCATATCTATTTCATTTGGCCGATCCTTAGATTTTTAGGAATAAAATAAAAATTAATAATATAATATTTGTTTTAAGAACTATTTTATGTCAATTTTGACACTATTTGGTAATTGATTTTTGTGAAAATCATAACAGAATGATTAGTTCTAAAAAAATTAACAAAATCATTACTAACATGTCATATTAACCTATTAAAGTAGTTTAATTCATAAAAAGTCTCAAATTACATTTATTTGTGCATTTATAACATCAATTATGTCAATATTTCATTAATAAGATAATTACTGCATAATCATTGTGTCATAAATAAGTTAAATTATATAATGTCTAAAAATTATAAATAAAACACAATTATTTAGGAAATATTTTTATATTTCTAATTAATATTTATAGTCGAATTTATCATATGTATAACCCTATATTAAAAATGATTTAGTTATTAAACTTTGATTTTAACTATTTTAACCCTTTAAATAAATTAATAATAAATGTCTTAATCTAATTCAAGTGGTCCTAAATGGTCATATTTTATTCCTAAGGTTGTTTTTGGTCGAATTACACTTATCCAATAGAATTAGGACATGTGTTACGGTAAAAATAATATCAATTTTACCCTTAATTACCCTATTTACTTTTAACCGTGGTAAAAAAAAGTAAAAAGTTACTATTCACCAAAAAATTATTTAATCTCATTGAACCAAATTTTAGTCCTTACTATTAACCGCGCCGCTCGGATATTCGAAATTCCACTCCCAGAAGTGGTAAAATTATGTTTTATGAAAAATTCAGTTTTTTAACTATCACTTAGTGGTTTCACTATTCATAAAAAAAATGAAAGTTTCCAGAAAAATACCAAAAAATCGGCCTAAGATATATTTGATATTATGAATTCATAAATGATGTCTATTTTACCAAATTCAAAACATATCAGTTGCATTAATTAATTTAAAAATTAATTCCCATCGTCAAAACAAATAGCGTGTTTTTAAGAGATAATAACTATCAAAGGATAGACACTTGTTTATGTCTGGTTTAAATGTGAAATTACATCCAATGACCAACATTGTATTAAATGGTAAAAATATATTCTAAATATACTTTAAAAACACACAAATTAATAATTTTTCACTATTACTTATTTCGATTAAAAAAGTTGTTTTTAATTAAAATTTAGTAATTTTCACTATTCATCAGAATATGAAAGTTATCCGAAAAGTACCAAAATTTCACCCTAAGCTAATTTCGACATTCTAAATCCAAAAATGAAGTCCATTTTGAAAGATTAAATTTATAAAATTTCAAAACCTGGTTATTAGTATTCATAATGGCTAGTTCATAATAATATTATAATAATATCTCGTTTAGTGAAACTCGGTATTGCGTACTACACACGCTATCGAGGAAGGTCTTTATTGCTTGTAATTCAAGCGAAGTCAGGGATGCGTGTTGTGCAAGATCATTTTGGTGTAGCATACAACACAAGACATTAATGAAATTAAAAAGAATATTTTTCATAAAATCTCGGGGTGTTACATTCTACCCCCCTTAAAATGAATTTCGCCCTCGAAATTCGTCGGGGTTATAAATGGTTTACTACTCGAAAGTTTCTTTAATAGAAACCCACATCGTAAAAAATAATACCAAAACTTGGCTTTAAAAACTAAATTATGAAACATAATGGTTACCCAAATTAACTCATCACTGGGTTTTCACGTAGGAGAACATAGGTGAAAATATGGATATGGAATAAAAATCTAACCATCACGTTCTGATGGAGAGTGGTAGAGAACATGGCTATGAAGAATCCAACAATCACAAAGCCATAAATTTGTGATGATCTAGGGTACCATCTGATTCATCGGATATAAGGGCACTAGGACAACATTTTTGGTTTTCAAGATCATTTCCTTAAAGTTGAAGAATTTGAATTAAAATAAATACTTACTTTATTTTGGTACAATATCACTATTGTTCGTGCCTTGAACAATTTCCACTTAATCTCATAAAGAAATGAAGTTGAATTTGTTATTCGTGAAGTGTTAGCAGATCATGTGATAGAATGACGGGTCATTCCATCTGTCTCAGAAAAAAGGTTAGAAAAAGTTATTAAATATATATAAGTCGATCTATAGTGATATTAATCATTTATGGTTCCTAAAATGGACTTATACTTCATATATCATACTGATTAGTATAATAAAACTAGTTTCTACTAAACAAAGACTTCCTGTAGGCCTGCGGTAGGTGATAATGGCCAGTCGCACTTCGGTTGTGGGTTCGATTCCCACAGCCTTGTCCGACGCGATGGGCTGTCGCCTGTCCTACATGCTTTCCTTTTTCTAAAACTATATTACTATAACATCACATCAATAATATCGAAAAAAGTTCTACCCTTAAACAATACTATCTTATGTCCTACATAATCCATTCCAATCTTTATCTAAAATAATTCAATCCAATCTCATAGTATAAAGAAAACGATTACTTGAAATGTCATTAACCAACTATCATTTATCCCCCATTATATTGTTGGTCACATTCCAATCATGTGAATATCTTAATCATGTATTCTCTTGAAAAATGAAAACCCATTAAACCTTAGTGAAAACATGAATGCTGTAAAAAGTTAACTCTTTCCACATACCAAAATCCAAAAATTCTATATACTCAAACCATGATATAACCTTCTCCTTATATCAGTCATGAGCTCATGAATACTATCAAACATTTAATTTTCTCCTTATCTCTTCATTATGAACATATCATCTACTTTCCAAAAATACTGGTACCATTCATCACACATACTTTGAAAACTTAAGGAAATACAATAGTGTAACAATCCTTAAGTGTCTCTTTATTCCATATTACCATGATATTACTTATACGAAATTACACTTGATAAACATGTAATCATTCCACTACCTTCTTAAACCATTTAACGAGCTTCAACAATTCTTTCATCTCACATATCATTTGTAGTCTCTTCATCATCATCAACATAAATATTACCCATACGACCATACTAATTCTCTTCATGAGACTTTCCCTTTGGGAATTGGTTTGCATAATGACCGTACATTCCACATTTAAAACATTTAACCATTGTTGATGTCCTAGCAATACCATTATCTTCATCCATGGTGTTAACTGAACTTTTCCCTTGCACTTACTGGATTTATGTCCTTCTTTGCCACACCCAAAGCATCTTCTAGTTCTTTTGAAACATTCTCCTTGATGCCTCTTCCCACATGATTTACATAGGGGAAATTGATCTTTCTTTCCTCTATGATCATCATGAAACTCCATCTTTCTCTTATTAGCCGAGTCAGGAAACTTACCAAATTTGAGTTTATTGATCATATTATGAGATTTCTGATTCGGCATAATAATGATTTTTGGACTTCCAAATCCCATTTCATTTGGTTTCTCATGAAAAATATCATTACATTGTCTATCATATCCTCCATTATCGTGAATCTTCCCGTTTCCAGCCATTTTCTAAAACCCAAAAAGAATAGTGTGAGAGGCAAAAATCATGCTAGGGAAAACAACATAGTAAAGGGGAAGTACCCTGAATATCTAACATCTTAGGTTAAATTCTAATATCGTTACCATAGTTCTAGGACTATATCCTATACATATACTTATCCTTAGGGACATCCTTAGACATACCTTAGAAATATCTCTCAGGATCTCACTAACGTTTTCGCATCCTAGTTTACAAAGGTTGACTAAACCTTTCCTCTAATACCAACTGTAGAGACCCAAAGCTTGACGTACATGGAAATTACATTAATTTTTCGGAATACTTAGTACATAACAAAAACAGACACACAAGGACCGTAATAGTTTAGTGTCTTTGGAAACTCGGAATAAAATCTTCTAACTGTGGAGAAAGATCTTCAACATCCCCCAACAAAGATCTTCCCTTTTTTTCTTACCTAAAACCTTTCTTTATATTCTGGGGAAAATAAAACATAAAAGGGGTGAGCTCAAATTCCTAGTAAGGGTAAACATAGAGAACATAAAAAAATCCATAAACATTTGAATGCAATAACTTGAACATAAAATCTAAACATCAAAATCTTGAGCAAAGACATGAATCTTGGAAGTACGTAAGGCATAAATCATAAGGGAACATCAATCATGATAAAATAGCATGGGAATAAAACATGTAATTGTGGAATCCATTAAGCACATTATATGATTTCTATAGTATCCATGGCATTGATGCCAAGACCATATTAGTGGACAAAGTCCATTTCTAAATCGAGTTCACTCCTCGTTTCAGTCCTGTATTACTGAACCGGTTTAACTTTCCGTTCAAGCCATGTCTATCTCATGAGATATAAATCGTGACCCAATGCGTTGGAGGGAGATATAGGTCCCACCCATTTCATATTGAAATCATTCTTTCATGTGCCACAATATAAACATAAACCATTCATCATAACCCAAGAATAAAATGGGTTTCATAAACATCATTCCATCATAACGTAATCCATACAAAAAATTTGGATATCAATTCATCATTAGAAAAGTGAAACCATGTAAATCATAGAGACATGATACTTGAAACATACACATATGAAATAATGTCATCTTAGATGAAAAATGGTTTTGATAAAACACTTGAAATGAATTATTGAGAAAAATATCCTTAAAATCATTTTCTTTTCACAAAATGTCATGCAATTTTCAAAGAAAAGGATTTTGTCGAAAATATTAATGAAATATTGTGGAGGAAGCTTCATGAAAATAAGGCTTTATGAAACAAAAAAAATCTGTTCATTCCGTATAAGTTAAAAATAACATTCTCCTCGTACTTTTGTCGGAAAAGTCAAAAAGTACCTTATATGGTAACCAAAGGAAAGATTCCATCCATACAATGTGGTAAAAAGTCCATAAAGGGTAAAAATGACTTTAAAAATTCATGGAAGAATAGTAAACATTTTATGAAAACATTTTTAGAAAAATGGTCAAGGATGATAAACGTAACCCCAGTAAATACTTACGTATAAGCAATCTCGGATAAAAATGATATGTGCAAAATTATCTCTTACCTTTGGTTCGATATGCGTCATACGTATCTGAACCACCTATATAATGATTTAAATAATGTCATTTACTTATTACATAATCATATTCATTGTTATGATATCATATATGTTTCACTTATGACTTTATATTACCCGTTCTTTTGTAAATTCCATGTTAAAGTAGTGTTTTGGGTAAAATCATTTCATTTATCGTATGTGTTTTGACTTTTTGTTCTTGATATTAATACTTATATCCTGATTTACATAATTCCAGAATGTAAAAAATGATTTATATATAGTATAAATTCATCATATACATATATATATTATATATCGATAAAAGGAATGGAATACACCGTTCATGGAGACCGTAGGCCGTACGTACGCATGAACGCTGTTTTCGTTTACTTATTGAATTGAATGAAACTAAATAGATGACATATATATATATACATAAATCCAGTAGAAAAGTATTTCATATATTTCATTATTATTCATTATATAAACTTTATGATCATTCATGTATGGTTATCATGGAGAATGAATCTTATCGCGTCGTGGAGACGGTAGTCCGTACGTACGCACGAGCGATGATATCGTTCCCATAATTATTGAATAGAATTGGAGTGGATGGTATAATATATAAGAATAATTATGATGTTATAATAACCATATATAGTTATTTTTACACCATTATACCCATCCATGTAAGGTGTTGGTGGAAAAACAGATTTCACCACGGCGTGGAGACGGTATTCCGTACGTACGCACGCGTGGTGATTTCATTTTCCGTAGGATGGATAGATGGTGAAATAGGGTTGTTTCATACTTATACCAACATAATGGTATATGAGTTATACTGATGTTATTACTTCATAATGAAACAGCTAAAGAAGAAGAAGTGGAAGAAGAAATAAAGTAGAAAGAATCGGTAACATACATTACCTGTTCTTTGAAGCGCCTCTTTGAGACCTCTTCTTAGGGAACTAAAATTGGACTTTGAAGAAGAACAGAACCTCTATAATGTTTCTATGGAAGTGGAGAAGATAATTTGGCAGGGGTTGTCCAAGCTTGAAGGCTCAAAGTGGTGTGAGGAAAAGAGGGAGGAGGCGCCCTTTTATAAGGGAGGAGAGGGGCACCTTTGGAAAAACTAAAAATATTATTTTATTATAAAGTCATATTCGGTTTTTAATAGATCAAAATTGAGTTATTTCGAATCTAAGTTGGGGATGGGTGTAAATACTCTCATCCAATATAATTTATACAAGTTTAGGTTTCTATTTTAACCTTATCATTTAGATTTAACCTTAAGTTAAATAATTTTACTTTTACCGTGTCTTCTTGTTTTCTTACACTATAAGGTTAATAAACTTACTAGAACAAGCCAAAAGAACCCCAAGTTGTTTATTATTAATATATATAACCTTATCTATATCATTTTTTGAAAACATATATTTTTAGGAATAAAATATCAATTAATAATATAATATTTGTTTTAAGAACTATTTTATGTCAATTTTGACAGTATTTGGTAATTGATTTTTGTGAAAATCATAACAGAATGATTAGTTCGAAAAAAGTAAAAACAATCAATACTAAAATGCCATATTAACCTATAAAATTAGTGTAATTCGTAAAAAGTCTCAAATTACATTTATTTGGGTATTTATAACATCAATTATGTCAATATATCATTAATAAGATAATTACTGCATTATCATTGTGTCATAAATAAGTTAAATTATATAATGTCTAAAAATTATAAATAAAACACAATTATGTAGGAAATATTTTTATATTTCTAATGAATACTTATAGTAGAATTTATCTTATGTATAACCCTTTATTAAAAATGATTTAGTTATTAAATTTTGATTTTAACTATTTTAACCCTTCTTTAAATAAATTAATAATAAATGTCCTAATCAAATCTAAGTGGGTCTAAATGGTCATATTTTATTCCTAAGGTTGTTTTTGGTCGAATTACACTTATCCAATAGAATTAGGACATGTGTTAGGGTAATAATAATATTAATTTTACCCTTAATTACCCTATTTACTTATAACCGTGGTAAAAAAAGTAAAAAGTTACTATTCACCAAAAAATATTTTCATCTCATTGAACCACATTTTAGTCCTTAATATTAACCGTGTCTCTCGGATTTTCGAAATTCCACTCATAGAAGTGGTAAAATTAAGTTTTATGAAAAATTCTGTTTTTTAACTACCACTTCGTGGTTTCACTATTCATCAATAAATGAAAGTTTCCAGAAAAATTCCAAAAATTATGCCTAAGCTATATTTGATATTATGAATTCAAAAATGATGTCTATTTTACCAAATTAAAAACATATCAGTTGCATTAATTAATTTAAAAAGTAATTCCTGTCGTCAAAACAAAATAGCGTGTTTTTAAGAGATAATAACTATCAAATGATTGACACTTGTTTATGTCTGGTTTAAATGTGAAATTACATCCAATGACCAACATTGTATTAAATGGTAAAAATATATTCTAAATATACTTTAAAACCACTCAAATTAATAATTTATCACTAATAATTATTTCAATTAAAAAAGTTGTTTTTAATTAAAATTTAGTAATTTTCACTATTCATCAGAATATGAAAGTTATCCGAAAAGTACCAAAATTTCACCCTAAGATAATTTCGATATTCTTAATCCAAAAATGAAGTCCATTTTGAAATATAAAATTTATAAAATTTCAAAAAGTTGGTATTACTATTCATAATGTCTAGTTCATAATAATATTATAATAATATCTCGTTTAGTGAAACTCGGTATTGCGTACTACACACGCTATCGAAGAAGGAATTTATTGCGTGTAATGCAAGCCAAGTCTGGGATGCGTGTTGTGCAAGCTCCTTTTGGTGTAGCGTACAACACAAGACATTAATGAAATTAAAAAAGAATATTTTTCATAAAATTTCGGGGTGTTACAATGAGTCTTGACTACTAAGAAATGATTCTCTATGATTATTTGTGTATGCCACAAAGCCTCATGTTTTAAGTTATGATTATTGGAATTACATTTCACTTCTATGATTATCCCATGTTATGATCTCTTTTGCAGGATAACATTTTCAAATTATTATGTTCTTATAAATATGATATGATTGATATTTCTTTTTTTACCCTTACTAAGCATTTGAGCTCACCCTTTTGTATGTTTTCTTTTCCCTAGGTCAGGAAGAAGGTTATTAAGTAGGATATGCCAAAAAGGTACTCAAGATATGATGAAATAAATGGGAGACAACGTAGATGATTTATGAACCAGTTGTTTATGTTTCCCAGTTTCCAAAGACACTATACCTATACGGTCCTTTCATGGTTTTGTTATATGTTGTAATAAGTATGCTTCAATCTTGATGTATTAACAATGTATGTAAAGTATGGGTCGTTATAGTTGGTATTAGAGGAATGGTATAGTCAAAATTTGGAAACTAGGATGTGAAAGCCTTAGTAAGAACCCTAAGGATAAGTCTAAGTAGAGAACACAATCTTTGTATTTTAGAAATGGCCATGAACAACCTATGATAATACCTTAATTGTGAAATTTTATTTTTGATTATGTCTTTTTCCTATTATAATTAGTGTTGCTCACACTATTTTTCATGGTTTTAGTCAATGGCTAGAACCCTAAGGAACCGTGTTAATGCGGAATGCGATGGGAAATGCAATGATTGTCCCCCTAAGCAACCAAACATTATGGGAGCTGGAATGAAAAATCTTGTAGCCTTGGTCACATAACTTTCTCAAGCTATGAATCAAGCAGGACTTCCAAACAAGCAAAGGAAGGAGAAATATTCTGTTGAATCCTTCATGAGGTAGCGTCCACCTTCATTCAGCGGGTCTTCTGATCGATTAGTGGCTGAACAATGGATCAGTACCACTGAAAAGATATTTTCAGTTCTTTAATGTTCTGAACATGATACAATCATCTTAGTAGTATATCGTTTGGAAGTTGATGCTGATCAATGGTGGAATCTTATTAAGAATACAATTCAAAGGGATGAAATTGAGTCCATGGAATGGGATTAGTTCAAGAACATATTTTTCAATAAGTACTTCCCCCGTATTCTTCGAACAAAGATGGAGAAGGAGTTTCTGGAACTAAAGCAAAAGTATGATGAATTTGTTGGTACCTACGAAGCAAATTTTACAAGAATTGCAAGGTACGCTTCTGGTATTATTATCCAACATAAGAGTAAGATCGATTGATTCTTTAGTGGCTTCAAACCAAGTCTTCGAACGGAGTTAGCCATAAGGGGCTTCAATAGCTACGAGGAAATCGTTCGATGTGCTCTCAAAGTTGAGATGGAGATTAGAGTAACCCATCAGCCATATGGGTTTGATAAGAAGAGGAAAATGGAATTCAAAGGAAAATCTAAAGAGCACAATGAAAAGAAGATGATTTTTCCCTTATGTTCAAAGTGTGGAAAGAAACATGGAGGAAATTTTCCTAAGGGGACAAGAAAATGTTATAAGTGTGGAAAAGAAGGTTATCGGGCAATTGAATGTCAAAATAATGGGAAGAAAATGTCTAATGATACAAACAAAGGAAGGGATACACAGAATGAACCTACTACACTTTAATGTTTCAAGTGCAAGGAGATGGGGCATTATGACAATTAATGCCCAAATCCAAGGGTTGATGATGATGATCGACGTCAACAAACACTTAAGGCTAATGACAAAGGAAAGTCACATGCAATTATTATCGGAGATGTGGAGTACGACAACGGAGTGGTGAGAGGTACACTTACCATCCACTCTAAAGTATCAAATGTTTTATTTGATTCTGGATCCACCCACTCTTTTATTTCTGAAAAATTTTCTAAGGATATTGTCGTATTACCTCAACAATTAGATGTTGAGTTAGCTGTGACATCTTCTAATGTCACAACAGTCGCATCAAAAGTTAATAATTCTTCTCTGATTGAATTTGGTGGGAAAGTTCTTCCTGCAAATCTTGTGATCATTCCTATAGTGGAATTTGATGTGATTCTTGGCATGGATTGGCTTTCTCTATATGGAGCTCATATCAATTTCCAAAGAAGGGAAGTCGCATTTCATATTCCAGATCAATCTATGATCGTCTATCGATGCAAGGATGAACATAACCTTCTAGTGGAAATTTCTTCCATATTATGGGTCTTGATTCCACTAAATGAAGGTTATTTATCTCAAATGGTTAGAGCGAAACTCACGATTAAGAATATTCCCATTGTAAGAGAGTTTGATGATGTATTTCCAGAGGAATTTCCAGGTCTTCCACCAAATCGTGAATTTGAGTTTTCAATAGAACTCGTACCAGGTGCTTTACCTATTTCAAAGACACCTTATAGAATGGCCCCAATTGAGTTGCAGGAATTGATGAAGCAACTCTAAGAGAATCTTGATAAAGGATTCATACGCCCTAGTTCGTCACCTTGGGGAGCACCTATTCTGTTTGTTAAGAAGAAAGATGGATCAATGAGACTCTACATTGATTATCGAGAACATAACGAGATCACTATCATGAAAAAATATCCTCTCCCACGCATTGATGAATTATTTGACCAACTACGCAGAGCTCAATACTTTTCCAAGATTGATCTTAGTTCAGAGTATCATCAATTAAGGGTCAAAAAGGATGATATACCAAATATGGCTTTCCGTACAAGGTATGAAAACTATGAATTTATAGTGATGCCATTTGGTCTTACTAATGCCCCTGATATCTTCATGGATCTGATGAATAGAGTCTTTAGAGACTATCTTGATCAATTTGTGGTAGTCTTTATAGATGATATTCTTGTCTATTAAAAGAGCAAGGAAGAACATGAAGATCACTTGATAATTGTATTGAAGACCCTGAGAAAGGAGAAGCTTTATTCAAAATTTACCTGGTGTGAATTTTAGCTTCAAAAAGTTGCATTCTTGGGTCACATAATCTAAAAAGAGGGGATATCTTTGGATCTAGCAAAACCAGAGGTTATAGAAAGATGGTCGAGAACAACAACAGTAACCGAGATCTGATGTTTTCTTGGTTTGGCTGGATATTATCGACGTTTTGTGAATGATTTTTCACAATTATCTAATCCCCTCACCAGGTTGACTCGAAAAGGAGTTAAGTTCGTGTTGACAGGGGAATGTGAAGAGAATTTCAAAGAGCTAAAAAGAAGGTTAGACAGTGCACCTGTGCTCACGCTACCTTGCAGTGGAGAAAGGTTTGTGGTCTATAGTGATGCATCCAAGAAGGGATTGGGGTGTGTTCTTATGCAAAATGATATGGTGATAGCTTATGCCTCACGACAGTTGAAAATCCATGAGAAAAATTACCCAACTCATGATTTGGATTTAGCTGTAGTAATCATTGCATTAAAGATTTTGAGGCATTATCATTATGGAGAAAGGTGTGATATTTATATTGATTATAAAAGATTAAAGTATATTTTCACACAAAAGGAGCTGAATATGCGCCAAAGAAGATGGTTGGAGCTGATTAAGGATTACAACTGCTCCTTTCATTACCACCCTGGGAAAGCAAACAAGGTGGAAGATGCATTAAGTCGACAAGACCATGCTAGTTTATCTTTTATAAGGATCACAAAAGATCCAATATTTATGGATTTACAAAGGATGGATCTTGTAATTATAATGGAAGGGAAAAAATCGTATCTTTCTCAAATTAATGTTCAACCATATATACATGTAATGATTAAAGAGTCACAAAAAAATGATGTAGAGTTACAAAAGAAGGTGAGAAATGTTCCTGAATTCAACCTTGATTGTGATGGGATAATAAAGTTCAGGAATCGGGTTTGTGTTCCTCCCATCCTAGAATTAAAGAAGGAGCTGCTGGATGAGGCTCATATTTCTTCATTCTCTATTCATCCTGGACGCACGAGGATGTATAGGGACCTGAAAGAGTACTTCTGGTGGGATGGCATGAAAAGAGATGTTGCTGAATCTGTCTCTCCATGCTTGGTTTGTCAGCAAGTTAAAGCCGAGAGATAGAAGTCTAAGGGGATGTTACAACCATTACACATACCTGAATGGAAATGGGAAAACATCACTATGGACTTTGTCACCGGACTTCCTAAAACATCCAATGGCAATAATACTATCTGGGTCATAGTTGATCGTCATACAAAGTCGGCACACTTCATTGCTATTAGAGTGGATTTCTCTCTAGACCAGCTTGCAGGGATATATGTGAAGGAAGTGGTAAGATTGCATGGAGTACCACTTTCTATTATATCTGATCGGGATCCGAGATTTACCTCCAAGTTCTGGTGAAGTCTTCAGCATGATCTAGATATAGAGTTGACTTTCAGCACTGCTTACCATCCTCAGAAAGACGGTCAGTCTGAGAGGACAATTCAAACTCTAGAAGACATATTGAGAGCTTTCTCTATGAATTTCAAAGGTGGTTGGGATCAACACCTATATATGGTGCAATTTTCTTATAATAATAGCTTTCACTCCAGTATTCAGATAGATCCTTATGAAGCTCTCTATGGAAAGAAATGCAGGACTACAACTTGCTGGGATGAAGTTAGGGAAAGAAAGCTATTGGGACCTGATCTTGTTGATGATATGGCAGAAAAGGTCAGATCTATTCAATAACACATTAGAGATACTCATAGTCGATAAAAAAGTTATGCCGACAACCGAAGAAAAAACCTAGAGTTTGAAGTGGGTGATAAAGTGTTCTTACGAATATCTCCTTGGAAGAGAGTAATGAGATTTGGAAAGAAGGGAAAGCTGAGCCCTAGATATATCGGTCCTTTCGAAATACTAGATCGTGTTGGGAAGGTAGCTTACCGATTGGAGCTTCCACCGAATCTCTCCCAAGTTCACGATGTGTTCCATGTATCTCTCCTGAGGAGGTACATAACTGATCCTTCACATGTACTCAACTCAGAAGTTGTACCGCTGGAGCAAGATCTTTCTTATGAAGAACAGTCGATAGAGATTCGGGATCATAGCAAAAAAGCCCTATGGAACAAGACCACTCTCTTGGTGAACGTTTTATGGAGGAACCACCAATTAGAAGAAGCTACATGGGAGCTGGAGGATATGATGAGGGAAAGGTATCCTCACCTGTTTGTTACAAAGTGACGAATTTCGAGGGTGAAATTCGTTTTAAGTATGGTAGAATGTAACACCTGAGACTTTTATGAGAAATATTATCTTTTTATGTTATATAAATCATCAAAGGAATCTTTCACTACACACAACACTAGTTTGTATTTCTTTACACGCAATCACGACCTTCCTCGATAGCTTGCGTCGTATGCAATACCGAGTTTCACTAAACAATGATATGCTATTAAAATATTATTAAAACCAGACGTTATAAATAGTAATACCCACTTTTTGGAATTTTGTAAATTTCAACTCTCAAAATGGACTTCATTTTTGGATTCGGAATATCGAAATTAGCCTAGGGTGAAATTTTGGTATTTTTATGAAAATATTCAATTTTGGATGATTAGTGAAAACACTGGGTTACTATTTAAAAACAATCTTTTTATTTAAATAATTATTTATTTTATTTAAATTTATTTTAGTTCAAAATTGATACATAATACCTTTATATGTTCAAAGTAATTCATTGGAGTCATTTTATAATAAATTTAGATATATAAAAATTTTATTGAACTTTTCACCGTCTTTTACCCACCTCCTAGGGGATTTTGTAAATTTTCATAAAACGCAATTATACCGATTCTGTGAGTGGAATTTCAAAAATCTGAGAGACATGGTTCATATCAAGGACTAAAATGCGGTTCAATGAGATGAAAATAATTTTCGGTGAATAGTAACTTTTTACTTTTTTTAAACGGTTAAAAGTAAATAGGGTAATTAAGGGTAAAAATGATATTATTATTACCCTAAAACATGTCCTAATTCTATTGAATAAGTGTAATTCGACCAAAAACAACCTTAGGAATAAAATATGACCATGTAGTTCCACATAGATTAGATTAGGACATTTATTATTAATTTATTTAAAGAGGTGTTAAAATAGTTAAAATCAATGTTTAATAACTAAATCATTTTTAATATAGGGTTATAAATAAGATAAATTCGACTATAAATATTCATTATAAATATAAAAACATTTACTACATAATGGCATTTTATTTGAAAAATTTGGACATTAAATAATTTAATTTATGTATGACAGAATGATGATGTAGTAATTATCTTATTAATGAAATATTGACATAATTGATGTTATAAATACAGAAATAAATGTAATTTGAGACTTTTTATGAATTAAAATAATTTTATAGGTTAATATTACATATTAGTACTGATTTAATTAACGTTTTTAGAACTAATATTTCTGTTATGAGTTTCACAAAAATCAATTACCAAATAGTTTCAAAATTGACATAAAATAGTTTTTTAAAAAAATATTATATTATTAATTGTTATTTTATTCCTAAAAATCTAAGGTTCAAAACAATGACTTAGATAAGGTTATATATATTAATAATAAACATCTTGGGGTTCCTTTGGCTTTTTATTGTACATTTATTAACCTTATAGTGTAAGAAAACAAGAAGACGCGGTAAAAGTTAAATTATCTAACCTAAAGTTAAATCTAAATGATAAGGTTAAAATAGAAACCTAAACTTGTCTAAATTATGTTGGATGAGAGGATTTCGACCCATCCCCACATTAGCTTCTAAATAAATCATTTTTTATATATTAAAAACCGAATATGGCTTTATAATAAAATAATATTTTTAGTTTTTCCAAAGGTTCCCCTCTCCTCCCTTATAAAGGGCACCTCCTCCCTCTCTTCCTCACACCTCTTTGAGCTTTCAACCTCGGACAAACCCTTCCAAATTACCTTCTCCACTTCCCTAGAAACATCCTAGAGGTCCGGTTCTTCTTCAAAGACAAATTTTAGTTCCCTAAAAGGAGGTCTCAAAGAGGCGCTTCAAAGAAGAGGTCATGTCTGTTACTGATTCTTTCAACTTTATTTCTTCTTCCACTTATTATTCATTAGTTGTTTCATTATGAAGTAATAACACCAGTATCATTAATATACTGATATTTTATTATAATTATGAAACAACCCTATTTCACCATCTATCCATCCTACGGAAAACGAAATCACCGCGCGTGCATACGTACGGAATACCGTCTCCACGCCGTGGTGTAATCTATTTTCCACCACCACCTTACTTGGATGGGTATAATGGTGTAAAAAATAACTATATATGATTATTTTAAAGTGATATTGATTCTGAAATATTATACATACACTCCAATACAATTCCACGATCATGGGAACAATATCATCGCTCGTGCGTACGTACGGAATACCATCTCCACGATGTGATGTGACTCGTTCAACATGATCTTAATTTCATGATGAATATATAAATGAATTGAATAAATTAATATGATATATATTACACTAATAAAATTCTGGAAATGAGGAATCTATAACCTAAAATGAATAATAAGAATTTATTCGACAAAACACGCATAAGAACAAAAAGTAATAAACACCTGAATAACAAGTAGTAATGAAATATTACTAATAAGAAGCTAAGAATATAACCATATATGATATCATAAAAATATGTATGATTCTAGAATAATTCAATAACATTATTTAAATCATTATATAGTAGGTTCAGACACTTACGAAGCAAATCAGACCTAAGGTAAGGGACAATCTCGCAATCTCAATTTTTATCCGAGATTGTTTATACATCAGAATTTACTGGGGAATATTTATCATCCACATCCATGTTTCCTCAATATGTAATATTATTTATATCCTCCTACAATTGTTTAAATCCAATTTTACCCTTATTTGAGTTTTTAGTAAAAGATATGAAATGAATCTTTTTTCATTTTTCGTACGAGGTACTTTTTGACTTTTCCGACATAATTACAAGAATAATGTTTTTTTAACTTATACGGCATGAATGTATTTTTAGAACATTATTTCCATTAAGCTTATTTTAAAAGTTTACAAGTTAATTTTTAATCAAATTCTTTTAGTTTAAAATTGTATGACATGATAAGAAAGGAAAAATGTTTTTGAAGTGGAAAGGATATTTTCCTCAAGAATGGAGTTCAAGCATTTTATCAAAATTATTTTCCAACTAGGAAAATATAGGGTTTTGTTTCTATCCCTATTTTTACATTGTTTTGATTATGTTACGATGGAATTATTTTTATTATTCCCTTTTATCTTATATGGATTGTGTTATGATGGCATGATGATTAAGAATCCCATTTTTCTTACATGGGTTATGCTATGATGTATGATTTATGATTTTGTGGCACACATAAGAATGGTATCATTATGAGATAGGTGGGACCTATATCTCCCTCCAATGAATTGGGTAATGATTTATATCTCATGATATAGACATGGCTGGAACGAAAGGTTAATCCGGTTCAGTGAAACAATACTGAAACAAGGAGTGAACTCGGTTCAGAAATGGACTTTGTCCACTAAGATATCTTGGAAATGAGTCTTGACTACTATGAAATGATTTTATATGATTATTTATGTACGCCACAAAGCCTCATGTTTTAAGTTATGATTATTGGAATTACATTTCACTTTTATAAATTATCCCATGTTATGATCTATTTTGCAGGATAAGATTTTCAAAATGTTATGTTCTTATAAATATGATATGTTTGATATTTCTTTTGTTTTCCCTTACTGAGCATTTGAGATCACCCTTTTGTATGTTTTTTTCCCCAGGTCAGGAAGAAGGTTATTAAGTAGGATATTCCAGAAAGGGACTCTAGATATGATGAAATAAATGGGAGACAATGTAGATGATTTATGAACCAGTTGTTTATGTTTCCCAGTCTCCAAAGACACTATAACTATACAGTGATTCCATGGTTTTGTTATATATTGTAATAAGTATGCTTCAATCTTAAAGTATTAAAAATTTATGTAAAGTATGGGTCGTTATAATGCAGACTGTGTGACAACCAGTGACATTGAAAAAATCTATGAGAATCGAACCCACAACCAATGTGCGATTAGGATTTATCTCCTACCAATGGACTACGTGAAGTCCCTGGTAAATATGACTAATTATGTTTAGTTAAATTATAGTATTGATCAATAATAAGTTGAATTGGGATCTTATGTTTCATCAGATTTATGTCCTAATATATATAAATTATTTAGTGATTATGTGATAAATGATATTATGGAAGACGCACGCTCTATTGGGAGCACTCTATGCATAAATAAAATAGAATTCTATGGAATTTCATTTGTGGAGTAAAGGTGGATTTTTTTATTTTGGAAGAATTTATATATTTTATATAGATTCAGATTATTAATGGAAATTATTATCCTATCACAGAGAATATGTGATTTGGTTCATTACACTTCTGTATGAGACTTTACGAGTAGTTGATGTTATTTGGAGATAAATGTTAAGATTTACAATGAAAGACTATGTGATTAAATTACCCTTAGTTTTGGGTTTCCATCTTATGTTGGATTATATTGAAGGATTTTAAGAACAATTTTTTATTGAATGGTCTTTATAGAACATTGGGTATTTTTTGTTCAGTTTTGGTAATTAAGATTAGTATTTCTTTATATAAATGATAATCCATTTTTGATATCATTTGATCTTTTACAAACAATTTGGTTTTGGTTAATCTCTAAAGCCAAGGGAAATATATAGTTTATCCTTTGTGGGTTATGTGATTCTCTAGAAGTTGATTCGTGCACCTAAGGTGTGACCATGTCATCTGGAATACTCATCGTTAGGAGAAAATATGAGTTAGTGGTAGAAATTTATTAAAGGATGAAACTTCACAAAAAATAAAGTATATCTTTTTATTTTTTGAGTGAATCTCATAAATATATTCATTAAATTTATGAAATAGAAATTAAAACAAAAAAACATTTGTCAGTTTACTTTTCTTATAGTAAAACTAATGACTGTTTACCCCATCACATGTTTGTGGTTTTTATTGCTGTTAAATTCATTATAATCATATTTTCTACCACCCTCCATAAGAACTTGACACTTAATTTGTCTTCTATATCCAGGTTTTCCTACATAGAATCCTAGTATGGGTTATCTCGAGTAACCTTTGTACTTCTCTTTCATTCATTTAATGTTATAGTTTTATTGACTTTTTTTCATGATGTGGGACATTTAATGAAGTTTCCAAGCCCAATTTTGAAATCTCTAGGACACAATTTCCAAAACATGGAAGAATGTAACACTCCAAGATTTTATATAATGTTACTTTCTTTAATGTGATTCAATAGCTTATCCTACATGAAACACCAAGTTTGAGCGCACCATGACATATCAAGCTAGCTGTTCAAAAAGCGGTATGAATATTATTGAATGAATTTTGAATTTTATATACTCTATATAATTTTATCATCTATATTATGTTTTTATTAGACATAATATAAGAACAAATTCAATTTTCCTAATAAAAGATGTATTTTCCAAAAAATGGAATTTTACGGCTTTTTGATGAAATTACCTTTTTAAATCCAATATTTGACACTTGTATATATATTCAATTTGAATAAATAAACTTCTTATTTAGAATAGAGACCTAATAATTTTTGTTTTGATAAATTTTCGGTGGTTTTCTAATAACTCATATTTTAATGAAGATTGAAAAATACTTAAATTTAATTAAAAACAACTTTTTAATAAAAATAATTTATAACGTTAAATTATATATTTGAATGTATTGGAGGTATAATTAGATTATATTGTTTTAATTTAATGCAATATTGGTCATTATATGTAGATTTTAATTTAAATTGGACATAAACACATATCAAACTTTTGATAGTTTTTACTTCTCAAAAACCCACATTTTGGTTTTGATAATGGGGTTTTTTTAAATTATGTAATACATATTATAGGTTTTTAATTTGGTTAACTAGAAATAATTTATGAACATGAAATATCAAAATTATCTTTGGGTGAATTTTTGGTAATTTTATAAAAACATTTGATTTTTGATGAATAGAGAAAAACACTAAATTATTGTTTAAAAATAACATTTTATTTAAATAATTAATTATTTTATTTAAATTTATTTTAAGTAAATATAGATACATAATAAATATATAAATTCAATTTAATTCATTGGTGTCATTTTATATTAATATTAGATGTATAAAATTTTATTTAACATTTTATCATCTTTTACCAACCTTCTAGGATCATTTGCAAATTTGCATAAAATGTAATTTTACCACTTCTATAAATTGATATTCAAAAATCTGAGACACATTGTTGAAATCTGTAAGAAAAATTTTGTTCAATAAGATGTAAATAATTGTTTGTGGATAGTAACTTTTGACTTTTATTTACGTCGGTTAAAAGTAAATAAGGTAATTAAACGTAAAAATTATATTATAATAACCTTAAAACATTTCCAACTTCTATTGGATAAGTGTTTTTAGACCAAAATAAACCTTAGGGATAAAGTATGATCCTCTTTGGTCCACATGGATTTGATTAGGACATTTATTATTATTTTCTTTAATGAATAATTAAAAATGTTAAATTCAAATTTTCATAACTAAAATATTTTTAATATAGGGTTATACAAAAGAAAATTTGACTATAAATATTCATTAGAAATATAAAACTATTTACTAAATAAGTTTATATTATTTTAAAAATTTATACTTTAAATAAGTAAATTTATGTATGACTCAATGATGATGTAGTAATTAGCTTATTAATAAATATTAAAATAATTTATATTATAATATCAAAATAATTGTAAATTGATACTTTTGATGCATTAAATGAATTTTATAGATTAATATGACATGTTAGGGTTGATTAAATTAATTTTTTTCGAAGTAATCATGCTGTTTTGACTTTCACAAAAACCAAATACTAAATAGTTCCAAAATTGACATAAATGATATTTTAAAACAAATATTATATTATTAAGTGATATAATATTCCTAAAAGTATATGGTTCCACCAAAGGACATATATAATGAAATATATATCATTAATTAACTACTTGAGGTTTTCTTGGTAGTTTATAATATGTTTATTAACCATAAAGTGTAAGAATACAAGAATACATGGTAAAAGTTAAACTATTTATCTACGAGTAAAATCTAAATGATAAGGTTAATATGGTGACATAACCTTGTATAAAACCATTTGGTTGATGATATTTTGACCCATTCCCACTTTATACACTAAATTAATCCATATTGTGCCATTGTAAAATAAATATTGTTATATAATAAAATAATATTTCAAATATTTTCTAATGTGACCCTCACCTCTCTTATAAAAGGGCACTTCCCCTTCTCTTAATTTAAAACCTCCAAATCCAGTTGGCTCAGACAAAAACTGCCTAAATATCATCCCAAATACCCTAAAATAATCTTAGAGTCCATATCTTTATCATAAATCCAACCTAACAATCCCTTTTGATCAAATCAAAAGGTAGCACCCGAATAAGAGGTAACAATTCCATCACCTCTTTCAGAGTTATCTTCTTCTTCCAGTTCCAATTTATTTGTTTTTTCAATACCAAAATAATTACTCTTGTACCTTATACACACTGTGATGTTATTATAAATATGTTACAACAATATTCATTTTTCTATCCATCTTATTATTGAAAAAGTCACCATACGTGCGTATGTAAGACTTACCGTATCCAAGTTGTCGTGTAGTTGTTATTCAACACTTCATTATTTGAATGGGTATAATATTGATGTATAATTGATGTGAATAATAAATATAACATTTTAATGATTATCTATATATGATATAACATCCAATGATATACCATTTCATCTTCAATTAAATAATATTATCACTTGTGTGTACGTACAGATTGTCATCTCCACGAACGCGGTGAGATTCATTCCCCATCATAACCATTCAAGAATATTTATCATGTTATGATTAGAAATAAAGTTTATAAACATAATTTAATATTATATATGAATATAATACATACTATCCATAACAAACATGGCTTACGTAACAAATCATATAAAGGAAATGACTCAGTTAACACTTGAAACAATGGTACTACTAAAATATTATTAACAAAGAACTATTAGAAGTTCATATATGATATAATATTTATGCATGTGGTTGTAGTATATTTTAGTAACAATTATTTAACTATTATATAGGATTATAATGCACCCTCAATCATGTAATGGTACAATTTAAGGGGTTTCTTATCTCAGTTTTAATTCCATGAAATTTCCATTGTTCGCCACTTATTTATTACATGTGATGTATTGTATACTGCAATTTTATATATATTATCATGATTCTATTTTTATTCATTGTATTCTATGATTTATTTTGGGGTTATTAACGTTTTTTCATATGACTCGATCGATTACAATGTGGTATGGGCTTTTCATCTCACTTCTTATTTGCGTGAGATTCATGTTATATTATCTGTATTTCCTTTTGTGTGGTGTAAGTACTGACCATGATTGTATTATTTGTGTATTATATATTAATTTATGGTCATTTTAATCTTCATTGTATTATCCTTCATTCATGGGTTGTAAGTTTCTTATGTTACAGAATCGGTAAGGGAATTTTTAATTTTGATTTTCACTCATTGGATTTTACGCAAACATCATTGATTATTTTACTCCATGATTATATGTGAAATCACAATTTTATTATTTATATATTATTTTCAACTCCCCTTTGAGTGGATATACATTTGATACACATAATCACTCTAATGATAAATTCCCAAGACATCGATATGAACTTGATAAGATTCTTAACTAAATTTCCATTCATTGAGTTAAACATCCAAGTCATTAGTGTGGTTGTTTCAAGATTATATGTGAATGTACTCTGATTTGTTTTCACTGAATATCCAATAAAATTGTGTGTATTTATATTTTTCACACATAATTATGTCACTGATTTTTCTTTATCCTAAGGATATAGTCTTTTTAATGAATTTCATCTCAATTTACATTCTATAGAGACTTCTTTGATGTTATTTACCAATTCACTTTTATATTGTGTATATACTATTCATTGACATAGTATATCATGAATTCCATTATTCTCATGATATTATAATTTTTTTATTACCTCAATTATTTGTATTAAAATGTCTATCATTTGAATATGAACTCTATTTAAAATATCATTTTAAATGTTTTAAAGATTTATTCTTAAAAAACATTCTCATTAATGTCCATGTTTTAAAAATGGGTTTAAGTATTTATTTATATGGAAATTAATTCTTTAAAATAAAAATTTGTTCTAAAAGATACAAAGTGGTATGGGACACTTTGATTCAAAAATCTATTTTTACAACTTCTTGATAAATAGTTAGACTTTTAAATGTTTTCAGGAAAAAGGGTGATATTTCTCTCAAATAGTTTTGTTGATTACTTTCATCTATGTAATTATCCTTCATTATTATACATTGTGGTTAATTTATTATAATATAATCTTAAATATTGTATTAACTTATTTTTTTTACTATGGATGTGATATTTTCATACCATTCATTGTTTGTGGTTAAAATATTGACATTTTGTATGTTAGTTTTAATACGAATGTTTTGATTATTTTTCAACATTTTCATATGAGGAATGAATTGTACTTAGTAAGTGATTGATGGAGCCATCTATAGCTCCTCGATGCATTGGTATGTCTCATGAGACAGACTACTGTCATGGCTCAAGGCCTTGAAAAAATCATTTTTGTAGTCTTGGAATGAGGCCTTAATTATGTGGTTATGTTGTCCGACATTATGCATTCCATCATTATGAAATTAGCTATTGATATTACATGTGATTATTCGTCTAGTATAAGAAACATGTGAATCATTAAATGAAATTATTTAATTTATATTTTCCATATTATACTGATTCTTATATTTAAAAGGCTTGTGTTTTAGTCTTATTCATTGCCTTAATCGTCTATGATTTTTTATGATAGTTTCATCTATATTGTTATCCTTACTGAGCATCTGATCTCACCCCATTCATATGTTTTATTTTTCCCAGGATGTGAAGAAGTATATTCTAACTGACTTGCAGGAATATGATGAGGTATATAAAAGTATTAAAGGAGACACAATGTTGTTGGTTTTCATTTGATAATGTAATGTAATACTTATGTTTGTATCTAGTACTTCTAATTCTACTAAACTAATTAAACTTTTGAGACTAGATGTATTTTGATCAAGCCAATTTTATGTAACAATGTACCGAAATTGGGTAACTAGGGTTGGGGCATTACAAAGAAAGATGTAAAATTTCACTCTATCCTTCAAATATCTCATATATGTTTACACAGGGATAAAAAAATTTGTGAATAAATATATAAGTTTATTTTGATTATTTGTAAATTATTTTCATTATGGTAATTTATTTTTAATTTATATTCATTTTATAGTTCCCTTAAATACTTATACCGTGTTAACATATTGCTTATACGAACAATGGGAAACTCGAGGAAAATAATTTCGAAAAACACAATAATATTGTATTTGGGATAACTTTCCAATTAAAAAATAATCTTGTAGTTAAGAATGATTTTTTATTTATCCCAAAATAGAATATATTAATTATTCATTATTATTATCATGTCTTTGATGTCAAATTAAATTAATAATTTCCAAATTATATTAATGACATTTTATGCCAAATAATATTTTATTAAATTAATTAAAAATACTAAACATAATTCATTCAAAAAAATTTGAGTAAAAATGGTCTAAACTTTAATTCCATTAACATTTATTGTACAATATTTATCATTTATGTAAAATTGTAACGTCCTGGATCCGGGTACCACAGCACGGGTGCCCCAAACTCGTTTGGTCACATGAACTCATGCGCATTTCCCCAAATTCCAGAGGGTACCGACTAGGAGCGAGGGCCCAGCTTTGATAGTGGGGAATCTATGCCCTCATTTTTCATAGTGTAGTACTGCGGAATATAAGAACAAAACATACAAAAATAGTAGAAGATTAAAAATATACATATATAACTGAAATGGATAACTGATTTAAAAAGGAAAACTGCAGTCATTTATATGAAGATGTAGCATGTCACTATTCTTTAAAAGCACCCAAAACATGTTACACTGAAAATACAATACAACTGAAGTACAAGTACAGAAAAGCAAAACAGAATTTTCTGCGGAATCGCAAGCCCGTGCTCGGTCCCATGCTCCCATACACCTCAGTAACACTCATGTACCTGTGTAAGGACCCTTTCCCTTATCCATACCTGTAGAAATATAATCAGTTTGGGCCAAAGACACGACCCAAACAGGGTGTGATAAATGAATTCCATTAGGCACCCACAAAAGATCTGTGCCCAACTTCCAGTGTAAGTGTGCAACAGCAGTGTGTAGTAGTAGATGCAATTAACTAAGCGGTACTCAAAAGTAACTAACTTTACCAGATATATTTCCATTTTAATATTAATTTAATCATTTAATTGCTGGAAAACACCACTGTGTATTTCTAAGTAAACAGTCAGTGTCATCTGGAACATAAACCCTTACCCTATGGTAAAGAGAATCTGAAACCACAGGAATATGCCCATAGGAATATCGAATAATGCCCACAGGCTTATGAGGTGTCGCCAACAGGCACAAAATCTATTGCCCACAGGCATGAAAGAAGTTTCCCTCAAGCTGAACAGAGTACTGCCCATAGGCTAATCACAACACTGCCCTCAGGCTAAACAAGTATCTGATCCATGCCCAACATATAAATAAGAAACTTATAAAAAATTCCTCCCAAGGAAATTTAAGACATGCTGAAATCATGGTATACCCTCGGGTAATCTCGCCAAATGGCTAAACAGAGTAACGCACCCCATGGGTGGTCCTTGATCCAAGTAGCGATCCCAAAATATAGTTATACATGTTAATTAAACTACCTATGCAATTATAGGTATTTAATTATGAAAGGCCTCAACCATACGACAACCCATTCATGGGCACGTATCACAATGGTACAAAAATTCACCACAGTAGCTGGAAATAAATACTAGAACACCTACCTCGATCGCTCTTGATCGATATATATGGAAGATGCTCCTCGAAACATCCAATAACAATGTAGATCTGAGGTAAAAAAAATCTCGTTCAAACTCAAATAACTCCCTTTAGAGGATGAATTGGAAAGAGCTATGCAAGGGGAAGGGAGGTCTTACCATTGTGGTTCCAACGTGATAGACGGAAGTGGTATCAAATTCCAGGTGCTCGATCGGTTGCTCCTCAAAGATTCAGCCATCCTTATGAGCTCACATCTGGTTCTATGCTTCCTCTGTAAATAGAGGAGCCTACTGCCCTATTTATTCTAAAAACCAGACTACACGACATATACTATTGGGAACACGACATATAGTTTTCATTGTTTAACTGTTCCTCTGGAAGCTTCTCACCAGCGTGGCACTGTTCATCTATAGACATGACTACATGGCAAGTATTCCTTAACACACAACATGTATTTTTGCTTAGATGGAAACCGCCTTACTGTTTTCCTGCCGACTGACTACACGATGTTTAAATACCCACTACACGGCGTGTAGTTGGTTTTTTACACCCATCATCATCGACCAGACTACACGCCCTGTGTACTCCTTCCACACGACCAATGTACACAACGTGTGGAAAAGTAAATGGCGTGTAGTCAAAAAAATTTAGGATTTCTCCCATTTTCCTTATTTTCTTAAAAACACTAAAGGAAAAGTGAAAAGAAGAAACATGTACATTAATAATAAGAACCGAGTTCTTACAAAAATCATAACCCATTTAGTTTGAAAATGTTGATATCATCCTTATGGTTAAAACGATGTTACTAGGGGGTTAAACCAAGTTATAAGGGTCAGTTTTTCAATAAACATGTCAACATACTAATGTATCACTATATTTTAATAATATACTATCCAAAATAAATATCCCTAAATAATTTTTTTGTTCTTAATGAATATGTCTTTATTATGATTTCATATTTCATTAAATTCATAATGTGGCTCCCCCTTACTTATAAAAGGGATCCCCACTCCACTTTTCTTCACACACCAAGAATCATTTGGTTCGGAAATAACTAACTAAATACATTCCTATAATCTTTTCACATGGTTTATATGACTTATTTTTGGCATCATTTCATCCTTATAGGGATTAAAGTGCATTGCAATTGAGGTTTTCTGAAGGGGATGTATCATTCTTAATTGATTATTTTTATTTTATTTCTTAATCCACTTCATTAAAATATTAATCAAACATGAGGATATAATAAAATACGTCTATAAAATATAAATTGATAATCTAAATGATAATTTAAAACCCAATACTCATATCCTCTTCCATCAAATGGGAAACAAAATGGTCGTTTGTATGTATGGTGGACTATAACCACTTAAACGAATAAAAGTTATTTTCCATCTCTATCTCTATAAATTATTTTTAATTACTAATTTAATATATATGCCCAAAATATTTATATTATATAAATACAATTTGAAATATAAATTCTTACCATTTTATCCATTTAAAAATGGTAGTATCGTTCATGTATATTTGTGTACTACCACCTCTAAGAAGTAGAGTGAATAATTTTTCATAACCACATAATATTATTTCTATATATAAGTGAATTTAATGAAATAATATGATATTTATTTAATTAATATAATTTTTTAATGTTAAAACAATAATTTCCTTTTTCCATCAGGAATGATGAAAATTAGAAATGTTACTCATGAAAATTTAAGGCTTAGCATCTCCGCGATTTTATCGTAATTCATAATTTATAAACATATTTCATTGTGGTTTTAAAAATGAATACTTGATGTAAGAAAATTATAATTATTTAATAATTATTATTCAAGAGATGATGGTATATTTACCTTTTTGATCAATGTTAAACTATCAAAATTATTTTGGACATATGAACTGAATATCATCAAAACACCCAATTTGAACTTAATTGATGGAGTAATTAAATAAAACACGATACTAAATAATATAAACAGATCTATAAATATAACATAGGTTTTTAAAATATATAAATAATAAAATATGATTTTTATTAAATGAGATAAACAATTTATGTGTCATGTTAGACCTCAGGTAATATACTTCATCTCAATTTCCAATCATGAAGGCTTACATTAATGATATATAATTAATATACTATTTATGGTGTATAAACATAACTTTTTGGTATTTTATCGTAATTCCTTCATACTTCATGGTATTATATTCTTAAATTAATATTATCTCATCCATTTTGATTTTAATTGAATTTTATCAAGTGGTAAGAGGTTTTATAACTCAATTTCTTTCATTAGGTTAAACTACTTTTTCATGGTATTTGATTTTATAAGATTATGAGTGTAAAATAAAATTATTTTATGTTGCAATTCCACATATTTTATTTTTTTACATTTTTCCCACATAATATCTTTATTTATAAATTATCACTTCAATGATATATACTTTTAAGTGATTTCATCTCAATTTCCATTCCATTTATGTATATTTGATATTATTCACATATTAAAAATTATATGGCCGGCATAATACCCATTTTTTATTTAACAAGAGTACCAATTTGTTCAGGATTATTAATTAGTTAATTAATTTTTATCATTTCAATTTTTTACCATTTAAAATATACTAATGAGTTAAGGATATAATTTAAAATCACGGTTTTTTTTGGGATTGCCTTAATTTTCTCTGAAGTAACTTTATAATCCAACCTCTATATAATCATTATTCTTTGTTTCCTCTATATTCATTTGGACTATACATATTTTCTTCTAAATGATTTATGATATTTTCTCACTAAATCATTTAATAAACTGTTATAAATATTTTGATCTTATTTCTTTTTTTTTTGTTTTGGTATATTTTTCTTTTAAGTCAATATTCAAAATATTATTTTACTGATGTCCTTTTTTATTGATCTGATAATTTATTAAGGACAATTTGTGTGGTCTTTGATTTTAAAAAAAATTTTAAAATAAAATTTGATACGTTTTTAAAAAGGTTATTTTTTTAATCACATTAAAAAATCAGAAATAATTTTTTATCATGTATTTCGTTAACTTAGAAGCCCTATAATGTCACAATTTTATGGTATTCAGATTTTTCTATTTTTTAAAATTATTTTATGATTAAAAAATAATTATTAAATATTATATCAATATTTCAGTTCAGTTTTTTTAATATTTATATATGACATGATATTATTATAAAACTATTATTTATTATGAACTAATGACCATCTCTTATCACATAATGATTTTGGGGACATGAAAATTCTCTTAAAAAATTTTCTTTATCATTTTCATTGGACATTACATTTCTATTAAACATACATATTATTTGTATCAATCATATGATCATCTTTTAAAAATTATACCATTTTTACATACTATGTTAATATATGAATGTTAATTGATTTACTAGAGAAAATAATAATAAATCCAAACTATTTTATCAATATAGTTATTTATTGATAAATAAATTTTTATAAATTGAATATATCATTCAATGTATGAGTAATTCATTGGACATGTAGTGATGGGTGGGGCTCAGTTATAGATAGCCCCTCTATGAATCAATAATCTAATATTAAGAATAATTTAAAAAAATTAAATGAGTTTCTAGATTATATATACAAATCACATAAACTATCCTATAACAAGGCTTCGATGAAAATGATATAATGATTTTTGGGATTGTAACATCCAATATTATGCATTTCATTTGTTGAGAACATAGTTAATATTGTCCATGTGATTTTTGAATTGATATTATTGATGGATACAAAATGTTCTTAATTTAATTATTGAATGGAATATGATTTCATTTATTTTAAATAACATATTTATATTTTATTATTCATTCATGAGAATTTTCACATTGTATAACCCTTAGTGAGCTTCCGATCACACCCTAACTTATTTCTATACCTTAGGACATGAAGAATAAATAATTGAATGAGTTCAAGGATACAAAATATTTACTTTTATTTTGTTTTTTATGTTATGTTTTTAAATGTAATTTTAAATTTATGTATGTATCTAGTTTTCCATTAATAATTCACAATTCAATCATTTTTTATTTGATTCCTTGTATGCAGTTAACATGTAGTAATGTAAACATTGAATCTTGGATTATAGGGTCTGGGTATTTACATTTTATATAATAAAATTATCACATTCAAAACTATGATTATGAATATGTGATATTTCAACATGACAACTAACATGTTGACAATAATCTAATAGTGGAAACATTATATTGTGTGAGTATAAATTCATTTTATACATAAAAATAAATTTTCTTGAAAATATGGCTTCTTAAATTTTTGTAAGGGTATTAAGATTACTATCTACCACATTTAGAAATTTATATTGATAAAATGGATATGATTTTTCAAATCTTCATTTCAAAATAATATTAAGAGCAATTATTTTAATTTTTTAAAAGATTGATTTTGAGGGGAATGGTGGAAAAAATGATTTTCAAAAAAATATCATTTATTATATTTTAATAACTATAATATCAATTAAAAATTATATTTTGGATTTATTTTAAAATCACAAAAGATTCAATTTAATAAATATATTACAACCATTTCTATGGGGATCAACATTAGTTTTTATTTTTTTATAAAACATTTTTTGTGCTTAAAACATGTATTATATAAAAATAGTTTTTCATTGAGTTTTTTGAAATAAATAAAAAAAATTAAAATTTTTAAAATTGATTCTTGAAATATGGATATTATTTATGAAATTAGGTGGTTCAAATTAATTTGTTAAATTAATTTCCCTTTTTATAATGAATAATAACCATGGGAAAATAGTTGTCAGCCAATATAGATGTAATGGGATAATTAAGGTAAAAACTTCATGATAGAGCCAAAACATCAAATATTAATTCTAATTTTAATGGTATATTTCTAAAAATATCTTCCAATATTCAATAAAATTGATTTTTTTGCCACATTCCTTTAATTGAAACCTTATGTTATTTTATGTGTCGAGTTATTTACAAATGTAAGTCTCTTTAACTTTTTTATGTTTCCCCAATACGGATATTGATAAAAGTAATATATTAATGAATATAGATAATAATTTTCTAATGAAAAATTTTTATTTAGTATAGTAAATTATTTTTTATTTTCAGTGGTTGTGTAATTACCTTGAACACTTATGCAATGATGACACATTATTTGTGCAAGAAGTAGAAATAGAAATTAAATTATTATTAAAATATCAAAAGAAATATGTTTTTGTTGAATTTTGGAATTAAAATAATTTATTGAATAATTATATTTTAAAATTAATTGTGTAATATGTTAGGTAAAAATTAATTTTTTTCATGTATTTAAATTCAAATTTATTAAACATTCTCAAATCTAAATATAAATGGTATTTAATTTTTAATTAGTACTTTTAAAACAATATAAAACAATTAAATTTAATTATTAATTAATATTTATGGTATTTTTTGGATAATATCATGAATATTTCATGTATGTTCCACTTATATTTTTTAAATCTACTTTCATGACAAATAAAAATTGAAAATTTTGTTAGAATAGTTATGTTTTGAAAGGGTTAATGAGGGTGATAAATTAAAATACGAGGTATAAAATGAAATATAAATTTGAATAAATTCTATTTGATGAATTTATTTAAACATTATACTACTTATATTTTAATAGATGGGACTTTTTATCCATTTTACTGATTTAGTCACATATTATTTAATAATATTTCATTTATTTATAGCATTTACACTTACCTCCCATATAAAAGGTCACCCCATAATCTCTTTTACTCCCACGTATTCAACCATTTATCTCAAAAATTATAGTCCAAATTACATTTGCAAAAATCCTCACTATTTTCATTAGTTTCTATCATCACAAGAAGAACAGCCTTGAAAGATTAAGGGGTAAGAAAAAAAGGATTCTCAAAGAAGATGTATAACACTTAAATTGGAGTTATTTTGTTTTTCTCTTGAAACTACTATAAATAAAATATAACCATAATGATATAATAAAAAATTTTATTTAAAAAACATATATTTCATAAATTTTATGAAAACACTTATTCATCCCTTTTCGATACAATGTAAAATTAAAACATCAATCACTCATCTGTGTGGATTACCAACTACACAAATCGATATGTTCCATCTTTGAAAACCATGTCACATGGATGGTAAAAATGATTTATTAAATGAATATATATTATTTTAATGACATAATTATAGTTCTATGAATAGTGTATCTTAAATACTTTATTACAATTCAATATTTTATAAAAAAATCACATCAACAATGCATATATGGGGACTTCCACCTCCTCCATGCAATGTGATTCATTTATATTTTCCAAAAAATTATTTATAATTATATAATAATATTTTATGTTTAATCATGATAATAATTAAATGATAAGAATTTTTATATGATGGAACTTTGTTCACTTTGAACATATTCAACCTAACAAATTCTTTTTATACTTATAAATTTAACATCTATAAGACATCCATCGTGAACTTATCATGTTCTATAACTACTTATAAAATGGTGAAAGATGAAATGAATGGAATAATGACAATGAAATTTACCAGAAAATGGTTATTAAAAAGTATAAAGTTAACGTAAATTTATGAATTACATGGATAAACAAATGAATGAAACGAGTCAGGACTCGAGGTAAGGGACATTATTTTAATAATTTTTATTTAATGTTTATATTCCTATATTTTTCTTCCATGTAATTTCTATTCTATATTATTTTAATAATGCTATAACTTATGCCTCATAGGTTTTTAACAGTCATTTACGACTACTTTCTCATTCGTAAATATAATTGAAAAATTATTATTTTCAACTTTTAATATAATAGTAATTTTTTAATTTCATTACCATGGTCTTAGAGTACTATTTGGTTTTAATATTATAGAATTATTTAGTTTTACCATGACCATGAATGTTGTTTTTTATCCATATATTAATATTTCCCGCTATTATTTTGAAATAATTCTAATTTTTTAATATTTTGAAAAGATATTGAAATGTTTTTCTAAGGAAACATAAATTTATTCACAATTTTATGATATAAATAAAAGTGTTTTTATGGGATTATATGCCAATTCAGATGAATTTTATAGTTAATGAGAAATATATATATTATTTATTCAAGATATGTTTCTCTTAATTTTTATATGAATCAAGGGTGATCTCGATATAGATATCAAGAAAGGTAATACTTCTATATCTCATTGATGTATTGGGTAATAAGAAATAGTTTACCAATGATAGGATACTCTTAAGATATTTTTAAATTATATATTTATGTGATTCCATTATTATGGTTCTTTTAAGGGTGAATGTAAGGATAACGTAACAAGGTACCTAAATTATATTCTTGCAATTATTTTTAAGGGAAATAATTTTATTTCAATAGTTAAGAAAATGATATTATGATTTTAAATAATATTGATGACCCTTTTATCAAATTATTCTGAAAGGAATATGTTTCAATAAACCATATTCATGAAATTTCGTTTTTTCCAAGAATACCTTATGATGATTATTTTTCATTTTGGATTTCATAGAATTAATTTTTAATTATATAGATAAATTTAGTTGTTTTCATAGAAATGTAAATAGATATTTCATCCCCAATTTTTATTATGAATAAAGGAATATTTCTTATCTATTTTTCTAGTTTGGAAATGGACTAATCAGATTCTTCTGTTTTATGTCCCTTAGTAAGATTTATTATCCAATTTTTTAGAAAAATCATACAATATAAGGATGATTTGTAATATTAATAATGATTCAGTTTTATTATGGTAGATAACTATAATAAAGAAAGTGTGTATTTTTAAAGAAGAAGGTATCTTGGAAAAATATATAATGTATGGAAATATCAACTTTATAATAAAACAAAATTCCAAATTCTATAAAACTGTAAACGTAAAAAGGTTTTTTGGATATAAAGGTTGAAATAAGAACATTAAATCATGTAATTTATTGGATGGTTTTGTGTGGTTCGTTATATATTTTATTAGATATGGGGTTTATATAATTTTATATGCAATATATTTATCATGTAATGATAGTTGATGATTGTTATATATCACCATAGGTAAATAATTATAAGGTATATCTTATTTTTAATGTAAGAGAAATAATTTTGCATGTTTTTTATGAGTGGAGTACTTTGGGGTACATATATTATGTTTTAATAAATGATTTAGGTATATGTAACCCTTATGATTAACATGATTTGATGTGAAAATGTTATCTGAGGAAGAATTTATTTATATTTTAGGGACCTAAGTTAAAAGGAATTGATAACCTTTAGGTTTAATATACTCTTTGATGTTGTGTGATTTATGATTAATTGGGATAATATGGTTATTATATTTTGGGAACATATTTTTTATCGTATAGATAACCATAGGAATGAAAATTGATTTTGTGACTGGGTGATTAATGTTATTTTTTGATGAAGTTCAATATATTTGGATCATTATATTATTAATGTTAATATTAATATAATTGTCTAATCTTTTATTATATTTGAGAAATAATGGTTGAATTATATTTTCGAAGAAGATATGATTTTTATATGGATTTTTGGTCATTCAGGTTATTTGTAAAAAAATACAATATTTTATAGATTATATGATTATGGAAGATATATGTTTTTTATGTGACATTAAGAGTGATTCATATTATTTATAGATAAATAATATGTTTATATATGGAAGGATATGTTATAAAATAATTATAATAGTTAGGACTTAGTTTTATTCTAGAATATTTTAAAGAGGTAAAACTTTTTTTATGGAATTTTTAATGTTTGTCCGGGGGTATTATAGTTGAGGCTTTGGAGATTAATGTGAATTGTTTTCATATTATAAGTTATCTTAATTTACGTAGATAATTTTTTTCTTATTTAATATATAATAATATGGGAATATGTATTCATCCTTTTGTGGATATATTTATCCTTTGAATGTTAATTTTATTTCTTTAATGTTAAGTTAGATTCACCTATTATACAAATAATTTAGAATATGAGTTGAATTGTTAGTGGAAAACCACTCGAAACTCAACTAAATGATAAAATTAAAAGAATTATATGGAATGAATTCAAGTATGTATATTTTCTCTTTTTCTCTATCTTGACATTAAAATAATTTTTTAACTCAAGATATATGAAGGTAAATCTATCAAAATTATATGGAATATATCACATATTTGTAAAGGTATTTCTAATGGAACCCTTTCTCAAAAAAAGTCTTATTATATTTAATTAATTTTTTAACATGTGTTTTTATATGATTAATTTCATTGTCTTATCAAAGAAATTAACGTTAATTTAAAAAGAAGATGTTATCAAATTGAATAAAAATATTTATCTTGGAAATTATATATATTTATTTTATTCTTCCTAGAATTGATTCTAACAATGTTTTCAAACACTTTTTATTCGAGATGTGATAAAACTCTGAGGACATTATTTATCAATAGTGGTAAACTGTAAAACCTTTGGAATTTGAAATATATATTTCCTTAAATAATTTTATTATCTTACGTTTTATGAAACACCTATGTAAAATCAAACATTTTATGTTTTATTGAGATAAAATAATTACAATTCCAAATAAAATTTAATACATTTTGATGTTGTTATAGTAATCAACGGTAAGAAACATTCAATAGGAATAAATGCAAAAATATTTAAAAATAACATGATAATATGATATTTATCAATACGATCTTCCATGATGAAGATACCCCAATAAAAAATATGGATAAAAGGATACTATGTAGAATTATTATCGACATGATAAGATAGAAGTAATGATTTTAAAGATTTATATGAGATTATATATGAAGATAATATATTTATTGGGAATAGAAAAACCGTTGATCTAATATAATAAAATTAATAATATTGGTCTTGGTATTATATATCCATTATACCTCTAGGACAATTGGTCTTATATTTTCAATTGGATTAATAACATTAAATTTTTTAAAATGAAATGATTTTATTTTAGTAAAATTATTTTTTTGAGAAACTTTTCATAAGAAGTTTTATATATTATAATAAAAAGTCAATCACTTTATGAATATAAATTTTTTTATATTTAAAAAATATTCACTAATATATTAAAAATCATCTAATGGTGGTTACTAGATAAGAAATGCGTATAATTTATATTTACTCTCCAAACATACATTTTCCTCAAAATTGAATTTTATTGAATTTTATGCATGAATATTGTTATTACATTATTAGAAATGTTGAAATTATATTTTATGATGTGAAAAAATTATTTTAAAACATCATATCATTAGATAATTCATTGATATTTTTTTGAAAATAGTTATTTTTTTGTGAATATTCTAAAAAATATGATTTTTCAAAAATGCACATTCCATATAATTTATTAAAATGAATTTCAATCATCCATTTAGTTTACTATTTTATTTAATGTAAAATGAGTTTCCTTATCATAAGAAAAAAATTAACTAATTTTTTTAATGATTGTTATTTATTATATTCATATAAAATCATTTTTATACTTAAAATCGGTATAAAAGTAGTATTGTATTGTGTTTCATAATCTTATAATAAAGTTAATTTCTTATTCTTATTTAAGTTTAATATTTAAAATTGATTTTATAATTGGAATTATGAATTTAAAATTTATTTACAAGTTTATATTGATTTTTTTCCAATGAAAATATAATTATGACAAAGACTTTTCAACTCGGTAAAGGGTAAATTGAGTTAATTAATGTTAAAATTTAATGATATGGTTAGAAAATATCATATTAAATCATATTGTGATAAATTATTTGAATATCATTATCCTATATAACAAAATATTGAATTTTTGTTCCATTTTCTTGTTAATTTCATCTTATATATTATTTTATGTTATAAATAATAAAAATATATCAATATCCCCAACTAATTATGTTTTCATGGTATGGATATAGATAAAAATGATATACGAAATAATATACATAATAAATTTTATAATAAATAATATATATTTATTATATTTATTTATTTTTATTATTTTGTGATGGTTTAATTACCCTGAACTCTTATGCCACGCCAATGCAGAGCTTGTGCAAGCAGTATGAAAAGCAGGTAAATTATTTTAAAAAAATTAAATGTAAATTTTCGGATGATTTTTTGGGTTACAAGAATTTATTTGATAATTATAATATTTATGTTCTGGTTAATGATTGTATATTCAAATTTCATTTTTTTATTGATGTCTTTATGTTCAAATATTATAAACTGTCCAATACATGACATTAAATGGTGTTTAATGTTTAAAAATAACTTTTAAATCGTAATAAAATAATAAAAATTATATATTATCTGAAAGGGGTTTTATATTATTAATCACTTCATTATTGGTTCATTATATTTCACTTTAAATTTTTAAAATTACTTCAATGAATCTTTGATGAGGAAAATTTTATTACAACAATTAGTGTCAAATAGGGTTAATGAGGTGGTTAAAGATGAACATAATTTGTAAAATGAATCTTAAACATGTCTACATAATATTGGTTTAATTTATCTCAACATTATACAAGTTATCTTAATATATTCATCACATTGGATCTATTTTAAAAATCTTAAACACATATTATATATTAATATTTTATGATATAATACACTATTTTTAATATTATTTCCACAAAAGTGTTAATATGTTTTAATCCTTTTAATATATCAACATCGGGGATAAAAACACCTTAAATAGTGTTGTAACTCTCCAAATACCTTCATATATTATATTTAAAATATTTAAATGGTATAATAATAAATAATATAGTCGTTATAATATTCTTGACATAAAGGATTTTTATCTTCAAAATTAGGAACTTCTCAAATTTGTGATGATACTAAGCCCTCATTTGGTTGTCCAATTCCCATGATCTCTCACGAAGGATCATTTAGTTCCAGTGAATTCTTATAGGGGAAATAATTTTCCCATAAAATATTATTTCCTTATAATAATTTATCACACAAGAGTACTATGAGAAGGTGTATTATTATTTAATTTATATATCACTATTTTAAATAGCATGTGTTGGATCATTTACAAACATCATCAGTTGTGAAATTTGGAAGATGCCATGTAATCAGTCCAACTACAAGGGTAAAGATACATGGTATCGAACCTCAAAAATCCTACATAATATTTGGAATATAATAATGAACCATGAATATATTATTCTACCCATGATAAATTTTCCTAAACCATGTTGAGGTGACACAATCAAGAAAACTTGGACTCCCTCGCCAATCTATGAGGGTCTCTTTCATTGAACTGTATAGGTATTATGAAAGCTCCAAGCTTCCTTGATAATCACTTTGGATATATTATAATTCTCCATTATTACTTGAAAAAACTCTAATCCTATAAGTTTTTACTCTCTTAACCATAACAAGTAGAATGAAGATATTTATGAAGTATTATAAAGTTAAAAAAATAAGTTATATGGATAGAAGAGTAATAGATGTTATGGATGAAAAACTCTTCTTGGGGTAGGGGATCTTCATATATTTAGCGAAATTCCAAAATGAAAGACAAATATATATCATCCATCGCCTAAATGGTCATATAAATTTTTTCATCTACCTAGATGAATATTGTTCTTTTGAACTTACATATATCAAAATTATTCCTTTGAGCTATGATATTTTATGGAGACGAAGTTTTCAAAATTAGTAAGTCATTACATGATCTCCTAGATAACATCAAGAGATCTTATATTCTATGGAAATATCATCATGAAATCCATGGATATACCATCACATTTATGTTATCACACCACATGCTGAGTTTTCAAAACCATTAGTTCCTAATGATGGACCTTCACATAGTGATAGGAAATTCACCATAAGAAGAATTCTACAATGCTCTTCTTAATCCCTTAAAACCATAACATCCATAAAAGTTTCTAATACATATTTTACACTATAGTATAAAAAATGAAGAAGTTTGTAACACTCTAAAAACCTCTTATAAAAGCATTATTGGTACCATCATCCATCCTTATAAGATCATGGATTGCTTTAATAATCATAAAACACATCCCGATCATGTCTAATGAATTTATAGTCATCCAAAACCAAACAATAAATATAAAAATGTTGTAATTTATTAATGAACTAGAGAAGTATGGGAGTAAAATATATTAATCATAGACATGTTACCCACCCCTCATCCACAAAGAATAACTATTATGAGATAAATTGTTGTAATTCCTTGCCATGAAATAGAGAAAAATACTTCCTACTGAGAGAATATACCCCAACATTTACATTTACATGCATATACACTGTATTAATGACACAGTTTTGTAGGAACCCCAACCACAAAAAATATATGGTTGATATATATCTATTTGAATATACACAGAAGACTATTATGGTTGGAATAAAAAAAATCCACTAACTAAGAAGATAGTGTAAAAAAGACTTCGGGGTGAACACCACATCTACTAGATTCATGTCATGGATTTCATAGTTAAACCCAAGATGCCAAAATTACAAAGATAAATGGGATATCACCCTTATCATATTAATCAACACATAAACTATCATGGATCATGAGGGTATAGAAAAATCTTTATAATAGACCTCATATTCTAGAAACCTCAAGACAACATCACTGGTCAACCTCTATTATAACTCCTCAGAGGCCTTTTGTAAATTATTTGACCCAGTAAAATGAAATCCCTATTAAATCAAGGCAGTGAATATATTTTCAAACATAAAGAAATATTGCATTAATTTCAAATAATAACAAAAATAATAGAAAAATATTTGCAAATATATTATGTTCTTTGGTGTATCCAATTTTAGTACATCCATAATTCTCATTGGATCTATAGAAACTCTAATCATTGAGATGAATTGTCTTAGAAATCGAATCTATCTAATAGATAAATAAGTCTTAGTGTGTTTTCAATACAACTGATTCTATCTCCCAAAACCACAATCAAATCCTTTTCATGATCTTCCTATGATGCCATGTGAATTAGAATTTCATCGAAAGTAACACCGAAAAATTATCTAGAGGATGAGTGAAGATGATGTTCAAGAGCCATATTAACACATTGGGTGTGTTCTTTATCCCGATGAGCATCCCTTAATACTCACAATGGACATAGAAGAATCAAAATTCTATATTAGGTAATTTATACTCACATAATTATAGTTGTGTGTATCCTTACATGAGTTCGACCTTTGAGAACCAACTTTCCCCCCATCAACTGATCAAAGAGTATGTCGATTTATTAGTGTAGAAACATATTATTGAGGGTTACTAGGGTTTTTTATGGTAATCCAAAAATTACCTCTATCCGACATCCACCTTCTTGGTGAATAATATCAGTGATTGCTATGTTCGAACAAATTAGGTCAGGTAAATCAATCCCTCTAAATATCCTCCAATAGAACCCGTATTTATCAATTCTATTTGGGAACCATCTAGCACATAATTTAAGATATACGAGTCACACTAAGATTCATGTTGATAATGAATTAATTCTCTAAATTATAATGTGACCCATTTTCATCATTGAGAAATAAATATGTATACGTCTCAACAAATAAATGGAATAAAAAAATTATAGATTTTGTTTCACTAAGATTCATGTTATCCAACTGAAGAAAAATCTATTTCACTCTCCTACATATGTGCCAATCCTACTCTGTATAAAATTAATTCTCAATAGGGAAGTAAAATCACGACCAATCTTTTAATATCTACAAAATTATCTAAAGAAAATAATAAATTTTGGGCATGAATAGTAAATATTCATTCCATACTAAGAATGTAATTATATAGTCCCATATTAGCTATGAAAAGGACCCATGAAATTATCATACTAATAATTTCAAAGTCACACAATTGTTATAATATTGTTATAAAAAATTCCCCTTCAGTATAAGACTCTAAGAGTAGGGGTCTGATTAGAGGCTATGTTTGAATATATTGTTCTAGAACAAGGCATAAGAATTTAAAATAATATCTCATAGATGTATCTATAAAAACCAAAACACTGGTGTAGATGATAAATATCATACGTTGGATCATTGAATGATATATTGGTTCATAATATTCTACTACCTGCATCTGGCCACATCCCTCCCTTCCCACTCCCTAAACATGACTGGGAAATCTTGGAGGTGGTGGAGGCCTCATTGGATCATATTATTGTCCCCCACTTGCATCACTCCAACCTTCATTACCTTTAAAACCTACCTATACATCCTCATTCATGAGAAAATTCCTCCCCCTAGGTGGACCATATACTAACTGTCTATCTAGTACATCAGGATATGCTGGGTTGTCTTGAACAATATAACCTTGTATATCATAAGAGAAAAATCAACCCTACCTAAACTAAATAAAACCTATTAGAGATACATGGGTTATAGAACCTCTTCTCTAAAAATATATGTCTTAATGCTTCATGAATCTTGACCCCAATGTCTGATTATATACCGTAATTATTATAGCCTCTAATTTTGGTTGACTTTTATCATCCCCTAATGGATATGGATATTAAACTAGAAATCATTCTACCATAAAGGAATACTATAATACCATGGAATAAGTGGGGATGAAAAGTGAGACAGCTACATAATTTATAACTTGTCTTAGTCTACACTCAATCATTTCCGCCTAAAAATATGCCTCATGAATCATTTTCTGATAGTATAGGGTGAATTTGTTAAACCTCAATATATATTTATCCATAAAAAAGTATAATATATTAATCTACAGAATATCATAGATGTGAAGAGATACAATATTATATAACTCCAATTGAAAGTGGTTATCAAACTCAATCTAGGTAAGAGTAACCTCCTCATGGGTCTCTATCATTAAGTTCCACCATCATTTGATCAATACAAGGATACATATCTATTTCAGCATCATTATCTGATCTAATGGGGTCTGAATGAGGTTTAATAATACTCCCATAGACTCTAACCGGTCCTCTATAGTTAATGGGTCATAATCATCTAAAAAACTATGGTCTCAACCTCTAGAACATACAATGACCATGTAAATTAAATTTATCATAATATAGTATATTTAGAATGATTTTTGCCGAAAAAAGATAAATTTTTCTCCTTTGCTACTAGAGGTTAGCCAACTTTCTGCTCAATAGGTTGAAGTATCACTGACTATCCACATAGATGGAAATCCTCATTAACTGACACATGATCTATGTCATTATCACTATCATGATATTCCTAATGATCTAACCAAATATTTTTTTGATTGTTTTTTTCATGAGTAAATAATTAAATAGTTATGATGTAACATGGTAAATTGATCATATTTGGGAAGAAGAATCAAGAAGGGCCTTGAAACCATAACTACTTCATATAAAATTCATATACAATTGATTCCTACTCAAAATATTCATTGGTGTATTAAGTCAAAAATTGTTTGATCAGAGTTTTGGTGTTTGGTTACATCAGATATTATACTATCACTTGGTGTCCCTGAATTGAGAGAAGAATTCAATACACTTTAGTATCATTTCCCTTAATCCCAAACCAATCCTCAAAACCACTCTACCACAAAACATCATCTTAGGTAAACCAATATGATTCAACTCTAACACAACCCATCCCATTGAATCCTACCTAGTTGGGTGTATATCAAGTGTGGCACCCTATTCTATCCTCCAATAGATTAATGGCTTATGACTAGAACCCCGTAGCAAGATCTCATATGTCGGAAGCCTTGGTTTAACACACCTACAAAAAACACACATACCTCCATATACATAAGAGTAATGAAAAATTTAAAAAACTAGAATAATGAATTTATAAGAAGGCTCAAATATTTTGAAACTGAGTATGGATATTCATAGTCATGAAAATTGTGAATAAAAAAATGCCAATAAGTACTAAATAGTTCTAACATGGAAAAAAGATGGAAAATTTTCATATAATGAAAAAACTTATCCATCAACAATCTATCTATCAGATCAGCCAAAATCCAATAAAAACCACTTTTATTATATCTAACTAGAATTCCCCTGTGGAGCATGTCATCGAATTAAGATAGTACATGTGAATGTTGTTCCAATATATGGATGATTATATACAGGCCCTGTAGAATAACCCAAAATCACCAGGGTCTAATGAATCAAATGAAATAGTCTTAAAAGAATATGTAAATCCCATATATTCTCATATAGTGATTCAGATACCATAATATATTCTTAATCTCATATATATATCCGAAAAAAATTTCATTTGCAACATCCGGTCCAAAAGTTTTAATAAAATAATAATGTAATTACCTGAGATGGTACTGGAGGATCCCAAACCCATTACTATGAGGAAAATAACAACTCAAATAGAGTATCCCTATACAATTTTAGTTATATTGATGATAAAAATATAAATCTATAAAAAATGTATACATTTATAGTAATCTATAGTGAAATTCATACTCTATTGACTCTGGAGTTAGAGGATCCCAATCCCGAGATCATATGGGTTAAATAAAAATCCTATGGAGGGTATCATTCCCAATATATTCTATACTAAATCAATGTGAAAACTAATAGACAAATAGAAATCGATTTCTAAATAATGCATCCATGGTCAAGGTAATGTAAACAGTGTTCCCTAGGGGAACGTCACATGTTTTCCCAAGATAGACACCTAATCTTGATGTATCATTTTAGAGGAGGCATCTCATCCCAACAATAAGGCTTGATGGGGAATCACATGGTTTCTTATATACTTATGGTACTAAATGTGTACATTATATTAATTATCCATATACCTTTTATGATTTATGAGGTTTGGCCTATTACACAATGTGTGCATGGCCACATGGGTACATAGGTTTGTACTCCTGGTACAGACCAATCTGACTAGGTATGGTTCACATTGTTCTATTCACATGGTCTTGTAATCTGTAACACTAACTGAAACCCATGAACATAATAAAAGGGAAATACATGAAATTGTTTCTTACAAAAAACATAATTTTTTAGTCATTATTTTTTTAAGATCATACTCATGATTCATTGACCAATCTCATCACACGTTCCTTATAATTCATGGCATAGTCTATATCTAACGCCCATAACCACCTTTAGGATCATGAATCCTATAATAAAGCCATATTTTCTCTATCATTCTTTAGAATATCATGTAATATATTCCTAAAATTGAATATTCACTATCACATACTCTATAGATCAATAATACAAAATCACCTAGTCCTTTTTCTAATTCCCATTTCCTACATCTAACCTCTATCATGACATAATATAGAATTATATATCCACAACAGTGATCTATGAAACTAATGGTTGATCATGAAATGAATTTTATTCCTCTAATATTTTGAAATATTCCCCAAACACATGTTGGTGATGAGGTCACCTAGAGTGGAGGGTGAAATCCATTATTAAAAATATTAAAAATAAACAATATCCTTGATTGGTTTGTGCATATTTTATAGATAGGATCTAATGAATCCTAGTGAAACAAAAATAAAAATAATTTTTACATAAACTATAAATATTAATATTAATATTAATAAACAAGGTATCAATTAATTCATAATTCGATTGTTGGGGGATAAAAAACAATCCAAATGAAAATTCAGAGTGGGGATAAAATAAAAAATAAAACTCATACATTGATATAAGATCGATCACAGAATAAGAATGAGTTTTTTATGATTTCATTAGTAGTACCAATCATCTTTTTCATTAATTAGTTTCGTTTTATCCATTGATTGACCCAATCATATCATTGTTTTTTAATGAGTCTTCTACATTGGATCTCTCATACTATAAATTATTAGGGTTGTGTTTAACCCTATCATATTACATAATTAGATTATAAAAGTTATTACAAATTGTGGAACACTTAATACATAAGAGAAATTAATTTTTATAATTTTGTTTAATATATCAATAAGTGAATGTAAATAAACATAAAACATGATTTAAGAAAGTTTTATGTAAGAACAGGGGAAAACCTCATTTTTTTAATTCAAATAATTTCCATGTTTTACAATCTATGTATCCATTCAGGGTATAATCCATTATTTCTAAGATTATGCTTCTACACATGTCAATATATTTTTTTATTTATAATATATCATCATCAAGGCTAAATGATAACCAAATCACAATTCCAATACTATGACTATATCAAAAAATATTATCCAAATATTTGAGGGTTGTAATCATAAAATCTTCTGCCATTTCATTTTATTTTAATGAAACAAGATAGTTTCATCATAATTGTCAATCATGCATGAATATATCAAATGTTTCTATATAGATCTCATGGGGAATGATAATATCCACTATTTTTTGTCTGGCATGATTGAGACCAATGGAAAATGATATTAATTTTTATATATTTAATAAAATTATATATCATAGTTTTGGTTTTCAAAATTTCAAAATAGATAATAAAATTTATTTAAATTTTAAAGAAATAAATTACATTTAATTAATATTTATTAAATTTTTTACATAATAAATTTATGATTATTTAAGTCACACATTAAAAAAATATAATTTGACTAAATTATTCAAAAAATACAATAATTTTATTTACTTGGTCTATTGACTCAGTCTTACCACTACCATTAAATAAATATTCATCAATCCTTACAATAGAGAACATATGTACATATTTTTAATGTAAATTAAACTCCTTTATTCTAAAAAAATTGGATTGAGATATTTTTAGTATAAACTAAACCAAATTCATTCCTGACATTAATATTGATTCTTTTTTAATACTCAGAATTTGTTAATCTTATGATATTATGTATACACATAGTATGAGACCCTCGTGATATATTTATTAGTGGAAGTGGATCAAAATATAATACCAAGAGTCGTATTTTGCTACAAATCTAGGAATACATAGAGAAAAAGATAATTTAGAGCAATGAAAACGATTAGAAAAATGTAAAATATATAATAAAATTCCTCTTTTATTTCATATCACATCAAGTGAGATATATATGGGTAATCATCATTTTATACATAATATATATTTCATTGAATTAACTAGTCACACATTCATATAATCAATATAGTAGGAGTATTTTATCTAGAATGTCTGTCATGACCTGTCCCCTGGGGCCCGTGCCGTGACTACCCCATGACCGCCTTCAATAGGAGAGGGGTTGGCGACTAGCACTGGAAAGGAATAACCTTAAAACTATGAAGGAATTTCCTTTTTAACCAGAAAACATACCCCAAACTGATAACATAGATATATATTCTCACAAAGTAAAATATATAGTAAATAGTGTGAGTAATGTAATTAAAGGTGGCAAAATACAATCCCAACTGGAAAGTATAAGTAAAACAGAAAACAACTCATGTGAACAGCCACCAAGGTTCCTACCTGAAGGCTAGGTACAACCCTCGAATGGTCCTCTCTGCGGTTCATCTGGCCTAAGTTCTACCTCCGATTAGCCTCCAGTCCTGGTACCATAGACCTCAATCAACACTGTCTATTGTCTGCACAAGAAACAACAAGGTGAGGGAATATCTCGTGCATTGATGAGTATAATGTTACTCAGTAGGGACACCAAGACCTCCTAAGGACTCTCAGAATCGAAAGAGGATAATACAAAAACCAAGACTACAATTACAAGAATGAATCAAAATTCAACTCAACTTAGGTATATTCCCATAAATATACCTACATTACCAAGTACACCGATCCCATTCATGATGAAACACAAGGGCCAAATATTTATCGAAAATCACAATTGTTCCATGAGAAAAAGAATACCATGAAGGTAACACCAAAAAGATAAGTACCACATAGGTATCACCACATAGAAGTGTACAACAAAGGTAAAGACTCATCTCACACTTGGTATAACTTAAGTACATAAGTACATATGATTAGTCGAAATCTAGATCATCTTATTCTGTTAAGTAGAAATGCTTCTGACCAACACATGACCAATAGGTAACTAACCCCCACTGACCCATACAGGATCTGACTTACACAAGATTGGCAAGTGCTAACCCACATAGGATCACTAAGCACTGACCCACAAAGGATCTGATAGAAGCAGAGCCATACAAGATCTGAAGATGACCCACACATTATCTGAAGATGACCCACACATGATCTAGAGATTCTTTAAGTACAGCCAGCCACAGGGTTCCCGCACTAATCTCTCTCGATTCTAGGTGGATCAACTCCCCAATCCATTGGTCGATACTTCAACTTCCACAAATTCCAATGAAGAAGTATCATGAAGTCCTGTCATGTCATAAGGGTCCCAAAGCGACAGACGTCATGCCAATCAGATGCCCGGTTTGTAAGTTATTAGTGTTTATATTATGAGGGACCAGTTGGATTCGGGTTTGATCCAACCCATATATTCACCAAATGTCTCCACAAATCATTTTGAGTATAAAGAATGACATTCTCGATCCAAGGATTCTAGCACCATAGACAGTTTGTCAAACAGATGTCTGGTTATAATGATATGGCCAAAAAGGTGTATCTGGGTCCATATGGGCCCGGGTCTAGTCTGACTTGGTCAGACCGACCTAGAACGACCTGGTTCGGGTCGACCCGACCAGTTCTGGGTTCGGCTCGCAAAGGGGGAGGCTCGGCCCACTATGCACAGCCCTTGGATCTTAGCCCGTGGCTAGGTGCGGTTCACTGTGGCAAGACCCGCCCTGGCCGTCACCTGGGGGGAAAAGCGCCCCACCAAAATTTCCAACGGTCCAGTTGTACCGTTCGACTTTCACTAACCAGGCGGCTCCACATGGTACCGCATGCTGCCACATGGGACCTGTGGGAGCGGGACCTACTCAGTGTGACAATGCCAGCCGGGATTCTGATAGGCTCCCCTTCCAGTGGCACAACGGTGTTGTTGTTCCAACTACGGTCGGTCGACTGTCGGACGCCCTTCGGGTGCGCCGCCATAGATTTGCAGCTGCACCTCCATCCTAGGAAGCCTAGATTTGTGCCACCCTAGCTTCCATTTGGCTGACCATTGTGTCGTCTTCCATCATCTTATCCTGCAGCCGATGGGTCGTGGCCTCCACTAGCAGCGCAGTTGCACCGCCACCACCATCATGGGCAGCTTGTGTGTCAGCTGCAGCCTTGCACCCTTTCAGTGCCGGTCGTCATCTTCGTTCTCCGGTGGACTTCCTCGTGTATTCGGGTGACCTTTGGTGACCCATTATTCAAAATGAAGTTATCAATGTTCATCTCAAGATGTTTCCTTTGCATATATCCTTATGTGGTCGGGTTCCGCTCAACTTGACAATCGGCCCGTGAAGAACGCATCAATCAACGAGGTTGCGGGGGGATCAGGACATGTTCATTTGTCTCGCGCCCTGTACGTTAGTTTGATAAATAGTGGCTCAAGAATATTAAATCAAAGTAAAATTTAACAAATAACAATCAAGAGAAAACCCTAACTCGATCTTTCATTGGGGAATGCTCATGATTCGAGGTGGTGTCGGTATTCGTTGTCCCCGCAACAATCCACTAATGATGCCGCTCAAACGACAATCCCCCAAACATGCTTGGTAGATTTGTTCATCGTAACGAGCTTCAAGATCCCCCTATCTCTTTTCCCAATAGAAAACCAACCCACAATCCCCTCAGGAAGAGTTAATATAACTCTTCATTAAAAATATGATTTAATAATTTAGAATTAATGAAATCTATTAATTAAGGAGATTGTGGTTACACATTTTGTGTAACTAGGCATTTGATGACCATAATTAAATTTCTGACCTCCCACATGTGGCCCAAATACAATAATTTTAATGGAGAGTTGGGAGGATATATTTTTGAAAAAAATAAAATAATTTTATTTAATCCTCAATGAAAAACACAGAAACCAACTTCATCTCTAGACTAACTGCAGTCGAGGTTAAACCTCCATTAAGCGAATATTGGTGCTTCGAGTTCAATGGTGTCCTCCGATTTCAATTATTAGCATCAGTTCAAAAGTTACAATTTCCCGCTCACATGTTAACTAAACGTACATAAAGAGTGTTCAGAAATTCATTCTAGCCACTCTGGGCCTCGGAATGATGTGCCTTCAAAATTTGCAGACTCGTAATATTTCTATATAATTAAATAAATTTACTTGAAAAAATCAAATTCTTTACAATGTCCATCTTAAACAAAGTACCATAGATATCTTCATTCATATCATGAGAGGAAAACATGAATTTTTCGTCATGAAATCAGTATAAAATAATTCATTATATTCTAAACATAAGATACTTTAACCATATTATAGGAGTTATGATTTTCATTATAAATCAATGTATATAATTATTTATATATTTGAATAATATTCTAAACTCTAAGTATCAATACACACCATCACAGATATAAAATATCAGTGACACGGGATGCATGGAATTCCTACTAGTATGTTTATCTTCATGATTTCCACTTAAGGATCACCAAGTGCAATATTCATGTGAATAAATCTTAATGATTATAATCTCCTAATACCCAATCTTCAGGAATTTTGTATATTCGTTCATATTGGGGTTTCTAGACCATATAACATAGATTTTTGAATATTTTCATAGCGTTTGTAGGTTCATAGTATAGAAGGAATTACTATAACCTATCAGTGTGAATAATATTTTAAAGACATTATATCATAAAGAGACCTAAATATGAAAAATATGTCATAATAATAATGAACATATATAAATTCAACTATATTCAAGATGTGGTAATATAATGTAATATATAATCTTAGTAATATGGAAACAATTTAAACATAAAATAACATTATGTAATGTGGACTACTTGGTATCACAATTAGATAGTTCTAATGTAAAACATATGTTTTTGTTTCATTATGGAATCAAATAATGGATTTTCACAATAATAACTATACGTATAATTTTAACAAGGGCATTATCTCATTGAGTAAAACCCATTCTAGATTTATCCAAAATTTATAAATTTTCTTATTTAGCTACCTATAACACTATTATATACATTTATTTTATTTAAGAATAAGAAAAAATTAGATAATTTATGATTTACATGGTCACTGATAATAGCTTGACTATGAAATCAGATTTATCTAGTTTTTTTAGTGGATATAATCAATGTTTCCCCTATCAACTAAATCCAAATCCCATCTTTATACCAGGTAGATATCGTCTCTACCTATAAGGTTATTTCAAATAAATAACATTTTAATTCTTCTATATTTACATGAAATTATAAAACTATTACATAGAATGAAGTAAATGATATATTTGATCACTAAAGTGTAATGTATACTACTCATTATAGTTTCAGCATCATATGGTTGAGGAAGTTTATATTAAAGTGATTTATGATATTTGACATAAGAAAAAATCCTCTCTATAAATTCTTTATCTTGCATCTTTTAAATATATTATCAATTTGTTTACATTTAGTTAGTAACAACCATTTTTGTCAATCTATATAGGTATTTAACAGCAGAATATAGATTATGTCATGTAAGTCCTTCATAGAGAAGAATTCATTAATCCTTATTTCACTATGTATTAACATATTGTAATATAGAAATTCTATTACACTATAATAATAAAAATTATGTATTTATTATTATAAAATTACGAAATCCCACAAAAAATATTATTTGTATAACTCACATTAATTCATAAAGAAACAAAATTATATTATAACCCTATAAAAAATATGTTATGATATCAATATTTACATCAACCCATAATTGGATTTATGTAGAACTAATATTTATGAGATTCCTTTAATTTTAAAAAACACTACTAGTTATATCATATAGCCATATTAAAAAAAACTCTATTCATCTCGGTCAATTTGAAATCCATATAGCAAATTTCATTACCCAGATAAGTTAATATGGAATAAATATTTATAATCAATTTTATCATAAAAACTATTGAAAAGGTTTCAACAAAATATATGTCTTTAATTGTCATAAAATCATATGAAACTAATTATACATTATAAATTTTCCATCCAAATTAAATTTATTTTTAAATACTAATTTATATCTGATGTGATTTTTTAAAAATAAAGGTTTTACATATCTCCAAACATGGTTTTAGTAAGTGGTATCCATTTCAAAATTCTTTAATTTGTATTATTTGGTTAATTTGGATAATCAAAATAATTCATTGTAAGAGTGATGTTTTTACCTCAATGAATAATATCTTACCATCCTTGGATAAAAATTACGAATCTTTCAAGTTTCATGACTTCCATTAGTAACATAAAAAATACTTATGTAATTATAACAAATTATTCAAAGGGTTTGTGTGCATATTTTACTTCTTCTATCTATAATACATATTGACTATCCACATCAATGAAATTTATCTTTTCACCACTCTATCTTTTCGATATTTTATCCATTTCAATAAATATAGGATTTATACAGTATACTAACATTTATATCTAGGTGAATATATATGTAACCTCTGTTTCTAGTTTTAATGTAATTTATAAATTTGAATATCATACTTATTGAAAAGTGTTTTTACTATAATATAATTTAATAACCTACACATTATTATGTTGTAGGATGATAATTTTATCATACTATTACTTGTATTGTATCCCATTTTTATCTGTGGATATAACTTAGTTACGTTTATATGTTGTTATTTATTATGAATATTTCCAGAAGTATAAAAGAATATTTTCTTGACTCATTATAGATCTCATTATGAATAATCTCATCTCAATTGTATTTATTTATGACTAATAAGACATGGATTTAACTAGAATACTTTCTCAAAGTCTTTAACATAATCTATGAAGTATTGGTTTAGGTATTTTCTATTTCAATCAATTTAGAAGTTAATTATCTTCCTACCTTATTGATTCTATATAATATTTGTATATTAATTAAATTTATAAAATATTTCTTACTTTTAATTGATATAAATACTAATAGTAATTATGTACGATACCTTTAATCTAAATTAATAGGAAATTGTATTGCATATATATTTAGATTTATTATGAAATGTTTGTCGGTATTTCCCATTTATAACTAAAATTTTCATTGTCCATTTTTTCTTATAAACAAGATGTAAAAATATTCAATTATTTCAACTCAAATGAATATAAATACCTCTAATGGTGTATGGTTATCCAAGATATATGATTTCTATGATTAAAGAGACAATGTCACAACTGGGTGTAATATGAGTCATGTTATTTAGTATTCAAAATAGATTAGTCAACAAAGGACTTACCTATTCAAATATTTAAAAATAATACATTATTTAGATGGGTAATTATATAAACCATTTGGGATTAATAATCACACAATAGTGTTTTTCTAATTTTGGACACATAATAAAAGTTATTCAATATTACAATCAATCTACAAGGAAATGTAAGATGATAATATTCTATAGATAATGAAACATATATTGATTTTTCCTTAACATGAATATCCCCATGATCTATATAAATATGATTGAATATTATTTGTTTATATAGTTATATATATATATTTAAGTAATATGTTGTAAAAAATAACCAATAAATTGAAATAGAATGATTTCTTGTAAAAAATAATTTACCATAAATACGTGATTCAACATGATTTTTATTCAACTCATTATAGTTTCTCATCCAATGTACATTATTTCTATACAGAAATAAGAAAATATCCAACGCATTTAAATCCCTCACAAACATTATCTTATTAGAATTATATTATCTAGGTGACTTAGTCTTTCATCCTATAATTGAAATCCTTACCTTTATTTCCTTCTAATTCACCATAAGAACTCAATATATGTATTTTTATATGTTTTTATCATCTTGGGGAACCACATTAGAGAATATAGAAGTTTTGTCTCTATATTAATTATTTTATTATTTGAAATATATATAGATAGATTGGTTGATAAGGATAAAATAATGAGATATATAGGTTGGCCTATATCTTCCTTGAATATTTACTATGTCAGTCATCCTATACACCAACTAGTCTTGAGTATATGTGTACTATATGAGATTTCATCAACCATATGACATGTGAATATTATCTTAAATATCTAGTTTATTTCGGGACTCACTTTCTCTAGGTAATCTTCTTAGATATGTAAAAATAGGATGTATCCATCCATATCCACATGGGTTTTTTCAACTAAATCCACATTGATAAATAACTGATTCAATAAGAATCATATTAATTTTTTGGTTGCCTAAGGTAGGGTTTCATCTCATCCATACTAGAATTCATTGTTTTTTCATCATGTAAAAAAAAATATAACACATAAACATTCCTTCACTATTTTGGAACAATGTGCATACATGTATACCTACACGTGAAATTTGTACTACTAATATAATGTTTATTATTTATAATTAATATCAATGATAGTGAAATTATTATATTAATTTCAATTTTCTATAAAAAAATCTTATGTATTTATATAATATATTGAATTTCTTTTATGAAATTATTGATTGTTTATTAAATTATATATTTTACTATTTATTCATACTAAATATTACTCACCATTGGATTCAGGTTATTGACCTTCTAATACTTTTTACTGGTAAGGATATATATCCCCCTAATATATTATCTTTTATATTCATACAATACTCATGTGTATTTAAATACTATTCAGTCTTTACAAAAACATAAACTTGGAGCCCCTATATTTATTGAGATGATTTTCAATCCTTAAATATTATTCTCAGAGTTTATAATTTTTTTACTTCTAAATACATCCTTATTGGATTCTTCTAATTGATATAAATTTAGTTCATTTAACCCATTAATCTCAATATAAATACCTGATAGATAGATCTATCAACAAATTTTTCTATACAATGACCTCAATCTATGTTGTCAATTTAATTCCTCTAATGGATGGATGGTTATGACGTTATATTATAGTTGAGTAAACTTTCATTACACAGTGTAGAAATATAATTTATATCTTCACATGTTAATAAACTATTTTTTTATAAAGACTGACCATAGATTATAAACTATATCTTAATAATAATATTCTTACCATATTTAAGCCTGATTATTAACCATTATAATATATGTGATCATATATATATCAATAACTATGAACAGTCAAAATAAATGTCAAAATTATTATGCGTTTAATATTCAAGTTGAATTATAATGTTATAAAAAATCCACATAGAACCTAGAGTAAGTGGCCCATTTTCTTGTTCTTGGATCAATTTATATTATTATCTTTTCTCTTATAAATCAACTATATATAGTTCATATTTAGTATTTTTTTTATTAGATCCCAATGGGAGCATTTTTTTAAATATACTTACAAATAATGAATAGGCTATCAGGTGATGGAATATAATAAAAGAATCATGGATATTCTGAACCATTATCAAGAACATTTTTTATTATTTGGGTAGTTTGTATGATTTCTAGAATAGGAGGGGTGTTACTAAAATTGATTATTTCTCACCTGGTTATTATTGATCAATGAGAGTTTGGTGAAATTATGGGAAGGATTTCTATAAGTACTTAAGAATTTTTGGCCTATTTTTATTACTTTTAAGGATTATTTTGATATCACTAGTGAAATTGATAACCCATTGAATTTAAATTAAGAGAGAAAATGAAGAATTGGGGATTTGTGTTCTGGCCTATAAATATGTATATGGGATCCTATTTAATGGTAGTATCTATATTTTTTATGTTTTATGACTCTATGTTTTGATAAAATTAAATTGTTGAATTCTAATCCTTGAAATTTTGATAGAATACGGTTTTTGGATCAATTAGGTTGAGTGGAATTATTTCTAGAAATTTTGTTATAATATATTTGGTGATTATTTTTTGGAGTTATCAGATATATTTTTTTTGTCTTTTCATCTCTTTTATTTATCTAATTTTGAATAAGGATTTATTGATTTATTATTTAATTAAATTTTAATGTGAATTGGATGTTTTTTCATTAACTTATAAAATTGAATTAGATTTTCCAAAATATTTTCGTTTCAATGGTGCTCATTTAATTTGTTGGTATAGATTATGGTTTGTTTTTCAAAGATACTGAATCCTTAGGTTTGAGAATCAATTTTGAATTTTGGAATATTTTTAGATGTTCCTAATGAATAATGGATGTTATGTGATCCTTTATTGGTCAGAACCATATATGAATATACTTTCTTGTATAATAGATAGTGTTTGAGTTAAGAAAACAGAAGTGTTTTTGGAATATGATCTATACATAACTAATTTTTTAGTGGGAGTTTAGAAGTATATTTGATTCGAAAAGATTATTTAGATTATAAAATTACATGGTTACTCTAAAGGTTTCATATTAGTTCTTTTGATAGTGTTTGGATGTAATTGGTGGTAAAAGGTGTCTCTAGTTATTCTACAGGTTGTTTTGATTCATTCAATCGCTCGGTTAAGTATGTGTATTTCCTTTCTGTGGTAGTGTAGTTGGACATAGATCAGAAGGTTGAGATCATAGTTTAATGGGAGATTAATTCCATATTTTTTTCTTTTCTATTTTTAGGATTTAATAAATGAGATAAAATTTTAATCTAATGATGTTTTCAGGAGTATTGGATGATATGTCAGTATACATGTAGAAGAATTTGGAGAGTAGGCACCCAATGGTATATTTTTTAGTATATTACCCTCTCAACTTAGATGATGGTACTTGTTTATGGGATGTTAAATTTATATTTCTAAATTACTGGGGTGATTTTTAAAGGGTAAGAAAAGGAGGGTGTAGTCTTGATGATTTAATTTTTATGGATTTATCATTATGATTTGTTTTTCTAATACATGAGTATTCATTGTTTTCCTGTGGATGTTGCGATCCAATGTGGAGGGTAGTTTGAGTTTGGGGATTTCTATGTCTTATATACATCATGATTTTGGAAGAGTTAGGGCATGTGGGATGTGTATATTTTTATTCTAGAGTTATAAATAATTTATTATAACCTTCATATTAGTGTATAGGAATAAAAAAATTTAGTATTAACCCAATATAATGAAATAATGAGGATGTTTTCTTATTGACTAGGGGTTCAAGTATGGTGTGTGTTGTTGAGAGAAACATATGAAAAAAATCTAGGGGTTTTGTACCATACATTTTGGTAGAGTTTTGGTATTTTTTAGTGTCTATATTCTTATTTGATGTTATTTGAGAGAAGGTGAGAATTAATTCTCTACACAAATAACCACCCATATATGAGATTAATTAGTTTTTCCTAGCATCCTATATTATATGGAGGTAATTATTATAATAATTATCAATGAAATTGTTTCCTCTCACTATGTGTATTTTTTTCATGATATCCATGAATTATTATATGATAATTCTAATCGTACGGTTAAGGTAAGACGTGTGACAATAGGAATCAGAAACTACTATATTGGAAATGATTTATCAGGGGGGATCATGTTTTAATATATTTTTGTGGTTTTAGTTGTAATAAATATTCCGTAATTATTTTTGGGGTGTGGGTTTTTGGAAATCAATTGGATATATTTAGTGTAAATATTGAGAAAGGGTTGGATTCTTATTTTTCCTTTACACTCATGGATGCATTAGTATATTTTGATTAGTGTGATATAGTTTGAGGTTGGATTAGGAACCTAATAAATATTCATATGAAAATCTCTCCATTTATATATATTTATTATATATTCAATAGAGTTTTCAGGGGGATATTGGTTCAAAATTAACTTAGTAGGTGATTAATAGTTGTAGCATTAGTGTACGTTTAATTCTATTGCTGGTACATTGGATTTTAATCATTTTTCATTTCATTGTTGTGATGTTTTGAAAATGTATTTCTCAAATAGTAACTATTTCATTTTTATTTTCTTATATGACATTACATATATACATGTATATATATAAGGAATTTACATTGACATTATATTATTTTGGAATTTCACCTTGTGAAATGATACTAATTTATCATTATAATCCTTGATTTTTGGGGGTAATGTTTCATGTTTGTGAATTTTTTAACATCATCTTCTAACATCGTCTACAGGCCTATTGGAAATTGGAATAGTGTTTCTTACATTATTCATATTAGATTAACATAGTGTGGTTCTGACTAAAATCATTTCATGACACTCGTAATAATAAATGATGATGGTTTAATTTATAGATCTTCAGTTTTTAATTATATAATTATTACAAAAAATTAATCATTTTAGAAATTGAGAAAATAAATAGTTGAATATAATAAATTATGCATAGGTTAGTCTATTTCCAGATAACTCCCTATGGAATGACAATTAAAATTATATAAATAAAAAAATAAATATTTGTGGAATCATTTGATAATTAAAATTAAATTAATTAATTGTAATAATTAATATTTTCCAATCTATAATCTTTCGTATGGTCCAATTAAAAAAATATTATATAATTTTTTTAAAATTTTTAAAATAAGAAATATACTCTTTGGGTTTCTCTTTGAACTAGAATTATACATATCATATTCCATGAGTACATAACTATATTCAATATTGTTGTAATAGGTCTATCATGAAATATTCTACACATCATGTCTCATTCTTGACATTAAATATGTCACATGACATATGTTAACCACATGAATTTTTTTGTTCTACATCTTCTGTAACCAACATGACATATTGGGAAATATATGGCATGTGAACTATGTCGTGGACTGCATTTGAAAATGTTTATTTTTCATTTTTAGATATTACTCTTTCTTTCTCCCTATAGTAGATATACATGATGTGATGGGGTTTACATGAAATGTATCAAGAACTGGTTTTATGTGTTTCATGATATTTAAAAATCACCACATGTCATGTAAACATTGTTAATATAGGTGATATTGATAGCATTTGAGGGGGTTTATAAATGTTTTTCACGCATTCCAACCCATATAGGATTTATTTATATATCATATATGTCATTAGACCTACAATTAAACTCAAAAGAGAAATTCATTGAAATAATGTTAAAATGTTAAATATAAATTAATAATAATCTCGGCATAGCCATATTGTCCAAAATTTTATTCATATATATATATATATTGACTTATATTGGTCAAAATATACACGAAATACCAGAAAACTACAATTACCTTAACATGGTTAATTTTTAATTAACTTCTATTTTGAAATAACTATATCAAAAAAAGTGTTTTGATTTATTTTCATTATTGTCGATATCAAGATGATATTTGACTGAATTTTCATTATTATTTCTTTGAGAACAAAAACATTAGTTTATTTTAAGGATATTCATAAACACACTACACATATTTTTATGTTATTCATGATTCATCTATTGATACCATGATAAAATATTATCACTCTTACATCTGCTGTAAATTACATGTGAATTTATTATCTCTTTCTATATAGACCTCAAAAAGAATAATAGAGAGACCTATATTTTTAAAATTCACGAATGATAGCAATGATGGTTATTGATGTTTTCTATGTACAAAATTATATTTTATATATAGGTTTCTATTTTGAAAATTAATCATTAACCCTTACCATTTAGCATAAATCTAAATATAACATCATTTCAATAATTATTTATTTAAAATATTATAAACAAATAATAAATTTTAATTATATAAAAAATATATATATTTTATGTCAATTATATTAATTTAATTTGATTCAAATTGAATAAATAATTAAGTAATTACTGTAAAAAAAATAAAACTCATGTACATAAATAATCCTAAAAGATAAATAATTACATTATGTTATAACATTAACTCTGTCTTGTCACTCTTATTAAAAATGTGTCCACTTATCCTTATATAAAAAATGTGTAAATATATGAGAAATGAAAAATAACACCTTAATCCTAATTAATAATAACATGTTTCCGAATTGTTATTGACATAATGTTAATATAATTTTTTATAGGGGGAATTTCACTAATTTTTTAAGAATATTATATGATAAAATAGTTACCATATACTGGAGTGGGGTTAAAATATATGTATATACAGTTGAGGGAATCATCTATGTACCTGAATATGTGTGATACCATCAAACATATGTATTAACACATGAATGGGTAGTGGCGAAATCATCACCATAGAGAACATGTATTCAATAGAGGAGGGAAATATCATTATCTATGGATTGGGGTAGGCATATGCAGTATAAGTCTGTTATCTACCAGGGATCATAAATTCAAAGAGGGGGGGAGATCAACAGTGAGAAAAATCCATGGGTCTATGGGATCATGAGAAAATATGTATTTGTGAAATTGAATAGATTAATGTGTGTGAAATGTCAAAATGGAAACAAATAAACTCATTAAAAGTTTTGTAAATAAATGCTGGGAAGGGAATGAACCCCCAATATTTTATTCTAGAATCTCTTCTGATTCAATTGAGTATGAGTATTGGTATATAATTGATCTATTCATGATGATCAATATATATATATATGGGAGTGTGTGTGTGTTAATAACATTAATAAATATTTATCCTTATATTGATATCGATTATATTATAATAGATAGTTTTAATTAAATATGATTATATTTACTAGTTACACATAGTGTGAAACCCTTTGGGGTCCTTTCTTATTAGAATTTATTCAAACAGATAGATCAAGAGTGGTATCTATAGAATAATCATGACCCATAGGGAAAGGTAAACACCATGGTAATGGAAAACATTTTACGAACACTAACTATGTAATATAATTTATGTTTCACTTTTTATTTCATTAATTGGGATATATACCAGTATTAACATCTATTGATTATTTTTTCCAAAAAAAATCACATAAAGAGACAAAATATCCTATAAATATTTTTACCATTTAATTAGATTATTTATTTTTATCTTAATCAATTTTATGATAATATCTTTTCTACAACATGAAGTAAAATAATTCTTTATGTCATGACCCATCCTCGAGGCCCATGCCGTGACTAAACCCAAGACCGCCATCCATAGGCTAGGTGCTGGCAACTAGAACCAAAGGTTTAATTACTTAAGTTGGTAAGGCATTTCCTTTATAAAATTAAACAGACACAATAGATTATGCAACTAGAAATAAACACAATGTAATACTTAATACAAAAGAGTGTGCCGAATGTAAAGGGGCCGAAAATACCAGCCAAACAGTAAAGCATAGCTGAAAAAGAGACAAACTACTGAAAGGTAAAGATCAGCTTCTAGATCGTCCTCCAGGGTTCCTACCAGAATGGTAGGAACATATGTCCACCTCATCACACCACGTCTGTTAGACACCTCTATGTGCCGAATCTCCGTATGGTCTACCTCAAGGTACCGTACAGTCTTGGCGCTCTCATCCTCCATCAGTTTTTTCCGTCATCTGCATACAATACAACGAGGTTCGGGCATATCCCATAAAGGGTTGTGTATAACGGTACTCAGCAGGTATCCTGAGACCCTCAAGGTTTAACAATACCCAACAAGTATAAAACACATATGTAAGATACAATCACGAAGTATCAACCATCCCTACTTAGGTATATGCCCATACATATACCTTTGTTACCAATCAATGTCCAGCTTCAACACTCGATCCCAAGAAAAACCCATTCCAAAAAGGAAGTAAAGTCAATCACCATGATGATAATGATTGAGAGTCAAGACTTATACCACTTAGGTATACAACACATGAAGAGGGGTAGAGATGATTAGATTCAGCCTCTGAATCATCTCCCCTGTCGAACCCATGTAGGATACTAGAATAATATCAGTGTTGTCGAACCGACGTAGGATCCTGGTACAGAATTCATCACTGTCGAACCCACGTAGGATCCCGGTATAGAAGTAATTGGTGTCAAACCCACATAGGATCCCGGTACAGAAGTTACTGTTGTCGACCCCATGGAGGATCATGGTACAGAAGTCATCGCTGTCGAACCCACATAGGATCCCGGTACAGAAGTTACTTCTGTCGAACCCATGGAGGATCCCAGAATAGAAGTAATCGTTGTCGAACCCACGTAAAATCCAGGTACAGAAGTCACTTTCGAAGCCACGTCGGATCCTTTCATCTATGTCGTAGCCAGCCCTAGGGTTCCCGCACACATCACACTTGATTCTGATAGGGTCCGCTCTTCTAGCCAAGTGTCGATACTTCAACTACCACAAAGTCTTCAGTTGATGTATCTCGTTGTTCCTTATCATCATAAGGAACCCAATGCCATAGAGGGCGCATCAATCAGACGCCCGATCTCATAGTTATTGGCATTATCATTCCAAGGGCCCCATTGGATTTAAGATCGATCGAAACCCGGCCGTTTTCCGTATTTTTCCAAAACTCATTTAGAGTATCCCAAAAGGACCACCTTTTCGCGAGGGTCTTAGTACCACTGACAGAACGTCAATCCGACGCACGATCTAGGAGTGATCTTTATTTAAGCGAAGACGGGCCTGACTAGGTGGGGTGCGGCCCACCCACAGACCCGACCCGTGCTGTGGGCCAGTCCGGTTCCCCCGGCGGTGCCACACGGCACCGCATCCTCTATTTCCCCTACAGGCTGTAGCCGGCCCATTCATCCCAGCGTACGCGGCCCGCACTACGGGTCGCAGTTCTCTCCACGCAGTGCCTACAGGCACTACGGTTCTCCATCCCTGCCGGCTTGCGGCTGGCCGGTTCACCCAGCCAAGCCGCCCACGGACGCGGGCCGCATCCTCCACCACGCGGTGCCTGCCCATGCCATGGTTCTCAGGCGGGCTGGCTAGATCGGCTTGCCGGTAGTCCCGTGGACTGGGCGGCCCGAGCTGCCGTCGGTCCCTCCATGCGGCCGGCGCGCGGCCACTGCCGCTGCATGGAGACCCACCTCCTGCGGACCACTGGGTTTGCTCCGGTGGTTGGAAATTATATTTGTCTGCACCAGGGGTCCTACTGGGATGCCGCCCTCAGCGATGGACCCTATGGATTTTATCTCTGCGACTTTGGCCCATCACCCACGAAGAACGCAATATGCCGAGGAACACTACAAGATCAGTGGAGGGAATTGGGTTGTGTTCGGATTGGCCCGCACCCTAAACGTTAGCAGATAATAATAGTGTTCAATAAATATCCTCCACAAGACCAATCCATCCTAAATCTAAACCCTGTATGAAATTATTCCATTACCTGCAGGAACGATCGAACCGTTGATCAGCATGTTCGTTGGCTGGTCTACAGTCATCTTTTAGATATAAGAATGGAGTGCATCAATCCCAATATTGGTAAATCCCCCTACTCTATTTCTTTGTTCGTTGACGACGTCGCGGGAAGAAGATGGAGTTGATTACGATCGTCGCTTCTACCTCGCCCTTCAGATCTGAGCTCGACCATCGGAGACTCATCGGGATCTGATCTCCATTGATGGATTGTTCTTCGTCAAAGATCCTGGGAGATCTGCCGTTGGAGAATCGTTCTTTGTTAACACGCCTTTCACAAAACATTCACCTTTCCAATGAATTGTATTCCTCCAACACAACTCATAACATAATTATCACCTTAAGTTGAGTTGTGCATTTAACATAATTAATTAGTTCATTAATTAGGTGGTTACACCAATAGAGTAACCACACTATTAATGCTACTCATTAAATGAGGAGTTTCAATTGTTGGGTGGTCCCACACCAAAGGAGTTTAAAAATTCAAATTTAAAATAAAAATAAAATAAAAACTTTATTTTATTTTTTTCCTACGAAACCTTAGAAAAATTACATTCACCCCGACTTGACTGCGATTGAGGAGAATGTCAAATAAAGAGAATACTGGAACTTTGAGTTCAATGATGTCCTTGGATTTTAATTATGAGAACCGGCTTAAAAGATAAATTTTTCCGCTTGCACATTTACGGAACGTACCCAAAAAAAACTTCAGAAGTTGATTCCGGGCACACAGAGCATCGGAATCAAGCGCCCTGAGAAACTACAGACTCGTAAAATTCCCATTTATTTAATAAAAACATTTCCATGGGATTTACGGGTCTTTAAATTCTCCCCACCATAGGGATTTACTTCCCCATAAGCTAAAACACACACTAGGGGAACAAATGGGGGTACTGAGCACGCGTTTGAGCCTCCCGCTCTCATGTGCTCTCCTGGAGGTTTCTATGCTACCATCGAACGTGTACAAGTGGAATCGACCATCCACATTGGACCCACTCTTGTCGATACTCAATATCCATAGGAACCTCCATGAATGTCTCCCTATCATCGATGTACAACTCCCTATGGTCAATGATGTGGGACAGGTCGTGCATGTATCTCCTTAGCTAAGATACGTGGAAAACGTCATACACCTGGTGCGAATGAGGTAGAAGATCCAAGTGTTATGCCACCACGCCTACCCTACCGAGGACCTGAAAAGGTCCGATGAATGTCTGAGATAACTTCCCGCCTCAGCCAAATCTTCGTAGACCTCATCGAGGATAGACCTGTAGAATGACTTGGTCTCCATCCTCAAACTCTAGTGGTCTCCGTATCCTATTAGCATAGGAATTTTGTCATCTATGTGTAGTCTTTATCTGCTCCTAGATGATCTTCACTTTCTCCGTCTTAGCATGTACCGTCTTCGATCACTTAAGTGCTGACTCCCCTGACTCTGTCCATCACAGAGGTGATCTGCAAGGTCAGACGTACATTACCTCGTAATGTTCCATCTCAATGGGGGAGTGATAGATATTGTTATATGCAAACTCTACCAAGGGTTAGTGATCCTCCCAACTATGACCGAAGTTGAGTACACATGGATGAAGCATGTCCTCGAGAGTCCGAATGGTCCTCTCAGTCTGGTCATATGACTAAGGATGGAAGGCGGTGGTCAAGTGAAGTTGCATCCCGAAAGCCTCATGAAACCCCTTCAATAGTCGGGAATTGAAACGAGCATCTCGATCGGAGACGATCGTCGATGAAACACCATGAAGCCGTACGATCTCCAGTAAGTAGCGGCATCCCAAGCTCTCCACTGAAACCTGCTCTCAGATCAGAAGAAAGTGGGACGACTTGGTGAGTCCGTCGACAATCACCCAAACAGAGTAATCTCCTCCAGATGTATGTGGAAGACCCATCACAAAATCCATGGATATCCTGTCCCACATCCACTCTGGGACTTCTAAGGGCTGAACCAAGCCTGCTGGTACCTGGTGCCCCACCTTCACTTGATAACAAAATGAGGCATCTTGAGACAAACTTTGCTACTGCCTTCTTCATACCTGGCCACCAGTGCTGTCGCCGAAGGTCCTGATACATCATCACCACTCTTGGATGTACCGCTAAAGGACATATGTGGAACTCCCTCAACACTTCCTTATAAAGTGCAACTAGTACCATGGTCCGTCCTGTGAATAGAATGATGTGCTCCCCACCTTCATAAAATCCATCAGGTGTCTGCCCTACAGATATCTGAGCACATCACATCTCATAGTCAACGTCTCCACGTGGTGCCTTCCTAACTCGCCGAAGAAGTGGAGGAGTGACAGTGAGAGATATCAGAAAGGCTGATAAATATCTTTCCACAAAGGATATCTGCAACGCGGCTAGCTTCTTCGTCGCCTCTCTTAGAAGTTGAATTCTTGATCTCCTAGTGAGAGAATCTGCTACAACATTCCCCTTTCCAGTAGTATATACTATCTCACAGTCATAGTCCTAGAAGAACTCGAGCCATTTCCACTGTCTTAGGCTCAGGTCCTTCTGCGAGAAGATATATTTGAGACTCTAGTGATTAGATTAAACCGTAAAACATTCGCACAACAAACTATGGGTGAGACTAGCCAATTGAAAAGAACATGACTACACCCTTCTTCACCTACGGCCTACAAGTGCTTCTAATATTTCTCCTTTTTCCGAAAAGAGAAATTCGGTCTTATCCTCCGGATGATCCATGTATTTTGACTAATACAGTCAATCCAGAAATGAACGGTACTAATTCATGCCATGGACAATGTCGTAAGGCCTTTATGCTACTACCAAGATATCCAACCATTACTCTCGCCTCCAAGGGTTGAGTCACACTGTCGGCATCAGTGTGTAGTCACAGGGTATCCTCCAGTAGGAATCTAGAATGTGAAGGTCAAGTCGATGGTTTTAACTGGAACCTCTCAGTATTAACCACACAAAAAGGCAGGAAAGAAAACATCACAAATAAAAGTGTCTTTTTTTTACTGTAGCTCAATGTACAATAAAACAAAGTAACCATAAACAACAACATCGACAAAGCTAGAAGAATCAAGAACAAAGGCCTCTTTGACTAGATCTAGTCCCACTCATGTCCACCTGCTCCCAGAGCTCGAGGTGGACCATCTAGCAGTGGTGGTAGTGGTAGGACCTAGAAACGTCGTTCACCATCTGTTGTTTGACCAGATCCTCTTCCACGTCCTCCTAATCCCGGCGGACCACAACCGTCAAACCTCTGCCTCTACCTGGGAGGTTCTTCAATTTTCTGTTGATTGTCTGTATGGCTGGTCGGACAGTCACATGCCACGTGACTCTGCCCGCCGCACACAGAGCACTGCATGCTCCTCGAATGGATGGATCTGTCTCTTGTAACCCGCACATCCGAACCTGTATCCTAGGGTCCCCCATCTGATGGCCTGGTCCGCTTGGACATCTGTGACATATGTCTACTTCCATCTGCAGAAGAATCTGATACGTGTCGCCCTGTGTTGGGTCTCGCTGCAAGTGTCTGATCAAAAGGAAAACTCTCCACAAGAAGGGCTCTCGCTAGCAACCCCATCAGCGTCTAAATGTTGAGGGAGATCATCGAAGCCCTGATCTCATTCCTGAGTCCTTGCTCGAAGGTCCTTTTCCTAAAGAATGGTTCTCGTACCATATCCATGGAGTATCCCGAGAGGTTGGTGAACCTCAATGAGTAGTGATCTACCATCATGCTACCCTGCTGTAGATGCAGTAACTCTTGTATCCACAATGCATGAAGTGTGTATGGAAAAAAATCTGACCGGAAGTGACTCTCGATGTCCGTCCAGAGTAGTGATTCCACGTCATGCACCCGGAGCATCAGGCAACACCATCTGCCTCCTCCTTTATGCAGGAGACTTGCTCCAAGGATCACCATGAGGTCGGCTCATGTCCTTACCAATTTGAAAACTCTCATGACATCCTCCAGCCAATCCTCAGCTGCATGTGGGTCCGTCTCTCCCCATAACCTGGTCAGCCTCAGGGGCTGGAACTCGTGCAACAGGCTAAGGCGGCGTGCACTCTCTGCTACTGGAGTTGGTGGTATTAGTGGACCAGTGGGTTGTGGTACTGCTTCCGCTGTGATGGGGCCCTGCACCGAGGCCTCGTCAATCGGTGGGCTACCATATCGTATGAAACTATAATCCCTAGATGGCTGCCATCATGGGGCCATCCTGAAAAACAACAGGTGCACCATTGTTTAAATAGTATACCTGGTGAGCTGACAGAACGTAATCATGAAGAAAACTTTTTCAAAGGAAACACACACACAATTAGTGTTTTCGTGCACTAAGTCGAAGATCAGAAGTTAGAGTCATAGTGTATGGATACATCAGTCGTCGCACCAACACCAGTTCCCCTAAATTGATAACCTCACCCAAAACACATAACACAGTTTCCACTTAAAAAAATCAATGTCTAAGTTCTGCGGTAGAACTGACTCCTCTGATACCAATTTTTCATGACCTGTCCTCAGGGCTCGTGCCGTGAGTAACCCCAAACCCTCCTTCCATAGGATAGGGGTTGGTGACTAGCACCAAAGGCTTAATTCCCTAATCTGGGAAGGAATTTCCTTTATAAAAGTAAATAGGCACAATAGAGTACATAACTGGAAATAAACACTAAGTAAAACAGAATACAAAATAGCGTGCTGAATGTAAAGGGGCCGGAAATACTAGCCCAACAGTAATGTACAACTAAAAAAGAATCAAACTACAGAAAGTTAAAGAGAATCTCTTAGATCATCCTATAGGGTTTCTACCTGAAGGGTAGGTATAGATGTCCAGCACAACACTACACATCCGCTAGACTCTCTGTGTGTCGACTCGTCGTAAGGTCCACCTCCGGGTACCGTCCAGTCGTGGCGCTCTCGGCCTCCATCAGTGCTATCCATCATCTGCATCCAACACAACGAGATGCGGGCATATCCCGTGCAGGGGTGAGTATAATGATACTCAATAGGGACCCCGAGACCCTCAAGGTCACACAATATCTATCAAGGATAAACAAAATAATTAGGATACAATCACGATGTAACAACCATCCCTACTTAGGTATATGCCCATACATATAAATAAGTTACCAATCATAGTCCAGCTCCAACAATCGTGCCCAAGAAAAACCCATTCCACAAAGGAATTAAAGTCAATCCCTATAATGATAAAGATTTAAAGTCAAGACTCACCTAAGACATGTATACAACACATGAAGAGGGGTAGAGATGATTAGTTGTTGCCTCTGTGTCGTCTTCTCTGTCAAACCCGTGTAGGATCCTGGAACAATATCAGTGTTGTCGAACCCACATAGGATCCTGGTACAAAATTCATCACTATCAATCCCATGTAGGATCCTGGTATATATGTCATCGATATCAAACCCACGTAGGATCCTGGTATAGAAGTCACTGTTGTTGAACCCATTGAGGATCCCGATACAGAATTCATCATTATCGAACTCATGTAGGATCCCGGTACAGAAGTCCCTGCTGTCGAACCCATAGAGGATCCCATTATAGATGTCATCGATGTCAAACCCACATAGGATCCTGGTATAGAAGTCATTGTCAAACCCACGGAGGATCCTATCATCTCAGTCGCAACCAGCCCCAAGGTTCCCGCACACTGCACACTCGATTCGAGGATGGTCCGCTCCTCGAGCCATGTGTCGATACATAAACTTACATGAATTATCGAGTTGATGTATCACGTAGTTCCCTCTAATCATAAAGAACCCAACGCGATAGAAGATGCGTTAATCAGACGCCCAGTCTCAGAGTTATTGGCAGTTCCATTCTAGGGGCCCGGTTGGATTTACCATCAATCCAAACCCTTCCATTTTCCAAATTTGTTCAAAACTCACCTAGAGTATCCCAAAAGGAACGAGCCATCACGAGGGTCCCAATGCCGCAAACGGTGAATCAATCAGATGTGTGGTCTAGGAGTTATTTGCATTTAAGTGTAGATGGGCCCGGTACGTAAAGCCCAGTGGGCTGGGGGGTCGGTCCGACCTGGCTCCATGGGTCCGACCCAGCTAGGGGTCAGCCCGGCCCAGTGGGGCACGACCCACCCGTAGACCCGGTCCATGCTATGTTCCCACCCGGTTTGCCCAGTGGTGCCACACGACACAACCTACTCCTCTACCCCGACCGGTCGTAGTCGGCCGGCTTGGCCCAGCGTATGCGGCCAGTGCTGCGGGCCGCGGTTCTCCAGCCCGGATGGCATGCAGCCTGCCGGTTCACCCAAGCGAGAGGGCCATGGATGCGAGCCGCGTTCTCATCCAAATGATGCCTATGGGTGTCACGGTTCTCCAACAGGGCGGCCTGATCGACCGGCCTATCATCCCGCAGACCGGGCGGCCTGAGCGGCTACCGGTCCCTCCATGCGACAGGCGGACGACCACTGCTACTGGCACCGCCTCCGGTCTCTAGGGCCACCGCCCGATGACCCACCTTCTGCGGACCACCAGGTTTGCTCCAGTGATCATAAATTGGATCCTTTTATGCTGGAGTTCTTCCCGGGATGCCACCCTCAGCACTGGACCCTCCAGATTTCGTCGTTGCTAGTTTGGCCCATTGACCACAAAGAACGCAACAAGTTGAAGAACATCACAAGATCAGCGGACAGAATCGGGCCGTGTTAGGATTGGCATGCACCATCTGCGTTAGTAGATCATAACAGGGTTCAATAATGATCATCAACAAGACCGATCCATCCCAGATCTAAACCCCACTTGAAATTCTTCCCTTACCCACAAGAACGATCGAACAACGGATCAACATGTTCGTTGGATGGTCCGCATTCATCGTTTAGAAATAATAAAGGAAAATGTCAATACCAATAAAGTTAAATCCCCCTACCTGGGTTCTTTTTTCGTTGACGACATCACAGGAAGAAGGCGGAGTTGACGTCGATCATCGCATTCGCCTCACACTTCAGATCCGAGCTCGAGCGTTGAAGACTCATCGGGATCTTATCTCTGTTGAAGGATTGTTCTTAGTCAATGATCTTGGGAGATCTGTCATTGGAGAAGAATTCTTCATCAATAAGCCTTTCACAAAACTCTCTTCTTTCAAACAAATGGTCTTCCCCCAACACAACTCAAAACTTAATTATCACCTTATGTTGAGTTGTGCTTTTAAAATAATTAATTAGTACTTCAATTGGGTGGTTACACCTCTAGTGTAAGCACAATCTTAATTCTCCTCATTAAATGAGGAGTTTCAATTGTTGGGTGGTCCCCACACTAAAGTATTTTCAAAATTCTAAATTCAAGAAAAAATAAAATAAAATGTTCACTTTAATTTTATCCCACGAAGCCTCGGAACACCAAATTTCACCCTAACTCAACTACGATCAAGGCGAAGGTCTCCTTAGGTGAATACTAGTGCTAAGAGTTCAACGGTTTCCTCAAATTTAAATTATGAGCCCCGGTTTAAAAGATAGATTTTCCCACTCGCATGTTTACTGAAGGTACCCAATCAAAACTTCAGAAATTGATTTCTGGCACACCGGGCCTCAGAATCAAGCGCCGTAAGAAAATACAGACTCGTAAAATTCTTATTTATACACGAAAAAATTTTACATGGGGTTTTCGGGTCTTTACACTTTATCAGTCAAGTAATATCATATGATTCCGTCTTTTAGTCTCATGTTACTTACTTTGTTTTTATAAATTTGTTCTTTGGTCATTTTCCTAGGGACTTATTCACTAAAAAAAATATTTAATTCATGGTATCAAACAATTATGATATGTGGACTAAGGAAACATATATTATTTGAAGGATATGAAATTTCAATGATGCGTAACACATTGAATTTTTATGAGAAGTTTTATTCTATTGTTTTACAAATCTCAGAGATTATTAAATGTGAGATCCATGAAATGTTGTGTCAATACAAAGGATCCTTAGGTACATAATAGTCAAACATAGTGTTTTTATTCAATAATGATATATATAGACTATATTATATGGTTTTAATAATATTTTCAAGACATTATAAAGTTCCCATTATTGTAGTAATTTTTATAGCCTGTTAGGGTGATAAATATTCAAAGTAAATTGTAAGATAAAGTATTCAGAATATAAATTAATATTTCATTATGTAGGATAATGAATGTAAATAAAACAATATTCTTGATATATTAATCCATGTTACATGACAAAATTTAGTTTTTAGGAATCAAATAAAACAATATTTAGATTAAACATATAGAATGTGATACAAAAATGTTTAATCTATTGAAATTGTTTTCATATATAAATCATAGTTCAAAATTTTTTATATATCCCTATATCAGTAAGGGATATGAAAATCATTGATTTAATTACTAGTTTTATAACATAATGCTAAAAAAAATAGATTCACTAAAAAGTTTTTTGTTTGATAAGAGTTTATATTTGAGAAAAAATAAAAATGGGTTTTGAAAAATTTACTCAATCTATTATAAAAGTTATAAATCACCACTAAAAAGATTGAAATTAGTCTTTATAAGAAATTAAATGGAAACTTAAGAATTATTAAATATTATAAGGTGTATTTTAATTGTTTTAAACCATGAATGAAGATTATTTGAAGTACTAGAGATGTTTTTTGTTTTTTATAGTGAATAATGATCCCTTGAGAATGTTTGAAAAGGATCTCAGTTGATTGTAAAAAAGTTATGAATACTTGGTTGAAGCAGAAAAGTAGGAATGGAAGAGTATAATTATGTTTTTCCCAGAATATTAATATCAGCAAATAATTATAGTTCCCTATGATATTTTAAAAAAATTAAAATGTATATAATTTTTTTATAATGATATATAGTACATCTTAGTGTACACAAAATATATATTGTGGTTGTATTCTAAAATGATTAATGGAGATTTTAATGTTCATACAAATTTTATTTTAAGAAACATCTTGATACTTAATACAGTTCAACAATATAAAGAAAATAAATGAAAAATTATTATATAAAAAATAATTGAGGCATGTGTAATATATTTTGGCAACCACATATATGAGCGTTGAAAAGATCGGAATTTAGTAAGATACATAATATTTTTTTGATTATACATAATGTATTATATGATTTCATAGTGTGATTAAAATCATATAGAAGTGAAATTTCATATAATATTAGTGGTTTTGTGACATGTAAAATATTCATCCTAATGTCTATGATATTATGGATCTCTACTGTGATACATAATATATTATATTTTACACATATGGTTTCATAGTTTTAGAAAAAAATTGAATATTCTATATATTGAATTCATATTACTCCATCTAGATATTCATGTCAAACATATAATAATTCTAAATAATAGACACATGATCCACAATGAGTCAAAAGTATTGATAATTTATAATAAATTAAGAAGATATTTGAATCATAAATTTGGGGTTTCAAATGGAATATTTCAAATCATTATTTATGATCATAATTGGAGATTTTATCAGTATATATTTTGAAAAGATTTAAGATGGATATAAATATAAATATAATTAATTGTAGTTTTAAATATGAAAATTATTTAAATAATTTAAAATAATTCAAATAATAAAATATATTAGAAGAAGAGTATGAGAAACTTAATCTAGATAGAGTGAAAGGATTAAACCTATAACAAGTGGGGTTTTCTTCTTTTTTGGGTAAATTGAAATCCTCTGTTGTTCTCCAAAAAAATTATTTTTTGAATATGAAGAATAAAATATACCTATCCATGATCTCATATAAATGTTGATCAATATAAATGACTGAGAATAAATTCACCATGTATGTAGTGTTAATTATAATATCTATTGGTTTTCTATAACCTTAGTTTATTGATGTTATGACATCCTCGAGTTCAATGAATGATCCTATTAATGGTATTATAGGAACACCAATATAATATAAGATATTTACTCTCATTAGAATAAATTATGAATTATTTCCATCTCCTATAATCTATTAGACAACCTCATAGGATTTATGGATGTATTTCACCAGTATCTTACTAATTTAATAATTTTAAAGGATATATTTCACCCATATATTGGAATAATTTTTTTTATTATTGGTAAATATATTCTTTCAATTATAATCAAATACATAAAAGAAATAATCACTCACATTAGGCATGAACCTCCAAAAAAAGTCATGTGTACATCGTGTTTCATGGGTTTCAAGTATATATAGTTGAGAGTGAGATTTTAAACAGAGTGGATCAAGACATTAACTAGTATATATAGTAAATATCACAAGAATAAAATTTAAAAATGGTATCATTGATTCTTCCCTCATTCCATTCACAGGGATACAACAATAATGACTTGGGAATTACCAGGTGTATCAAATCTAGCCATGTTTCTTATGAATGATCCAGTATAGACCAAAAAAATATATGTAGAATTTCAATTTTTTTATTATAATATATGTTCAAACAATTGATGAAAATAATTATCATGGTTAGAATAATTGAATGATTACTCATGTTCTTTATATTGAATTCGATGTAATAGATTCCAGTAATATGGGTTTTACACTAGTTGAGAGAGAGATATGTATGAAATTAATAGATAATAAGAATATATGATTGTATTAAAAAGAAATTAATGTAATCCAATTATCAATAAATATCAATGTTCATACAAAAGGGATGGGGCTCAAAAATACCAAATAGATAAGGGATATGATTGAGAATATTTTTAACGAAGATATCATAGTGAAATAAGAAAAATATTATATTAGGTGGGAAATGAATGAAACATTTATTATTTATGATGATGTAGATATTGATGAATATTTTCAAGGGTGAATGAAATTATCAATTGAATGAATGTTTTTGAAAAAATTCATAAATATTCAACCATTTAAAATTTGTTTATGAGGAAAATTCCCAACATGTATGATACAATTATATATTCCCTGGAAGACAGATATAAAATTTCTCTTGGTTAAATATATAATTTTTTTATAAAATTAGAATGTCCATACTTTTAATAAGAATATCATTAAGGATATTAAATTTAATGTCATGTATAAGTTTATAATAAAGGAGGTGGTGAATTAGTCCTCCAGTGAATTTGAAGATGGTGGAGAAAATTATGAACAATATAGAAGGGAGTTTGATACTATTCATATAATATACAATAAATAATGGGTAAGTATAAAGGGTAAATCCCAGTAAAATTTATTATTAGTGGTATAATTGGGTAATTTGTTTTGTAGAATTCATAAAGAAGAAAGTGGGTTAGTTTGGTTCCACCCTTCTTCCCTTAAAAGGGGGATTTGTAAATATAATAAAAACAATTGAAGGCTCTGTGGCTATTGGATGGATGATAGGTGGTGAGTTTGATGAATCTGACTAGAATGATAGTTTTAAAAATATGATATAGAGTAAAAACAATATGTATTATATGGATCTAGTTGATAGAAATAAATTATTAACAAAAATGAAAACATATTTATTTGAAATGAAGAGGAATCCAAATCCACTACATGTAATCAATATAAATAATAATTTCTAGAATATTATAGGTTCATATTACCCCATGTAAAAATATTAAAAAACTATAATGTAATGGGGAATATGGTGAAAAACAATACAGTTACCATAGGATCAAATATGATATTAAAAATATCACGACTAATGTAACAAAATAAAGATAACCCAAAACACAAAATAAATAGGTCGGGAGATAAAAATTTTAAGATCCACATCGCTAAATGGTATATGGTAATATAAAATAAAATAAATAAATAATCGTAATGTTACGGTTTTTTATTGTGAAAAAATGCTAAAACATTTGAGGAATGAGTTGACATAATGAAATTTTAAATAATCAACACATAATAAAATTTTATATAGGCTAAAAAAGCTCTAGAAAATATGAGATATTTATATAAAATATATATGGTCATAAAGGGAGTGTCTTCATACTCTTATGATACTTTTTTAGATAATATTATGTGAAATATTACCTAATTAATCACAGGAATTATAAATCAATTTGGGATAATATGGGAGGCTCTAAAAAAATATGGGGAATGTTGCATTAAGAAAATTAATTCTAAAATTAATTCTAAATAAATTTTTCTTTGATAATAATTTTTGGATAGAAATTCACACAATGAAGAATATAATGAAAGTATGAATTTACCTAGATAGTGTGTAAAGTTTATTTAAAAAATTCACTTATTTAATGGATTACCATGTTTTAAAAAAAATAATTTTTTTGGTTACTATGGAATAAATCCAATATGTAATTCTACAATATTTAATTTCCATACATTAAATGGAGTAATGATGTGAAGAAAAAATATCTAAGTAAGAGGAGTTATTATTATGAGAAAAAGTAATGTGGGAAATAATATCTATCATTATTTACTACTCTGAATAGTTTTTATTATCAAGATAAAATATAAGGACGGTGTGACCAACCATATACTTACACTAAATAAATTATATTAAATTTACAATGAATAAAACATGAGGATACAATAAAAGAGAAGGATTATTGAAGTGAAAAAATTTAGAAGTCACTTATTATTAAGCTGTATTTTACAGTAAAATTTATAAATATGCCATGAATACTTAATAGTAGTTTTTTGTGTCATATTTATAAAGATGTAAACCCACATTGAGAATATTTAAGATATTTATGTAGAAAATATTAATTTAGGGAATGTTCATTCCATAAAAATAATGAAAAAAGTAAAAATGTGATTTAATCATAAAAACAAAAATCTAAGGTTGTTTTATTTATTAATGGTATTTAACAGAATTTATTGAGTGTAATCACTAATAAAAAAACTTTTAATGTAGTTTATTTTTTATCTTCATTTATGGTTAAACTTTTATGATAGTTTATTTATCATTTAATATAATGTTTCAATTTCTATTTTATGAAATCAGTTATGAATCAATATTTCAGTGTATGTTTTATTTATAACCAAACATTTTATATATTTTAATTAATTATTACTAGAACAGTGGACTTCCAATTTATTTATAACTGATGTATAATGTTTATTTAGAATATTTATATAATAATTTATTTCTAAAGACACATTAAATATTGATTATATATAACATTGATGTTGCGATTTTGAAATAAATACCATGAAATGGTTATACCACATTACTCTTCCAAAAGAATTGATGTCGAATACATATTTGGTCATCATTTTTCAAAATAACAAATTTATAAACTAAAATATTTTACAAAAACATCATATAAATACAATAAACCATACTTATTAGTAGAAAATAGTAGCATATAAGCACCTCACATGTAACAAAAAAAAGTAATAGTATAATAAAAGACATAAAAACGCAATGAAAACTATTGTAATTTTTTTTAAGATAATAGACATAAAGAATAATTTTAAATATACATTTCTAAATTAATATATCCTATAAACTAGTATGGAAAAAATAACAATGGTGGTTTTTATATTAATATGAATAATATGTGGAATCATAAGTAACATGTAAAACAATGAAAATTTATAAAATTTACAGTACAACATATTTGTTTAAGACATAATATCTATAATGGAACTATCCTTGTGTAGTTTATCAACTAATCCAGTTGTTATAGTATCAAAAATGAATCATAAAAAACATAATATACACATTCAAGAAATATTTTTTGATGTTTAAACATAAATTATGAAATTAATCTTTAAAAATAAAACATAAAATATCTCTATTATAAAAACGAATTAATAATTCATTAAAAGATATCATTCCTAGCTTGTTCATAATTAATTTAATTTTGGATCATTATCGATAAGATAATTTTTTTAAAAACATTACAAGGACAATTTTTATATCATTTAATAATAAATAATCATATCTAATATAAAAATATAAATTAAAATACTAATAATATATTATAAAACATACGAGTAAAAAAATCTCCAAAATTGACATAATTTTAACCCAAGAAAGAGCATAATGAATATGTTGTTCATTCATGTGGTCATAATATGAATTGCATAATATGTAAAAAACCAAAAATCTTCTATATAAAAGATATTATAATTAATTGTATTTCATAATTTTATAATTATTCCATTCCTTAAAGGAATGAAAGTAACTAAGAAATAATCTTAGTGTTTTTCACTATTATATATATATATTTCACTCTTTCATTCTTCATTATTTATTTAAGATCCATTGAAATGAATTTTGGATCCATAAAACTATAAATGGAAGATCACTAATTTTATAAGCAATGATATTACAAATACATAATTAGATATTAATAATTTTTAATCACATTGTGCTGAATTTATATAATAAAATTAAAATTAAAACTGATATTTAAATATAAAGAATACAACTATACACAATGTATTGAGTTCTCATTAGTGATAATAATATATAAGAGGTTATTTTTCTATAAAATTAGCATATATTCTCCCCACATAATTTACATAACATCAAAAACTCAAATTAACTCTCCAATATAAAATTATTCTATGCTAAATTTTCTAAAAGATGATACATTTAAGAAGTATGTGAGGGAATGAGTTCTCAATACATTTATTTAATTTGAAATTAATTCATAGATTTCAAATTCTTCTAAATATATAAAATATAATGAAAAATATATGTATAAAAAAATAATATTAAATAACAATTTAAGAAAATACACATACCTCACGAGTAAACAAACAACAAATACCATCTAAAAGAAGTAAAAAAATAAATTAGTCTCTATCTAATGTGGAATAATCATTCATAGATAATATAACCTTAGATTTTTATCAGTAGTATATTGTATTACTACATGTTATTGATCTGATTATGTAAGATGGTTATGTTCCTAATAATATATATTCTATATAGTTTTATATATTATAATTTTTTAATGTAGATCACCATAATGAAACACAAAGTAAATAGTTTGGTCAAATAAAGGATTTAGAACATATAGATATATAGGATGGGTAGGATTGGGTGGCTATAGAGGTTGGGGTTGTTGCATCTGTTTCTATATTATACACATATATTCTATTAAAATAAATTAGTTTACTCTTATGTTGACTTGTTCATTTATCACATATAAAAATTAAATGATTTTATCATCATATATATTTTTCCTCCCATGATTTATTACTAAGATGTAAAAAATATTATAATGCTGAAACTCACCTCATATCAAATTATATATCCCATTTATTATTAATTTCCTAATATTCTAGCCAAGATGTCCATCCTAACAATAGGGATAAAGGTCCCTGTATCGATTACTCATAAAAGTAATCTATAATAATATATAAAAATCTTATATTTCTATGATGACTTTGAAAAAAAGTAATATTTTAAACAGTTAATTATTATCAACTTATAATATTATCAGTTACTTATCTTAAATGATCTATAAAAAATACACATTTTTTTATCATTTCCCTTTTCTATTATTCACGGTGAGTAGTGGGAGGAGGATTGAACATAACCACTTATGAGTCACTACTAGATTTAGCTATTAATCGTTCAAAATTTTAAGAAATAATTTTGTAATAACCAATGTTACGGTATAATAAAACATTTTTATAATTATTATTATAAAAAAGACATTTATATTTATTATAATAATATTATGTAATTATCTAATCAAAGAGGAAATAACGTTAACTAAACTCTATTCTTATAAGGTTTTATTTAAAATATTAATTTAAAAACATTAGAATTAGAATTTGAAAATATTAATATCATTTGAGAAACCATAATTTAAATATTTACTTATTTTAATGTTTTTATTTTTCTAAATATATTGATTCTTCACTGAACAAGGAAAAATACAGATTTTTGTAAAAAACGATATTTTCATTATTTTCATTATTTTTAAATTAATAATATGTCTTCAATGAGATTTTAAAATAGATAAGACTTATTTACTTATTTATAATCTAATTATTTACTTTTTAATAATCTTTATATTAGTTTTTTATAAGTTTGTTTTTGTGTTAAAAATGTGGTTTTTTAAAACACTTTTAGTTTCCTTATGTATATACATTTTAATAAATTGAGTTAATAATTAATAATAATTAACTAAAATGAAATTATTATAATATATATCGATATATATTAATATATATTATTACAATGACTAATTATAGTCCTGAAATTAATAATAAATCGACTTTTTCTTGAAAAAAACACTTATTGAAAACTCACATATTCATTGTTTCAGCAGGTTGTGTTTAAAATTTAACTTTTACACTTATATGAATTGAATTTTTAAAAATAGATTCAATATTTTGAAGTATCACAATTTATATTATCTAATTAGGTAAACCTATTTGTTTACAAAAATTAATTATTAAATGACTATTAATTAATTATTGGAATTAAGGTAAACATAAATTTATCAAGGGTTGAAATGAAATGATAATGGTTAAAAATGACGTGAAACAATATCTAAAATATATTTTCTGGCCACATTTTGACCGTAAAATATATAATACTCGATAATAAAATAGTTTTATCCTTTTTAATATGAAAATAATTGGGAAATCTTTTTCTTTTAAAAAATTAACGGCGTGCCACTCTTCTCACATATAAAAGACACCCCTTTCCTCCCCTATTTAATCTATAAAATTCATTTTGCTCATAAATTTACTTCCCAAAGAATATACCTACTTCCCTCATATCAACATATAAGGATTATATTTCTCATAAATCCATCATAATTATCCTTTTGTTTCAATCCAAAAGAATTTACATGAAGAAGAGTTAATATTCTTCAATAAGTGATTTTATTTTATTTCTTACACCACCGATTTAAATTAGTAATAAATCATGATTATATAATTACATTCGTATCTTAAATATAATGAAATGTCATTATTTTTATTTTATAACCAAAATAATTATCCTCTTCTATCAAATGTGTTAAAAAATCATCATCCCTATATATAGTAGGCTACAACATCATGAACTGATGTCATTATTTTTTTACATTACCACCATTCAACATTGGTTATGGAGATGGATATAAATTTAAAAATTATATTTATAATTATAACTCTTGATTAATTATATCATATAAATTTTTTACTCTTCAGTATGTAGGCGATACAATAATTTCACTTGTGTGTAAGGTTGATTATAGCCTCATGAAGCATTATGACTCTTTTTTATTAACACCTTACATGGAATGAAATAACGACAATGATAATAAATATGTGTGATATACCTGATTTTATTATCATATTCATGAAATACTTATCATTTTTAAAGATAATATATCTTTTCTATTTATTACCTTTTCATTTATAGAATATTGATAAAGAAATTCATGAACATGTGGACTACCACCTTCCACAAGAGATTTAACTCTCTTATCATCACTGCATTATATGGATGATATATGTAAGTTAATATAAATAAATAACAAAATAATATTGATATTATTATCATTCTTTAATCATAAAATATTACTTTATTCCATACGAAAATTTTCATTGAAAAATATAAATGTCTCACATGCCTATGATCAATGTACCAACTCTATGATTATAACAGAAAATATTTCTTAATACATTCCTTAATGATTTCTCATAATTGTTCCATTGATGTATAAATATGTTAATTATTTCACATTAATTACTATGTAAATGTTTAAATGATGACCTCTTTGACAATATTCTTCCTATGAAAGTCATTTTTCACTAATAACCCAAATAATATCGAAAGCTCTAACATAAACACAATTGGTTATATAATCATATATAAAATATTAATAAGTTAAATAAATTAATAAAAAACATGAAAATAGTTTTTAATCAAGTAAATATTTAATATAAGTGTATTTTTAGGGAATATTATCACTTTATTTGACGGTTCATACTCATGGTATGGGACTTCATCTCATTTTCAATTCATTGAGAAATATTTTCATGTTTCGAACCTATATTATTTTAGGAGTTTTATATACATATGATTTAATATTTTATACAATGAATTTATCATTTCACAAAGTATTTTTTTTATTATGTTCTTTCATGGGGATTATAATTCAAATATTCCATGGTGATAACATAGATTCCATTAAAAACTACAAATTTTAATGTCTTCCTACCAAATATTCCCTTTCCACGTGTAGGTTTCTAAAAATATTTTAAGAAAATTTCCTAGGGATATAGAATATTTATAATGTAAATTTTTTGTATCTATTTACCTTATATTCAAATGATTTATAAATTATATTTTTTACATTTTTCATACACATTGTTTGGATAAATGACAATAGGAATGCTTAATTTTTTAAAATATATGGAGAAAATGTCATTTTCCACAACTATGACCGTTATTTAATTATTTATTCCACTTAAATATTTATTATTATAAATATAAAACCCTAAATCTCATTTTTTTGGTTTTTTAGAAATGATGTTTTTTTTCAAATGAAAATTATATTTTGACAAAAAAAGTTATTTGAATTCATGTTTACATGTGTTTTCTAAGAAATTAATAATGATAAATTGAAATCATAAATTGGTATTATTCATTTTGTGGTTAATAGATATTTTATATAATGGGTTTTCCTAAATAGTAATGGTTGATCCCAGTATAGCTCATATGATGGGTGTGCCAACATATTTATCAAATCCATTGGGAAATAATTATAACCTTTGAAGAATTAAAGTGGGCATTGTTTGTATCATTAATCTAATTTTAAGTGTTTTGATAGGATTCTTTAAGGGTTCTTTGAGATTATTCAACAAGTTATGTACATGAATTTTCTATTCCCTGTTATTAGTTTTTATGTAGAAACTTTATTTTAATATTTTAATAAAATTGATATTGTAAATGGGAATATAATTCCATTTATGTGAAAAAAAATTATGCTATTGGAAATATTTTTTCATGGGTTTTCATTTCTTTCACTAGACTAATGGTTTTCAAAATTTTATGTCCCTTACTAAAAATTATGTGCTAATACGGTATTTATAATAGGTTTTTCATTGGATTTAATGATGGTTAAATGAAAGTAATAGGGAATGTATAATGTTTTAAATATTTTCCATAAAAAGAATTTATGTTTTGTTTTTAATGGCTTAATATGGATGAAAAAATGGACTCTGAATTTATGTGACAATAATTTATTACATAGTTTTTTTATTTATGACTTATAAACTTATTTTCTAAAACAATTATCTTGAAAAGAACATGAAATTTAATATAATGTCATCATGACTTAAAACTCAATTTTTTTAATATTTTTTATCTTTCTGTAACTTATATCATCCATGTAAAAATGTATGACAATATATATTTTTCTAGGAACTCTTTATTAGATATCATGGTGTGGGGGATCTCAGTCATTGGTAACTAGCCCCCCCAATGCTCTGATGGTTTCTATTACCCTATATATACATTCCATTAACACTCATAATCTACAACCCAACCTATATTGGCCGAGTATTTTATTTTTTATAGGCTGCCCAAAAACATGATCCCATGGAATCCTATAATATTAGTCCATTTATATATGTTTCTTAACACATTATATTTCAAAAAGAATTATTTTTAAAAATTAAATGGATTTATTTATATACCTGGTGTTGAGATAGAGTGTGATTCTGAGCCCCGATTTTCTAGAAACAATTTCTTGAAAAATATTATAATTTTACTAGCACCTGCACGCGGTTTTCCTAAAAAAATAGAAGAAATATTAAACGGGTTCCCAAATATAAAATCTTAGTGAATTTTTGACATCATAGTGGTGGCTTTACCCTATGTTCGACATCAATTTTTTTAGCACTTTTCATCGATAGAAAAAGTTTTGGATGGCTTAATACTGAAAAAAGTAATTTTAGAAAAGTAATTTTTGAATAAATGACTATCTTTTTCAAAAATCATGTAAAAAAAAGTTATCCTAATATTCCAAAATTTCCACTACATACTTGGATACTAATATTTTGATATTCCGTTGGATTATGAAGGCAGATCGATCAAATTACACCCCTAAGATATGATGAATCGAGGATCGATGATTACATGATGACCATTCTTTTCAAGTGACCGATCCAAATCTAGGGAGGGTAGGTTTTTTTTGGTCTCCCCATTATTTATTTTCATCATGAATAAGGTTTAATCAATGAAAAAATTGAACCATGGTTTGATTTTGTAGGATTGTTGACCCCCATATTAGAGACAACCTGATAGCAGAGGTTGGGTCAGTATAGATCAAGACTCAATGAACCTAGATCTGTGACTATTTCAAATTACAAGCATCATAGGTTGTTTGGTGGTCTACAGAAGGGACCACTGAAGTATGTTCGGCACATCAGTCTAGTGAGGAATGGATGTGGTGATCGGTGTGGAAACAACCACGTGGGAGTAAGTTGGTGGCCGCTCGATGTGTAGGCAACAGATATCGAGAATATGAGTCAGCACGACTTGGGGTACCGGGATGAAACAGAGTGGGTTATTGGATACAATGGGTCTTTGCAGAACATGGTTGTGGTGGGTTCCTAGAGGAATGTTGCATGTGACTATATATTTAGGACCAGGCGAGGAATCCCATGTGTTAGTGGGCCAAGCTTCCTATTCATTATAAGGTCTGGCTATGTGAACGAGTAGGGCCTAGTGGACTGGTTCGGATCCAGCAAGCCAGGTCTAACCTTGTGGGCTGGGTTAGATACGGGGGATCAAGCCTGATTTAGGTTGGACCTGGATCGGACCATGGGTTGACCTGGGGCAGTCACAAAGTCAACCACCATGATAACTCCATCTACCATTGGATGGTCAACCATAGGGTGGATCGACCATAGGGGTCGACCACCATGGTTTATCCCCATGCATAGTGACCCCCCATTGAAACATCAAACTCCTATATCATTGGAATGGTACATCCGTTGGATGTGTCGTCTATGGAATTGAGACTCTAATGTTGTGACAGTCCTTTTGACATGATGTGGTGAAATTTTATCTTGTACTACTATAGGTTGAGAATATTCTAATGGTATTTTCCTTGAGGATTCAATATGAAATTACATCGATATTACTGGATTTTATTCCCCTATAGAGGCTGAGTCCCTGATAGAGTAATGTATTCCTCCATGGGACTAGAGCCAGATCCTTTATAACCATAGTAGAGTTTTGTTGATTCATCATAACCCTCTATATAATGGAGTTTGTCCTCTATCTAGATGTCCACATCAGTAGGGTTAGTAATTTTCCCATATATGATAGGGTATGATCATTTTTTTTGTGAGTTGATCAAGTTTGGGGTAGATTCGTTCCTTCGTGTGACTAAGAAGGATCTTCCCGATGTGTATAATAATCTTCCATGAACAATATGTTATCTTTTGGGTTGTTTTCCAAATGATCTAGAACTATTTTTGAGTTCCTCGGATGATTCATGGTTCATGTAGTGAGTTCTCCCAGAACGAGCATGATTCTAGTGGAATCATTTGGCTGGAAGTTCGTTATGACTGCCTGATAGCATGGTGTCTCTATTGAGTATATCTGAATATTCTTGCTACATGTGTTGTAGACATATTTTTGTGTCGAGATGAATTTACTTCCTTCCCTGTATTACTTAGCAGTTTCTAGGTGTCCTGTTGAGTATTGTTATACTCACCCCTGCATGGGCTTTTCCTAAAGGTGTTGTGTCTTATGAAAATAGTCATCTTTTTTATGGAGTCATAGCAGGACCAGGAGTGGGTGATGAAGAGATGGACTTGGGAATACCAAGGTATTTAAAGGGATATTACCTCTGATGTAGTGTGCACCCTTGGAGTTGGTCATACTTCTACAGTTTTATTTTGAATTGTGTTAAAAATTCTTATGGTGGGATTTTTTCCCCTATTTTACTTTCCACTAAATTCGCTGTTGTACTCTGTTTGTGGGATCATAGTTGTATTCATGCATCCATTTTGTTTATCATTACATTTAAGCATCTTGGGTCTTGGATATATATATATATATATGTGTGTGTGTGTGTGTCTAGATATGATTGGATAATTCCACCCTTTTTGGGATATTTCTAGTCAGTTCTAATCACCAACCATTGGTATATTAGTGGAAGGCTTGGGGTAGTGATGAAAAGGACCCTCTGGTATGGGTGGTGATAGATTAGAATCATTGTAGGTTGATTATAATTTAGGACTGAGAGTCTTTGAGGTTGGTTTGGGGTAATAGTGTTTAGTGTTTCTAGTTCATCTTTTACACTAGAGACTCTAGTGTGGTTGTGGTAGCTAACTTATCCACACATGAGGACATTGATTCCCTAATTCTCTACTCAATAAATTGAAAAAACAGTCTTAGTAAAAAACAATGGTGTATAAATCATATAGGAATTTTTCAGTTTTTCATGGCCATCTTGATTCATCTCTACGGATATACTCTATTGAGTGTGATAAATCTTTTTTTATTATAGTATTCCTCTATGAAAACTGCCATCTAGGATTCCACTTCAAGATCATGAGGATGATTCACCTAGTGAATAGGGATCAGTATATGGTCTTGTACATATGATAGAACCCCAAGTGGTTTATTGTATATACCACTACCGGTTGAGTAGAAGCTACAACTGGTGCTACCAATTTAGGATGCACAGCCGCTGAGTGTGTTACAAGAGTTTCTGAGGTAGGTACCTCCAAGGTTTCTACGTTAGCCTGACCCCAATATGGCTAAGGATCGGCTAGATGTAGTCACCCTTGTTTTCCACCTTGTGAGAATGAATGTCGACTATATGGAAGTCCTCATCATGTATCTTCTTTAGGCCTTTATGGGGTGATGGTGAATCTTGGGCACATAGTCACATGATGAGACAACTCTCTCCATCTTTTCAGAGAGTATTTATATCTAGAAACATTGTGATCATTATGCATACACGATCTTCTACATATTTAGTAGGGAAGTAAGATGGTGGTGGAGTATTCGGTGAATTTTACTGAACTTTCACGTTACTCCATTGAAATTGTATGAGATTAGTTCATTAGGTATTATTCCTTCGACCTAGTATTTCACTGGGACATCACGGTAGCAATAATATCCCATATCATTTATATTATTGTTGTGCAGTTGAACAATCCATGTTAGTGCAGTGTGTTCTTGAGGAGTATACACCGGTATTGAGACCTAGTAGTGGACACCAGGTAGATGAAACCTTTGCATCGGAAGCCCATGGCAGTCACAAGGACCCAAAAAGCTCAGATGCTTTAGGAGATGACCCAGAGACTCGGGATCAGTGGTAAAGGGCTTATAGGGGGGCTCAAATTAGCATACGGAAGATGCTGTTACACATGTGGTAGTTAGGGATTACTATCATGAGATTGGTTTTCCTATCATACAACTGGTTGAGGGAAAATTAAGGTATTGTTGTGGAAGAGGTAGTTAATGGTGTAGGGTGCACCATAGGGTGGTGGGAGTGATAGAGGATTATGTAGGGAAATATTAGGTGGTCATTGGTTTTACCTATTACCAACACCAATCCTATGTAGTCTATGTTATGCTAGGGTATTTGGATGATAGAAATGAGGCAAGTTGTATGAAATGATGGCTTCTTTTAAAAGGGATCCAAGGATGATATCAGTTTTGATCTAAGTATTTTCCACCATAGATTTTTTATGATAGAAAAAGCTTCAAGTTGGTTCATTCATTCCATGAACATTGTTTGGGGCATAAGGATTACAGATGAACTTTTGACTCAAACCTTATGTAGAGGGACTAAAATAAGAGGAGAATCGATGATCACACACCAGCCCCGATATTGTGACCTAACTATTGGAGGTGAGGGTTTTGGTTGGTATCTCATGGTAGCTGTGTCGGGGGATTACAACACCATTATTAGCATGAACTAACTATCCATAGTTCATTCATATATTGAATTTTTTAGGAATAGAGTTTCATGTGTCTACAGTGATGGATCCTTGTTTTCTTTTGTTAGTGAAATGGAATCAGATGCAGTATAGTATGGACTCAAACATAGGAGGGTTCATCTGATTTCACATCAGTTAGCTAGAATCACCATCATTTTAGTGGATGATATATAGCCTCAGTTTCCAGAAGTGGTGGAGGAGTATGAGGGTTTTACTTCAATAATATGTTTCTAGTTTACCTCCATATATGGAGATGTACATATTCATTGATCTACAACCTGAGCCTTAACTGATATCTAAACCTGTATATCAGAAGTTCTATGTAGAACTTCGCGAGATGAGGGGGCAGTTGGAGGAATTTTCAGAGAAAGGGATTTGTGAGACCCAATGTCTAACCCTGGGAATCTCCATTTTTGTTTCCCATGAAGACTGATGGGGGAATGATATTAAATAGTGGTTTATTTATGTGTGAACTAGGTGACCATAAATAACAAGTACCCACTACCATGGATTGGCAACCTATTTGATAATTTAAAAGGTATGTGATCATTCTTAATGATCAAACTCATATCAGGCTATCTCTTGATTCGAGTACGAGATGAGAATATACTGAAGATGACCATAATATGTTGTTAAATCTACTACAATTACATTGTAATTCCATTTAGTGTGAGTGACTCTGAAGATGTGTTCATGGGGCTAATGAACCAGATCTTTTCACCTTACTTGGATCATTTAATAGTGGTTTTCATTGATGAAATCCCAGTGTACTAGAAATTCAAGAAGGGGAATGCGATACACTTGAGAATGGTCCAACATAGACACCAAGAGAACCAACTCTATGGGAGTATCTATATGTTTTAGTTCTATATTTGAGAATTCCATTTATTGGGACACATTATCTGAGAGGCCACATTTTTTGTGGATCCATTGAAGGTTGAAGATGTTATTTCGTAGGGGCCACCAAATATTTTAATTGAGGTGAGGAGTTTCCTAGGGTTTGAAGGATAATATCAGAGGTTTGTACCCTCCATCCCTAGAGTAGTATCTCTCTTTATAGCTTTTACATAGAAGGGTATACCTTTTTTGTGGACATTGATGTGCTAGTAGTGCTTTCAGACTCTCAGGCAGAGGTTGACAGGCACTCCCATACTAATATTAATGAAGGAATGTGCTTAGTACGTGGTGTTCTAGGATGAATCAAGGACCGAACATAATTGTTTATTGATTCAAGGTAAAGTGGAGATTTCTTCTGGTTAGTTCCAGTTGATGTCGCATGAGAAAAATTACGGGACACATGATCTTGAGCATGTAGTAGTAGTCATCGTATTAATGATATAGTCAAAATACCTAATGGGAAAGTGGTTTTTATTATACTCTTATCCCATTAGTATTAAGTATATCTTATATCCTAAGGATATTGAAATGATATAGAGGTGATGGATAGAGTTCCTCCAGGACTATGACTTTGAGATTGTCTATACTCTTATAAAGGGGAACAAGGTGTCAGATGCTATAAATAGGGGATCTATATTGTAGTTGCTGAACAAGGTATCAAAGAATTGGTCTCATTGAACATATCCATTGTGGACGGAGAAGAAAAATCCTACCTCCAATATATGGTGGTCATCATTCTATTCTTACAATGATTCAGGGTGGAAAAGGACGGGGATACCGACTGTGATTCCCTACCAGATCATTTTTCCACAGTGCCTACTATTAATCAATATTCAGAAGGTGGGGAGAATTTTGTTCTCTTTAAAGGACACACAGTTGTACCTTTGTAATTGCTGGAGGGGGTTTTGAGGGATTTTCATAAATACCCTTCGGCATTACATCTAAGTGTGGTGAAAATGTGTTAGGACCACCGATGTGAGTTTTGGTTTCCATGGATGATGAATGGAGTTGTAGAGCTTCTCTCTTGATGTCTCACTTGTTAGAAAGTAAAGGTTGGGAACCAGGTCATATTTAGTTTACCACAACCCCTTGAGGTTCCATAATTGATGTGATGTGGGATATCGACATACATCACTATGGGATTACCAAATATTTCATTGGGACATGATTGTATCTTTGTGATCGTTGTTTGAATCATTATGTCATCACAATTCAAGGATATTTGAATGCTGAGTTATGTAGAGATCATGGGATGCCTGTACGTGCATGGGAAAGTTCAACTCAAGGTATTTTCATCGATTATAGTTTCATATGGCGATGATCACTTTATATCTTGTAATTGGAAGGGAGTGTTTGAGGCATTTGGTACCAAGCTACACATGAGCATAGTGTTTCACCCATAGATGGACGACTAGACTAAGCATGCCATTCATGTTCTGGAGGAAATATTGTGGGAATTAATGTTATATTTTTCCATTAATTTTAAGAATCACCTACAACAATTTTAGATTTCATAATGTAATAGTTTTAACTCTACCATTATTATGGAACCATTCTATGCCATGTACGGGCAACCCTATAGGTCGTCACATTGTTGGACTAACCGAGGAGTGTCAACAATCATGAGACTATAGTTGAGTGACCTACTAAAAATAAGGTACCAATCATCTAGGGGAAGATGAATATTAAATAGTACCAACAAATGTCTTATGCCAATAGGCGACTAGAGGCCTTAATAATTCAAGGAAAGACACTACGCATTCCTTCACGTATCTCCATGATGGGAATTAAGGATATTTGGACTAGGAGAAAAGTTATGTTTGTCTCATCAACCCTTTCCAGATATTATATATAGTTTGAGTGGTGGAATACAACTTGGATCTATGACAACAGATAGATTGGGTACACGAAATCATTCATGTGTTACATTTGAGGGGGTACATGCATTACATGTCGCATGTCATTGATTAGGGAAATATAGACATCGAAGATGGAGGGAATATTGTGAAGTACCTAGTTAAGATTGATAATTGTCATGAGAGGATCCTATATCTTCAGTTTATTCCTTTGGTGTGTGTCTAGTGGTAGCACAAGAACCCCAGAAGAGCCGATGGGAGTTGGAAGGTCAGATTCAGGTTCAGTGCCCAATTTTGTTTTAGTGTCCCCTATTTTGGATTTCGGGGATGTAAATCCGTAAGGTGGTGAGAATTTAACCTGAATTATATTCCCTTGTATTTTTTTTATAATTTATAAGGATTTTTTTCAATAAAATGCACTGAGATGACATGTGATTCTGAGGCCTGGTTTTCCTGGATAAATTGTTTCAAAAATATTAAACTATTAATAACACATGCACACTGTTTTCATGAAAATGTATAATAACTTCTAAATGGTTTTTTGGATTAGAAATATGAGGGAACCATTGAGTTTCGAGTAGTGTATTTGTAACAATTTGAGATGTTATGAAAAATATTCTTTTTAATTTCATTAATGTCTTGTGTTGTATGCTACACCAAAAGAATCTTGCACGACATGCATCCCTGACATGGCTTGCATTACACGTAATCACGACCTTCCACAATAGCGTGTGTCGTACACAATACCGAGTTTTGCTAAAAAACGATATTTTATATAAACTAGCCGTTAAGAATAGTAATACCCACTTTTTGAAATTTTATAAATTTTATCTTTTCGGAATATGGAAATTAGCCTAGGGTGAATTTTTGGTATTTTTCTAAAAACTTTCAATTTTTGATGAATAGTGAAAACACTGGGTTACTATTCAAAAACCGACTTTTTATTTAAACAATTATTTATTATATGTATTTTAGGTCAAAATTTATAAATAATACCTATAAAAGTTCAATGTAATTCATTGGCGCCATTTTATAATAATTTTAGATATATAAAACTTTAATTGAACTTTTCACCGTCTTTTACACACATCCTAGGAAAATTTAGAAATTCATATAAAACATAAATTTACCGCTTTTGTGAGTGGAATTTCGAAAATCCGAGAGACACAGTTAATATCAAGGACTAAAATGTGGTTTAATGAGATGAAAATAATTTTTGGCGAATAGTAACTTTTTACTTTTATTTACCACGGTTAAAAGTAAATAGGGTAATTAAGGGTAAAAATGATATTATTATTACATTAACACATGTCCTACTTCTATTATATAAGTTCAATTCGACCAAAAACAACCTTAGGAATAATATATGACCATTTAGGCCCTCTTGGATTAGATTAGTAAATTTATTATTAATTTATTTAAAGAAGGGTTCAAATAGTTAAAATCCATGTTTAATAACTAAATAATTTTTAATATAAGGTTATACATAAGATAAATTAGACTATAAATATTAATTAGAATTAAATAATGATTTCCTACATAATGGTGTTTTATTTATAATTTTTAGACATTATAGAATTTAATTTATATATGACACAATGATGATGCAGTAATTATCTTATTAATGAAATATTTACATAATTGATGTTATAAATACCAAAATAAATGTAATTTGAGGCTTTTTATGAATTCCACTAATTTTCGAGGTTAATATGACATGTTAGTATTGATGTAGTTAACTTTTTTCTAACTAATCATTATGTTATGATTTTAACAAAAATCAGTTACAAAATAGTGTCAAAATTGACATAAAATAGTTGTTAAAAAATATTATATTATTAATTGTTATTTTATTCCGAAAAATCTATGGTTCAGCCAAATGACTTAGAAAAGGTTATATATATTAATAATAAACAACTTGGGGTTCGTTTTTTTTGTTATAGTAAGTTTATTAACCTTATAGTGTAAGAAAACAAGAAGACAAGGTAAAAGAAAAATTATTTAACTTAAAGTTAAATCTAAATGATAAGGTTAAAATAGAAACTCAAACGTGTATAAATTCTATTGGATGAGAGTAGTTAGACCCATACCCACCTTAGCTTTGAAATAATTCAATTTGGAGCTATTAAAAACTGAATATGACTTTATAATAAAATAATATATTTAGTTATTCCAAAGGTGCCCCTCTCCTCCCTTATAAAAGGGAACCTCCTCCCTCTCTTAATCACACCATTTTGAGGCTTAATGCTCGGCCAACCCCAGAAAAATTCTCTTTTACACTTTCCTAAAAACATCCTAGAGGTCCCGGTATTTTTCAAATACCAAATTTAGTGCCCTAAGAGGAGGTCTCAAAGAGGCGCTTCAAAGAAGAGGTAATGTCCGTTACCGATTCTTCCAACTTTATTTCTTCTTCTAATTATTATTCATTAGTTGTTTCATTATGAAGTAATAACATCAGTATCACTCATATAATAATATTTTATTATAAGTATGAAACAAACCTATTTCACCATCTATCCATCCTACAGAAAATGAAATCACCGCGCGTGCGTACGTACAAAATACAGTCTCCACGCCATGGTGTAATCTGTTTTCGACCACCAACTTACTTGGATGAGTATAATGGTGTAAACAAATAACTATATATGATTATTTCAAAGTTATATTGATTCTGAAATATTATACATACACTTCAATGCAATTCCACGATCATGGGAATGATTTCATCGGTCGTGCGTACGTACGGACTACCATCTCCACGACGTGATGAGATTCATTCTCCATGTTAACCATTCATGAATGATTATAAATTATATATAATAAGTAATCATGAAATATATGAAATAATAATTATACTAGATTTATGTGTATATATATATATATGTCATCTACTTAATTTCATTCAATTCAATAAGGAACGCAAACAGCGTTCATGCATACGTACGGCCTACCGTCTCCATGAACGGTGTATTTTATTCCATTTAATCGATCTATCATATATATATATATGTATATAGTGAATATATATTATATATAAATCAGTTTTTACATTCTGGAATAAATTTAATCAAGATATAAGTAATAATATCAAGATCAACAAGTCCAAACACGTACGATAAATAAAACGATTTATCCCAAAACGCTGCTATAACATGGAACTTACAAAAGAACGGGTAATATAAAGTCATAAGTGAACCATATATGATATCATAACAATGAATATTATTCTGTAATAAGTCAATTAAATTATTTAAATCATTATACAGTAGGTTCGGAAATGTACGAAACATATCGGACCTAAGGTAAGGGATAATTTATCAATCTCATTTTTATCTGAGATTGTTTATTCGTAAGTATTTACTGGGGTTATCTTTATCATCCAAGCCCATGATTTCTAAAAATGTTTTCATGTATGATTAAATTCCTTTTTACGCATTTTTGACTTTTACTACATGGTATGTAATGAATCATTCTTTTATTTATGTTACGAGGTACTTTTTTGACTTTTCCTGCCAAAGTACGAGAAGAATGTTTTTTAACTTATACGGCATGAATGGATTTTTAAAACATTATTTCCAAGAATATTCCTTTACAAGTTTTTAAGTTTATTCTTAATCAACATCTTTTAGTTTAATATTGTATGACTTGTTAATAAAGGAAAATGTTTTTGAAGTAGAAAGGATATTTTCCTCAAGAATGGAGTTCAAGTGTTTTATCAAAATTATTTTCCATCTAAGATAATATAGGGTTCTGTTTCTATCCCTAGTATTACATTGATTTGATTATGTTGTGATGGAAATATTTTTATGAATTCATTTATATTATATCAATTGTTTTATGATGACATGATGTTTAAGAATTCCATTTTTAATACATGGGTTATGCTATGATGTATGATTTATGATTTTGTGGCACACATAAGAATGGTTTCATTATGAGATGGGTGGGACCAATATCTCCCTCCAATGAATTGGGTAAATATTTATATCTCATGAGATAGACATGGCTGGAACGGTATGTTAATCCGGTTCAGTGTTACATGACTGAAATGAGGAGTAAGCTCGACTGAGAAGGGGACTTTGTCCACTAAGATGGTCTTGGAAGCAATGCCTTGGATACTATGGAAATCATAACATGTGATTAATGGTTTCCACAATTACATGTTTTATTCCCATGCTATTTTATCATGATTGATGTTCCATTATGATATATTCCTTAAATACTTCCAAGATTCATGTATTTTCTCAAGATTTTGATATTTAAATTTCATGTTCACGTTTTTACTTTCAAATGTTTATGGATTGTTTTATGTTTACTATGTTTGCCCTTACTGAGCATTTGAGCTCACCCTTTTTATGTTTTCTTTTCCATGATATAAATAAAGGTTTTAGGTATGAAAAGAAAAGGGGAAGATCTTTATGGGAGAAGTTGAAGATCCTTCACTACAATTAGTAGATTACGTTCCAAGTTTCCAATGACACTAAACTATTACAGTCCTTTTGTGTCTGTTTTTGTTATGTACTAAGTATTCCGTAAAAGTAATGTAATGTCCACGTACGTCAAACTTTGGGTCTCTACAATATTTTCCCTTAGTTTAGTATAAATTTTATTAGTGTGGGTCGTCTGTAGAAAAAAGTCATGGAGGGTGTAATGGTAAATAAAATAATTTTTTTAAAATTATTATTGATGCAGTGGCTATTATTTTTTTAAATCATGTAATAAAATCAGGGCTCGAATCATAACACTAAATTTATTGTGCATATGTAAAAAAGAACCTTTGGAGAAACTATTTGCGGATAATGACATATCGATCAAATGATACCACTCAGATTCGACCAATAGAGGATTGATGATGATGCGATGACCATTCTTCTTCTGAGTTCAATCCAAATTCATGCAGGGAAACCTTTTCTCTGGGGTATCCCCATTATTTAATTTCATGATGTTCGTGGGTAAATCTACATACGTATTGATCTATGGTTCGATAGTTGTGCTATAGTTTATATTTATCAGGATTTATTTGGGATTTTTTTCTTTCCTCTCCACTTACACTAACAATAGAAACATATTGAGGACAACATAAAAAAATGTCTAGATTTGTTCCTCAGGATGTTATTTGTGATTTTCCATCCCCCATTCTTTAATTTATTTTATGTTTCTACCCCTGTGGTCATTAATCGACATTAAAGGAGGATCCAAACATGATTAGACCATTTAATTCGTGGAAACCTAATAGTAGATTCTTGATCAATACAGATCATAAATTGGGGAACCCATATCTTTGACCCTTTTGAATTTCAAGCATCGAAGGTGGCTTGATGGTTCATGGAAGGGATAACTAATTCGAGTCTGGTGTAGTAGTCTGGTGAGGCGAGGTGATGGTGATCGGGGTAGTAACGATCAAAGGTGGTGGTGACCAAGTGGGAGAAAATGGTTAGCCCAATGATATGGTGGAATAAGTTCCAGGCATCAGGAAGCGATGTGATATCGGGTCACAGGATATGACCGACTGGGTTAGGGGATTCGGCGGGTGGCCACTGAACCTAACGATGATGATGGCTGCATGGGTTGCGGCTAGCGACCACATAGACCGGGCTGGGCCATGGGGCACACACACCAATAGACTGGGCCCAACGCACTAGGTCGGACCTAGTGGGATGGTTCTGATCCTATGGACCGCGCCAGATCCGGGTCAAACTAGGGTCGGACCACGGGTTGACTTGAGTCATTTGCAAGGTCAACCATAGGGAGGTCACACGGTCAACTGGGGGGAAGATCTGCCACTACGATCGACAACCACAATATGTAGACCAACTCGGTGGCCTGTCCATGGGGCCAATAACCCCCCATTGAAACATCAACATACTATAACTTTCAAATAATGCGTATGTTTGAAAATTTTTATATGGAATTGGGGCCCTAATGTCGAGATGGTCATTCTGATATATTGCTATTATTTTTTTCATCTAATTTTTTGGATGAGAGAATTCACATGGTCATATTCGCGAGGGTTCTATATGACATTACATCCATATTAATGTATTTTAGTCCCCTATATATGTCATATCATAGATAGAGTTATGGTATACCTATTTCCGGCTGAAGTAGGATCATATATCACCCTAGTATAGTTATATGGAATCGACAAAACCACTGAGAGTAAGATGTTGGTCCTCCATCTAGCAGTCCACATCAATAGGGTTAGTGGAATTCCCCTATGTGACTGGGAAGGAACCTCTATATTGAAATTTGATCCATATTTGGTTAGTGGTATTCCACCGTGTGACTAGTAGGGATCCACTCTATGTGTGTCAAAATATTCCCTGAGCAATACATTCTAATTTTGGGAGACCAAAAAATGTACTAGACCGATTTGTGAGTGTCTCCAATTATATCATGTCTTGAAGAGTTAGTTCTGATGGAATGAGCATACTTCATGTTGAATCTTGTATCGGAGAGTTTTTTATGACTGCATGATGAAGTAGTGTATATCTTTTTTATATATGGATATTATTGTTACATGTTTTTAAGAAATATACCAATGTAGATATGAATGTACTTATTTTTTGGTTTTAATTTGTGGAATTGGGGTGAAATACGTAGTATTGTCATACTCATCCCTATATGGGCATTTCCCACAAATTTCGTGTCTTTTGTAGATGAGAGACTTTTTGACGGAGTCTTAGGACAACCAGGAGGGGTAGATCATAGATGGAGATGGGAAGAATAAGGTGTTTACAAGTAGTGTAACTTTGACATATTCCTTACCCTTAGATCATGTTGTTATTATATTTTTTTAGTTAAACTTTTGTTCAGACTCTGTGGTGGGCTTGTTTTGTCCCTTTTTACTTTTCAGTACATTCACGGGTTTACACCAATTGTAGGATATTAGTTGTATACATGCATCCTTTTCATTTTTCATTACATTTCAGGTTTGGATATGTGTGTGTTATAGTTACTTTCTGATTATGTATCTCATTTGTGGGATATTCCTACTCGGTTCTAGTCGCCAACCCTTAGCCAAATGGAAGTGTTCTTATGGTAGTCATGGAATGTGCCCCCTAGGATGGATCATGACAAGTGTCTAATTTGGAAGAAATTTTTACAGATATTATGGTGTTATTATTGGTTTGGTACTTGTTATTAAGATGGTTATATGATTCCTCATCCTTGATGTGATCTTGATGTGTGAAAGTGTACGATTAAGCCTCATCAATCATTACTACACCCTCATGGATATTTTTGATGGTTAAAATTGGTGTAAAAATGTTTTTTGATTTTTGGGTGATGATTTTCAGTGTACATATCGTAATTTTGTATCCAAGTCATGTCTTCACCCAGATTTATACACCTTTTCATTAGTTTTCATCATATTTTCGGATCCACCAATTGTTCCCCTTCCATGGGTTTTCTCTTCAAATTGGGAGTATAGGTTTATGGGAGCCACATCAGAGTTACATTCACTTACTGCAATGGTCAAACAAATTCCTCATGTCAGGGCTAGGATCCCTAGTGTTGGCACACCCATAAATTTTCCACTATATCTATAATAATGTATCTTAACAATCCAAATGAAAAAATTCTATGATTCTTCTGACAGTTTCCCCTCTAGCAATGATGTCATCGAATTCTTTGTTTTTTTGTTATGGTTTTATATTTTAGAGGTATAATATTCTAACCCATGATGGATGGAATTATCCACGGAGATAACACTCTGGGGTTCACCTAATTAATCCCTAGACTCCCTTGATTTTGTTTTTTCCCCTATACAAGGATTATGTTGTGTATGGATTTTTGTGGTAGTATCTTTGGAATATACACATAAGTGGGTGGCGGTCATTGGAATATATGATATCAGTGACAAATTATCCTCCAAACCAATATGTTTTGGTAGCCACCCCCCATGGGGTGTTATATTCTTAAGTATTTTAATGGAAGTATGTCATTGATGGATCTTAACTATTGCTGATATGTCTGGCACCCATGCTCTTTATTACACATTAATTCATGTTATATAACATAATATTATATATAATTCAACATGGAGTATTATTATTTATAGTGTAATTGGGAATTTGGGATAGTAAATAATAAATACAAACATGAAATATATCATATTTTTTGAAAAACTCCTTAACCTGCTCGTATTGTTCCATCGTATTTAAAACAGAATGTGATAACATGGGGTTATACATAAGAAAGTGGCAAGATATAAATAACCATTTGGGAATAAACTAGGAATAACATAAAGAAATTTATTGTTTTTAGACAATATTTATTTCTTTTGGGTGTAAAAGTGGATAGAATCACAAACATGATCAATGAGGCATGATATATCATGATAACATAATGGAAAACGTGGGAAATGTGACACCAACTCAAAACACTACATTAGAAAAATATTTCATGGTTAAATTCCAGGAAATCATTATGTAAAAATTGTCAGGATGGATTATATTAACACCAAAATACCTTTTCTTACTTCTTATTATAGTAAAAAAATTAACCAATGTAATGGAGAACTATATAATTCAGCGTGCACCCTTCACATTCATTGGATTCTCAGGATTAAGTGTGAAACATATATCATAAATTATAAAATCATTTATCATTAAATTATATTCAATAAGAAATTTTTGTTTAATAAATACATGATATTATCCAATAAATTAATTATATGTGTATAAAGGTGAACACAATTAATGGTAAATGGGTATGGTATTTACTACACAATTGTTTTGGCATGAAAAATCACTGTGAAAATTTGGCAGAATAACATCGTTACATAAATGCTCATAAAATAGGATGATGAGAGAGAAATGGGTTTCACATCATTTTTAAATAATGTGGATATTGATATGAATGTGAAAAAATATATACCAACATTAGGAGTTGGAAGTAGATGGCATAATATAATGAAGAATCGTGAATATTGAGGAGAAGAAAAGGATCCATTACATTGAGAGTGAGATTCCAAATGTTTTTCGGGAGCTTGTTTAGAGTATTGGGGAACCTTTTGAAGGTTATAGAGGGGGTAGGGTAGATTAAGGACTTTATAACAAGGTTTTTAGTGAAGAGATATGTGATATTAGGTGGCTTTCTATAGGAAATGATTGGGGAATTATTTATTTTTTTCTCAAACTTAGGTTTTGGAATATGTATAATAAAATAACCCAAACCAAAAACCATAAAATCTTTTTTGAAGCATTTTTCTACAATATAAGTGTGGTTCTAATTCTTTGATAAGGAAAAGGGCCAAACCTATTTAAAAAATACATTTTGTGATGTGTAATTCAATCATGTTTATAAAGGAATGATTTAAAAACATTCAAATATATTCATGATTTTTGAGAATTCATAATAGATATATAATATTAACCAAATAAACATTAAATAATATTTTTTAAATGGGAAACTTATATTTGGTGTTGGATAACATTTATACTATTTAATGTATCATTTTTGGGTCATTATGATTTCATAATATAGGTCGTGTATTGATAAAGTATTTAATATTTTACATTAAAATTTGACTGTCTTTAAAAATTATAAAAAATTAACCATATATAAATTAAAAAAATGTTTATTCAAAAAATTGTTTTCATTTTATAAATAAAGTTTTTTAAAATATATGAATTTTTACATTTAACATATAACATACATTTATTGAGAAATGTGATTTTTTTATTAATAAATATTTTTGGACCCTTATAAAAAATACATTTGACATCATAAAAATTATATGATCATTTTCGTTTAATAAAAATTATATAATAATAATATTGTTATAAAATATTACCTATTGATAGAATCCATTAATCTATAAATACCTTAATTGAATTTTAATATTACCTGAAAATATAATTTGTATTTTATTGTAAAAATTTATAATCTAATAATAATAAAATAAAAATATAATAATTATTCTAAAAAATATTTCTTGATATTATTAGGATCCTGATAAATATACCATTAATATACATATAATTAACTATGATTAAGGGATGTAATAGATACAGTTTCATGTGGAGGTTTAATATACGTGGTGTTGGTCATGATCTGGATGAGCACGAAATTGTCCAATAAATAGGTTTTTTTAAGATTATTTTTTGAACGTATCTTGGTATTGGTCTTGGTAAAATCCAAATTAATATATTTCCCATGAAAGCTATGATAGATGGACTTAATATTTTATGATTCTACATGTGTAGACCATCACTTCCTTTGTCTGTGACATTTAGATTTATCAAAAACCTATATCTATACAAATAATTTGATCGCTATTTAATGAATACATTATCACTCCAAATAGTTCTTATTGGTATTATAAATATGACAGGCTATAATATTACCAAATAAGTGAAATTGTTTCTAGTACCATAACACATAATAAGACACTAAATTCAATGACTAATTGAATTTTATTTATAATAGTACAAGTCGTTAAAATCATCACCATTTATAAATTTCTCCCTTAAAATATTCATTTCACACACTGAGTTAGATGAGGAGATAACTTTTTCATCACCTCCCACTAATCACACTTTTCTTATTGAAACATGGTGTTTCTCCATATATCTTTTTCTAGGGTAATTTCCTTATTCCATAGATCTTTTCACCAATGATCTAATATCTTCACCAGAAATTCCTCATATGAGAGTTCATTCTCCATTGGTCCAACCTCTAGATTGAGTAAATGTGAGGGGTGTAGAATTTAATTTCTCAACCTATATACATGGATACATAATTCACATGAGATATGTTAGGTTGGAGTTATAGTTGACATGAAACCCCTCTGATGAGATTAAAGATCTCATTAGGACTGTTGTATATTAGACTAAGATTTCCTTTATTCCCAAATTTCATGAATTTATTCCCTAGTGATATATGGTGGAATAAAATGTCTCCAACCTCAAACACTTGGCCTCATATACTATTTTCATCTTTGAACTCTTATTGAATTTTATCAGCCTTGATGTGCAGTCGAATCGTCTTGAACATTTCCAACCTTTCCATGACCATTTTAGGACCTATATGTTTGTGTTCCCCACCATCATCCCAATATAATGGTTTTATGAACCTCTTCCCATAATGGTCGTAAAAGGGATCCATTTTGATACATGAGTGGAAATATTTATTGTAGACGTACTTGAATAGAAAAATATATTGATCCAATTTTATTTTGAAGCCAATTGATCATCCTCTCAACATATCCTTGGGTGTCATGATGGTTTGAATAGATTGGCCATTAGTTTGAGGTTGATAATACAATATTGAGTTCTAATCATTATTTTTAGAGGGTTTTATTAATTATTAGAACATGGAGCTAAATCTTGTTTCTTAATTTTATTTAATCTATAATGGTGTTTTATGAAACATCACCTCTCGTCTTATGTATATCCTTGCAAGTTGAGTAATTGTGATGTCCATTTTAATTTCAATTATGATACTGAACATTTTATGAAGATCCACCACAACCCATATTGCATTATAACCTCTTGATATATATGGAATATTATTGAAAACTTCCATTGTGAATTTTCCCATTTCCATGTATTCAAGGGTAATTGTTTCATCATCCCATAGTATTTTTATATTTCTTTCTTCACATGATGAACTAAAAAAGATCATGATCCATATTCCATGATCTAAATCTTAAAATAGCCCCACCAATAGTTCTCTCAATGATCTCAATATATCATTTTTATTCATGGATTGAGGGAAAAGGTATAGAATCGTGCAACATCTGAAGTGCCCAGATCAGTGTGATTATTGAGAGGGGGAGGGGGTGAATCAGTGATCCTTTTAAACTTTTTACGAATTGATCATTTATCAATTAAACCTATATGACTTGTTAAGGCCACGATCCACTCTTCTTGTATCTCTCAGCCCTTCCTTGAGTGATGCAATAAATGTAAAGGCACATGACACAAGGATTTACAAGGTTCGGCTCCAAAGGCCTACGTCCTTACCTTGTTGGTTAAATGCTCCAACATGGTTTCTCCACTATACTTCGGTTAGTAATTACAATGGTCGATATAGAGTCACATTGTATCTCTCTTGAGTCCCACGGGAGGGTATTTATACTTCATCCCACAGTGTCACCAGAGGCCCACTGGCCTGCTTCAGCTTCCACTAAAGACTTCTCCACCCTGAGTCCTACATGGGGTCTTCTCTTGGATCCTCGAGTCACACGATTAGCTCTTCTTCTTTAAGCTCTTCAAGAGTCTTCACAAGCCTTGAGTAAGGTATGTTGGCCTTGTTCACTTCTTCTGATCACTTGTGGTTTCCAGGAATCCTATTCTTTTCTCGGGCATTATCTCCTTCTTCTAAGGATGTCCCGGCCTCTGTCTTCAATAATATTGATTGGAAAAAATGTTCTTGCACTGAGTATGCCCACTCAATCTTCTTGGTCTTCTCAACTACTGAAAACTCAGATGAATGATATCTTTAACTTCAGTCTGGCTTCAGTCTCTCTTTAATTCAGCATCATGCACTTAGTTCATGGAATCTCTAACTATTCATGCAATGTTTGCATAGAATCTCAATTATCTTCAAGTCCCTTTGTTCTTGGACTTCTCAAATGCACACACACAAATGATTATTTATTTACATGTGCATGTGCATGCAAGAATGAATGCACTCCCCTTTTCTTCTTGGCGTGATAAAACCCCCAATGGGTGTAAACTCTTTTTGCACACACACCTACTTATTTTCTTTTGTTCTTTACTTCTTCTTCAAAGTGTGCACACTCCACTTGTGCATACACTAAGGTAATGACATCTTCACTTGTTTAACACACTTAGCCTTTAGGGCCATGGGAATGCACCCTTCACCCAAACGTGTGCTTCTTTGGGCCACCTTTTCTTTTATGCACACACAACCTTCTTTTTCTTGTACACTTAAAGTATGCTTCAACCTTCTTGTTTCATTGAACACACACAAAACCGAGGTGTTTTATGTGATTCCTCTCCACTTAGCACACACACACACACACAAATGTGTGGCCTTCCACTTGAGCACTGTACACCTCACCAACGAAGGGCGCGCAAGTTATGCAGCCACCTCCTACCTTCAACTGGGAAGGGTGCGGGAGTGGCTTCTACCGCGTGGGTGGCATGTCAACTCCTTCTGTCATGCAGGTGCAGAAGCTCCCTCCTACCGTGCAGGTGGCGCGGTGGCTCCTCATGCGGTGTCAGTTCGCAGTCACAGAGGGTGCGCAGGGTGCAGCCACTTGCTACTGTGCAAGTGTTGCGGGCAGTGGGTGCGCAAGTTCGCACCGCTCAGCTTCTTCCCTATCGCATAAGGGGAGTATGCAGGGTGGCCTCCTTCTTAACTTCTTTCATGAAAGGGTTGCGCAAAAGGGACTCTCGAAGCCTCGGGTGGCTCCGGGCTGCTTTGCCGCACAGGTTGTGCATGGGGAATTGCTTCGCGTTGCTCGGAGCATCACGGGACTTCAGTTCTTCCGCCAATCAGAAAAAACAACTCTTCTCCTCGGGATCTTTCTTTTATAGTCAAGGGTGTTCAAGATACGTCCATGAATCTTCCGATATTCATTTCTTTGCATAACTGAGATATTATGTTCTTTAAAAACATTCAACCCACGTTTAAGATTTTCCATGTATCTTGGGTGTTTCGTGGGATCCTTTCTTCATGTATGGATTCAAGATCAAATGCCTGATTCTTGTGCATGAATCTCGCATGGATCCACGTGTCCTCGGAAACTCCATTTTCCTCAGCCGAACCTTCTTCCTCGAGATATCTCATGCATGCAAGACGTAGATTGCATGCATGGTCTCGGTTTGATCAGAAGATCACCATGCAGTTGTTTTGAGCTTCAACGGTGGTCCGGAATTCGATCATGGTGGATTGGCAGTGACGATGACGACTGGTTCACGTTGGGTGGAGCTCAGGTTTCCAGAGGATGAAGACAACCTCGGTTTGTCACCTTGGCCATTGGATCAGCGTTTAATGATCTCTGATAATCAGGATTTTAATGTGGCGCAATGAGATTAGATGAGCGACTGCTATTACATGCAGATCAGATGGACGGCGCAGATCAGATTCACGTCTTTAAAAACTCTTCCCACATCAAAATGTGCCGTGACATTCTCATGGTTAAACAAACTACGCTTTCCATTCTCAGCTCAGATTACTCATCTCCCCCTCTGGTGCCGCCCAGCACCGGTTCTCCTGCGGGCGCGCTCTAGCACCCACTATTCTCCTCCGGGCGCGCTCTAGCGCCCACTATGCTCCTTCAAGGGCGCGCCCTTGGCGCCCATGCTGCGTATGCTTGACCTCTGCGTGGCTTGGAATTACACACGGCCCGACCACTATTGGGCTGGGCCCTGCGGTTTCCCCATGAGCGTGGTGACCTAGTCCCACATGTGCCTTGAGTTGAGGCCCTAAAGCTGGCCCAATAGTTGGCATATTTTTTTTGCATATGCTCCACATTGTATACTTTGTTAAATAACCCAGTAGGAACAAGTCTTCTTCATGCCATTATCCTCTTCTTCAATTCTCCATCTTCTTAAGAACTCCATCTATCTTCTTCAACAACTCTTCTTCTTCTCCTATTAAGAGATGGAATTCCCAAGAATCTCTCAAGTATCTTCATCAACTATTAATCATAAATAACTTGATCTTCAGTGTTCTTCTTTTATCCAATCATAGATGAGGTTGGATCATCTTCAAATCCTCAGGCACTAAGAGATACTGCATGGTATTCTTCAAACCACATCATCCACTTAGTAGCTGTGGATGGTTCATCTTTTCACTTCATCCACTTAGAGGTTGTAGATGGATCCCTTCTTCATTTCTCATCCACTTAGTGATAATGGATGACACTTGTTTATCTCCACATGCATTGTAAAGACTATGCATGGACTTCTAACAATGTTGTGACATTGTATCTTCTTGATACATGTTCTTTGAAAAAAAACCAGCTCTACAATCGTTTGATTTGTATGGAGAGTGTTTCAACCATTACCTCCTATGCCAGTTAGTGATTCTCCTAAGTGACATGCTTCGTAGTACCATGGTCATTATCCCATCATTACTCTCTTTTTCATTCACATATTGACACTCCTTGTCATCCATTCAGTCCTTGACAACTTATTGACAACATAACCATCACCATCACTTCCTTTTTCATTCACATATTGACAGTCCTTGTCATCCATTCAATCCTTGACACCTTATTGACAACAAATGCAACAAAGTGCACAACAATCTCCCCCTCTGTATTTGTTTTCAATATCACTAGAGAACATATAATTGGGTCAATATGTGTGAGAAGCTTTCCTACCCCTTATTGGCAATCAAATGAAAAGGTGTGGTGTGGTTCTCTTAAAAATATTTCTTCCTCACTTTGAATAGAATCTTCTTGAAAATTAAGAGAGGAATGATGTCACATGTTCACTTTAGCAGAGAGCCTTTAGAAACTCATCTCTAAGTCTACTTGGGCTAACCTGGTGTAGAAAACAAGAGTGATGTAACCAAGGAATTTAATGCTGTCCACAATTCACTATATATGTGAGATCATGCTTAGGCTTCAAGGGGTTGAATGTTTTCAGATATATCAATGAATTTCTAAATCCTGCACATACTTCACCAAAATCATTAGAATGTTCAGGTGAAAAGATAAAGTTCCCCCTTTCATCCTTTTGCCTTCAACCAAAAACTCCCCCTTAATTGACATGTAAAATAATATTAAGAAACAAGGGATGAAAGTGTGATTGCAATACCTTCATTCTTCAGAAGATGATATGAATCTCATTATATCATCTTCTACAGATTGGCTCCCCCTCAAGGGGTTCACTCCATTCTGTCCATACCATTCTCAATTTCAGAGTGATCATTATATTCAATTCCTTGAAATGTAAGCACATGTATATACCAGTGATTAGGGAATAAGATGAAACCTCCTTGGTTCATCTGTTTGAACAACAAGGTTAAGAAGATTATCTCAACCAAGATGTTCCACATTCCCCATTATTCACATTTGCACAATTGATCTTCAATGATGTTTGTGATGGTGTGGATCTTAACACCTATTCAACTTCTTTGTGTGTGACTCCTTTCTTTCTAAGTGCCTTCTGAGCACTAGAATCTCCTGGTGCAATCTTCATTATCTTGAAGAATTTTTTTTGAGCAGGAATGAGTGTCATGCATTTATTACTAATATGACCAGCTTTATTTCACCTCACACATAGAACATCATCTTCATGTAAAATCTTTTGTTTTTATTTTGCAATATCATTGGCATGTTTATTTTCTTCCATTATCATTCTTTCCAAATCTTCTGTCCAGATGATTAATATGTCATTTGGAAGTGAGGCATAAGATTTGGATGTTCCACATGGTTCCTTTGATGCTTTTAAGTTACCTTTCTTAGTCAACTTATTTTCAATCAATCTCTTCTTCTTCTTCTGGATTGATTGTCCTATTGAGTGCAGTTTTCTTCTATTTAGTTCCATGGTGTATTTACAAAGATCCCTGGTATGACCTTTCTTTCCACAGTAGAAGCATTTTTTCTTAGTGGTCCTTCTTGATGCATCAACCTTCTTGGATTTGAAATCCAAGTACTTCTCTTTCTTTTGCAAAATCTTCTTGGGATCATTTTCAAATTTCTTCGGTTTTCTTCCCAAGGATACTTCATCTTTCTTAGCTAGGTTCTGTGATCTTCTCTTCTCTTCATCTTTAGATACATTTGGAGATTAGTATGTATCATTCTTGTGACCACTTTTTCATTCATCCCAGATGTTATCAAACATTCCAAATCTGTTTGCACTAAATAGAAGTTTCAGGACATGTGGATGTTTCTTCTTCATCTCTGGCTTGCTCCCCCTTGGAATGGGCTTCCATTGTGCTTTATAATTTAGAGGATTGTACCAACAATCCATTTCACAATTCCTAGACCTATTGTAGCACCAACATTGACCTACAAATCTTGTCTTCTTGACTTCTTCTGATTGTTCGATATTTCTCTTGAATTTCTGTGTCATTTCAGGAGATCTCTATTTCTTCATCTTCTTCATCCATACTTGTTTAGAGTTACTCTTCCATCCTGCACTTTTTTTGGAAACAATTTTAGAAGCATGTGTACAATATGGGATGTATGAGACCTTCCTCTTAGTTTATTTTTCCCTTTCATTAGAGGATATCCTTCTTTTGGAATCATCCTTCTCAATGCACACATGAAGGGAAACTTTTCTTCTTCCAACTGATTGGGAGGCATCGACTTTGGGTGATTGCTGATTTTTCAATATCACCTCAGGTTCTAATAATTTCATGTTGAGAGAGTTCTTCTCATCCTCAACAAGTCTCAGATTACTTTCCCAATTCTCTTTCAGTTGTTTCATCTGGTCTTTATGCACCTTCTTCATTTATTGCAATGAACTGTCAAGCTCCTTTACCCTTTTTACTTTGTCTTCTAGTTAAGCATCTTTGACAACCATTGAAACTCTGTGCCTCTTTTCCTGTGCATGGAAAACTTCTTTGAACACTATCTCAACGAATTCTTTCTCACAAATGATTCTTTGCAATTCTTCATTAACATCTCCAATTCTTTCATTGGAAAGGGTAATTTTTTCATCCTTGGCCTTCACCAGCTTTGTGAGAGTATTGGTTATGCCAACCCTTCTTGACAATTGATCTTCTATAGAATTGGCTTCTTCTTCTAGCTGTAATTTTTCTTCTTGAAGATCCCGGATGCTTGTAGTAATACACATTTCCACTTCCCTGGGGACTGTCTTCCGAAGATATTTGAGTGCATTTAGAAGATCATTGATAGTTCCATCATCATCATAGCTAGAGTAGGATTCATCAAAAAAGTGATAAAAGGAATTGGCATCTGTTGTGACTTTCACATTACCTTTAGTGGAAGGTGTTTCTCTATTAGTAGCAACCTTCTTCTTCATCTTCTTGGCCAGTTTTTTCTTTCAATTTTTCTGTGTCTTGGAAGATATCTTCATTTGAGGGTGTTCACTCATTTATTCAAATCTGCACTTCATAAAGACTCCCTTGGATATTTTAGAGGTAACCTCCCTCTGATACCAATTGAAGTGCCCGGATCAGTGTGATCACTGAGAGGTGGAGGGGGTGAATCAATGACCCTTTTATACTTTTTACTAATTTATTATTTATCAATTAAACCTCTATGAAATGTTAAGGCCTTGATCTACTCTTCTTGTATCTCTCAGCCATTCCTCGAGTGATGTAATAAATGTAAAGGCACAAGACACAAGGATTTATAAGGTTTGGCTCCAAAGGCCTATGTCCTTTCCATGTTGGTTAAACGCCCCAACATGGTTTCTCCACTATAATTCGGTTAGTAATTAAAATGGTCGATACATAGTCACACTGTATCTCTCTTGAGTCCCACGAGAGGGTCTTTATACTGCATCCCACAGTGTCACCAGAGTCCCACTGGCCTGCTTCAACTTCCACTGAAGACTTCTCCACCCTTAGTCTCACAGGGGGTCATCTCCTGGCTCCTCGAGTCACACAAGTATCTCTTCTTCTTTAAGTTCTTAAAGAGTCTTCAACAGCCTTGAGTAAGGTCTGGTTTCCTTGCTCACTTCTTCTGATCACTTGTGGTTTCCAGGAATCCTCTTCTTTGCTCGAGCTTTATCTCCTTCTTCTAAGGATGACCCGGCCTCTGTCTTCCAGAATCTTGATTGGAAAATATGTTCATGAACTGAGTATGACCACTCAATTTTTTTGGTCTTCTCAACTACTAAAAACTCAGATGAATTATGTATTTAACTTCAATCTGTCTTCAATATCTCTTTAATTCAACTTCATGCACTTATTGCTTGGCATCTATGACTCTTCATGCAACGTTTGCATGGCATCTCAATTATCATCAATGACCTTTGTTCCTGGACCTCTCAAATGCACACACACAAATGATTCTTTATTTACGTGTGCATATGCATGCAAGAATGCATGCACTCCCCTTTTCTTCATGGTGTGATAAAACCCCCAATGGGTGTAAACTCTTTTTTCACAGACACCTTCATCTTTTCCTTTGTTCTTTCCTAATTCTTCAAAATGTCCACACTCCACTTGTGCACACACTAAGGTAATGGAATCTTCACTTGTTTATCACACTCAACCCGTAGGGCCTTGGGAATGCACCCTTCACCCACACATGTGCTCCTTTGGGTCACCTTTTCTTTTATGCACACACGGTCTTCCTTCTCTTGTACACTTAAAGTATGATTATGACTTCTTGTTTCATTGTACACACACACAACCAAGGTTTGTTATGGGCTTCCTCTCCACATAGCACACACACACAAATGGGTGGCCTTCCACTTGAGCACCGTACACCTCACCAACGGAGGGTGTGAAAGTTATGCGGCCACCGCCTGCCTTCAACCAAGCAGGGTGCGGGAGTGGCTTCTACCGTGCGGGTGGTGCGGCAACTCCTTATGCTGCGTAGGTGCGGAAGCTCCCTCCTACCATGCAGGTGTCATGGTGGATTCCTCCTATCGCGTGAGTTCGCAGGCACAGAGGGCATGTAGGGTGTGGCCACTTGCTACCATGCAAGTGTTGTGGGAAGCAGGCGCGCATGTTCGTGCAGCTCGGCTTCTTCCCTGTCACACATGGGGAGTGTCTAGGGTGGCCTCCTTTTTAACTTCTTTCATGTAGGGGTTTTGCAAAAGGAACTCTCGGAGCCTTGGGCGGCTCCAGGCTACTCTACCACGCAAGTTGTGCATGGGGCTTTGCTTCACATTGCTCGGAGATTCGCGGGACTTCAGTTCTTCAGCTGATCAGTGAAAAAAACATCTCTTCTCCTCAGGCTCTTTCTTTTATAGGAAATGGTGTTCAAGATTCATCCATGAATCGTCCAAGATTCATTCCTTGGAATAACCGAGATATTCAGTTCTTTAAAAACATTCAACTCCCATTTATGATATGCCGCGTATCTCGGGTGTTTCGTGGGATCCTTTCTTCATGTATGGATTCAAGATCGTATGCCCGATTCTTGTGCATGAATCATGCACGGATCCACATGGCCTCGAAAACTCCATTTTCCTCAGCCGAACCTTCTTCCTAGAGATATCTCATGCATTCAAGACGTAGATTGCATGCATGGTCTTGGTTAGATAAGATGATCACCATGCAGTTGTTTTGAGCATCAACGGTGGTCCAGAATTCGATCACGGTGGATTGGCGGTGACGATGACGAATGGTTCACGTCGGGTGGAGCTCGGGTATCCAGAGGTTGAAGACAACCTCAGTTTGTCACCTTGGCCATTGGATCGGTGTTTAATGATCTCGGACGATCAAGATTGTAACATGGGGCGGCGAGATTAGATGAGCGGCCGCGATTACAAGTGGATCAGATGGATGGCATAGATCAGATCTGCGTCTTTAAAAACTCGTCCCACACTGAAAGGCGCCGCCTATTTCTTAGGGTTTAACAAACAGCGCCTCCTGTTCTCAGCTCAGATTACTCCTCTCCCCCCTCTGGTGCCACCCTGCACCGGTTCTCATACGGGCACGCTTTAGAGCCCACTATGATCCTCCGGGCGCGCTCTAGCGCCCACTATGCTCCTTCACGGGAAAAGCCTTGGCACCCACACTGCGCGGGCTTGACCTCAGCGTGGCTCAGGTTTACACACGACCCGACCGCAATTGGGCTGGCCCCTGCGGTTTCCCCATGGGCGTGGTGACCCAGTCCCACATGTGCGTTGGGTGGAGGCTCTAAGGATGGCCCAATAGTTGGAATTTTTTTTCATAAGCTCCACCTTGTATACTTTGTTAAACAACCATGTAGGAACAAGTCTTCTTCATGTCATTCTCCTCTTATTCACTTCTCCATCTTCTTAAGAACTCAATTTATCTTCTTCAACATCTCTTCTTCTTCTCCAATTAGGATAAGGAATTCACAAGAATCTATCAAGTATCTTCATCAACTATTAATCATAAATCACTTGATCATGAATGTTCTTCTTTGATCCAATCATAGATGAGGTTGGATCAACTTCAAATCCTCATGCACTAGGATATAATGCATGGTCTTCTTCAAAACACTCCATCCACAAAGTAGCTGTGGATGGTTCGTCTTTTCACTTCATCCACATAGAGGTTGTGGATGGATCCCTTCTTCATTCCTCATCCACTTAGTGATAGTTGATGTCACTTCTTTATCTCCTCATGCATTGTGAAGAAAATGCATGGACTTCTAACAATGTTGTGACATTGTATCTTCTTGATACAAGTTCTTTGAACTAAAGATCAGCTATACAATCGTTTCATTTTTATGGAGAGAGTTTCAACCATTACCTCCTATGAAACTTAGTGATTCTCCAAAGTGACATTCTTCTTTGTACCATGGTCATTCTCCCATCATTACTTTCTTTGTCATTCACGTATTGACACTCCTTGTCATCCATTCAATCCTTGACACCTTATTGACAACATCACCATCACCATCACTTCCTTAGTCATTCACATATTGACACTCCTTGTCATCCATTCAATCCTTGACACTTTATTGACAACAAATGCGACACAGTGCACAACAACATCCATCAACCCCTTCATAAACTCAGGATTTGATGGTATAAATATTCTTGACCGAAATCATAAATCTTCTTAATTAAAATTTAACTATGAGGATTTCCATTTTATTAAAGCTTCCACACTCTTAGGAATTCCTCCATCATCATTACAATGTCACAATGACCCATCCATCTTCTTAAAGAATAGGACATGTGGAGCCTGTGGTGAAACACATTCGAATATGAACCCTTTATCGAGATTTATGTTAAAATGTTTCTCTATCTCATCAAAATCTATATTAATCATTATATATTATGTCTTGGATAATGTTAGTTTCCCAAATATATGATCTGTTGAAAATTCAACAACTCTTCTAGGAAGAAGACCATGAAAGTGTTTAAGAAACAAACTAGTGTATCTCTTCACAATGGTTATTAATTCGTGGGTAATATTTTTCATGGAATCAATCATTTTTCATAGATACACTTTCTAATATTGTAATATTATCCAGGATTTATATTTTTTTGTAAATAGAATTCATCCTCCTCCTTTCACTTGTATAAAATCGGAGAACGATTCATGATATGGTGAGTGATTTCTTTCTCGCAGTAATTTACATTTACTATATATAAGGAAATCCATTCTATACTCTAATTAAATAAAATTAAAATAATAGGAGTCTCACAACGTTCATTAAGAGGTTGTTCCAAACGTTTTAATAGGTTAAGAGTTACATAATTTTGAGGAAATAATTTTCCCATTGTTTATTGTCAACGACATCACTACTTCCATGATTTGTAGTTTCCTTTTTATTGTTCTTATATACATTTGTGATTTGAAGGAACGTGTTGAAACCAAATAAAAAAGTATTTTTTATATTCATGAATGAATGAGTTGCATACATTTGACCACTTGATTTTTTGGTCCACCTCAGTGGTTATGATTATGAAGTATTTCCCTTACTATTTATATGTTTTTTGGTTGCCTCTAAAAACCATTGTATTATTGATTTGGTTTGAAAAGTGATCATGTTCCTTGCAATTAAAACAATGAAAAATGTGATTAAGGTTTAATGGAGCATTCCATTACTTCATCTCATTATTTGGACCCTTCCATCTGTAATTTCTCACTAAGTGTGTTTCCTACCCCCAAATAAATCATTTCCTCACCACCATTGGAAATTCCTATAGTGCTTATTTACTCACATTTGATATGCGGGATGATGAAATTTCATAGCACCATTAGATTTATCCATAAAGATACTAGAATTAATTTTTAATTTCCACTTCTCATCCCCATACAGCCTTTGAGACTCACTAATATCCATTTTAATGTTGATGACACATAATATAATCTCATCATAGGTATTAATGTCTGGGATAGCCAGGTAATTTCATAGACTAGGTTTCAACCCCCCAAAGAAGAGGTAATCCTTACATGATGAGGTAATGATGAAGAAAATGGTGTATCATTCAAATCTTTTTATGTTTATCACCTATACTCCCAACAGATTCCTTATAATTTTCATGAGGGAAAGGAAACCACCTATAATTTTTATGTTATAGATTATGATGGAAATATTATTCAAGAAGCATTTTCCATAATTCCATTCACCCCATCACTTTGAACTATTCTGCATGCTTCATATTCTTGATAAATGTCCACCACTAATTAGTTTCTCTGTCAATATGACAAATATCTTGTATAACCTTATCTATCTCTAAAAAATTAAGGATGTATAAGATCTTCTTTATAGATTTGAACCATTATAACAAGATTAAGGTAGTTTATGATCCATTGAGAGTGGGATGCCTTTATATCATAATGGTCTAAATTGCATCATATTAATTCTTAAGGGGATTTGGGAACTAATACTAATCATTGTTTCTATTCATAAATTGAGTTAACTGGGAGAGTATCATTATAATTTTCTCAATTTATACTCCATCCAATTTGGGAATATCATTTGGGAATTCATCGCATTGCCCTTCACATTAGTTTTTACCTGATTCCTCCTATTTCTAAAAATTAGATTGAATAAAGGGAAAATTAATGGTGATTACATTTAAACTATTAATCACATAAATAGGAATCCGATTGCATTAAATGGATATGTTATAAAAGACATTTATTGCATTACTTATGAATTTATTGATTTCAATCAATGTTATACATGATCTTTTTACTAACAAATAATCTTATAGGAATTTTGTTCCCCTAATAATAGCGAACAATGAGTTTTTTTAAATGAACAAGTAAAATCCCCAAGGAATGCTAGAATAGGTTTGCATCACTATATATTTTCATTTACTAGTTATTAGTCGATTCTAGCTCCATGCGGGGTTTTCATGTTTTACTAGTATATAAGTTTTTTCCAGACTCACATCCACATGTAGTGTCCAAAAACATGTGTATTTTAGTTCTAAACCACTTACTCTATAATTTTTTTAAATTTAGGGATGTTTTCTTGTACTCTTTTTTATCCGAGTGTCTTCTTATATTGTTTTCAAGTCCTAATTACCAAAAGAACTAAAACATTCCATTTAATACTATATAAACCCTCCTATATAGTACATAATAATTCATGATTTGTTGCATTATATTACACATAAAACAACCTTGTAGATTGATAAGTAAAGTATATTATGGAATTACATACATTACATAACAACCTAAAATATAAAATACTTCATATTTATTGAAAACATCCTAAACATTCTCATATTATTAAATTGTACTTAAAACTGCAAGGGATAACCTTTCGACATTCAATTGAAATAAGTGTGGTATAAAGAACAATAAGGTACTAAACATGGATTAACATAAATAGAGAAATACATGTTAGAAAATAGGAGTATTAATGGGTCATAAAGGATATTAGAATAATAAAAATGATCAATGGGGAATGATATAGCCTCATAACATTAAGGTAACATGGGAAATGTGGGAATAACATAAACAATCGGTCATAAACATAGTTCAATGCTGAAAACCATGAAATAGTATTGGAAACTATGCCATGATGTATTAATTTCACTTCATAACCCCTTGATTTATATCTCATTAGACTAAAACATTACACCATGCATTCGTGTTCTATGTAATTCTTGAGTGTATCCATTAATTTCATTTCATTCTCATTATTATGTGTGCCACATAGTTCATAAAACATAGAATCACTTATCCATAAATTTTATTAAAAAATTAACCATTTTTTAATAAATATAAGTATGGTCCAAATAAATTATGTATAAGAGTATAAAGGTTATCACCCAAGATATGAAATGAGTATGGAATTCACCACACAATTGTTTCGAAAGGAATATAACGGTGAAATTTTGACAGTATAACAATATTAATTAAGGATTAATTAAACGGGATGATGATATTGAAATGGAAATATCATATTTTTTACATTAAATAGAAACAAATATTTACATGTAAGATCATATCCAAACACTAGGAATTGGAAATATAATTCATCTGATAATGAAGAAACCTAAAAGAACAGTAGAAGGAAAGGATCCCTAACATTGAGAGTGTGATTCAAAATTCATGGGAGGGGCTTCCTAATAGTAGAGGGAACCCTAAGTAGAAATTTTAGGGGACATTCAGAGTATGTATGTGAAATGGGATATTGGGTGGGTTTATAGTGAAAATGATTGGATATTTTATTATTATTTAATAATGGTAGGTTCTAGATTCCATATAATTAAAAAAATCCAAACCAAAAACATTACCATTATTTTTACCATTGGTTACATCCCAATAGAATTGGTTTTAATTAATTTACAAGTCTATGGAAAAAATATTAAATAAATACTGTTAAAAATGTTAAAGTAATTCATGTTTATAAAGAATTTATTTTAAAACCATAAAATATATTAGAGGTTTTCAATGGGTTCATAAAGGATTTTTAAAACTATTAAAATAAACTAAAAATAATTTTTTTTATAATTAAAACATATATTTTAATTTTGAAAACCTTTATAGTACTTAATACATCATTTGTGGTCATTATGATGTCATAATAAACACTGTATATTTATAATGTATTTAATTATTTACCCGAAAACTCACTTCTCTCAAAAAAATTATGAAAAATTGAACTTATGATAAAATTGACATGAGCATTAAAAATATAATATTAGTTTTATAAAAATATTTTTCTAAATACTTGAATTTTCATTTTTTAAATAGAATCAACATTTATTGATAAATTCAGGTTTTTTAAATAATTTAATTTGAACCCTTTTAAAAATTATATTTTACTTTATAAAAAATATATGATGTATATATTTAATAAACATTTTTTCATATTAATATTTTAATAAAATATTACCTATTTTAAAAAACAATTAACTCATAAATACTTTAATTGAATTTGAATATTGCAAAAAAATTTAATTTTTGTTTTATTTTAATAATAATCATTTATAATGTAATAATAATAAATGGAAAATATAATCATCACTCTTTTCAATATATATTCATTTTATTTGGATTTTCATACTTATCCCGTTAATACACCATAAAATTCTTTAAGAGTAAGGGGTGCGACTGTTACACTTTCAGGGGGTTGTTCGGTGAAAATGCTTTGAGACATAACCTCAATGAGCAAGAATATATCCTATAAATGGGTTTGCACATTCTTAACATAATGGATCTCATATTGGTATTGGTAAAGGTAAAAATCCATGTGATGATACATCCCTTGTAATCTCTGATATATGGTATTCATAGAGTATGGTCCAACTGGTTGAGGGCATCACATTATTTTTCTTTGTCAACTAAATTTATCAAAATCCAATATTTATACTAATCATTTTATCACTATTTAATGTTTATATTTTCAAAGGTAGTGGTGATTAAAAATATTTTATATTCAATAGGATAAAATAATACCAAACATCTTCATGTGTTTTATATACCCTGACACATAATAAGACATTTAATTCAACAACAACAAGAATTATATTCATAAAAGTTCAGGTCATTATAATATAGAATACCTCTGTTTCAAAGATTCTTGATCAGTGTTGATATGCACTAATCTAGGAGGTTCCTAGACAATGAAATTAATGTTTATCATTGTTTTTATAAATTTAATTGGTTTCGGAAGGAACTTCATGGATGGAAATGGATGTTTCTATTTTATCATTCTTCCCCCAAAGCATTATAAATGGGGGATCATCTGTCTATGTTAAGTGTTTCCCCCTAAACACACCTAAAATGTTGGAGTAGAAATTTTAATTTTAATTTCAAGAAATATATTCTAGAGGCATGTTATAGAAAAAATGAATTTATTTTAGGTATTTAACGAAAATATTGAAAACTGGTTTTAAAATCAATAATAATAGTAGGAGAATGTATTCCATGCATCAGATGGTGGACAATTTTTTATTTTTGTCTCCATATATAATCCCATATTTGAGGTATAAATTTTTAATCTATTTTTTCACAAAAATATAATTTGAATTTGAAATTTATATAGACTCTCTCAATCATTCGTACACAAAATGTAGAGTAATATTTTTAATTTTTATTATATCATGAAAGTATAATTTAAATTGAAAAATAATTTATAAAATATTAAACATGAATTATATAATATTTGATGAATTGAAAAAAAAATTGAGTTATTTTTCCAAAAACAGACTCCCAGAACTGATCTTTCACACTATTATCGATGATATTTAAATTAGAGTAATTGAAATTATTCTTTTGGAATCACTGAATTTACATATAAGTCAAAAATTGTTTTCAATTCAGGTATGCTGGATTATTATTATCTTTAAATTCATATCTAAAACACTTATACCCACGATAATGAGCATGTTATTGAAAATTTTAAATACCATGTCTATGAAAAAAAAGTATAATATTATATATAAATGATGAATACTCTACTCTATGTGGCCCACCAGTAGTTTGGGAAACTTTTTAACAAGGAATAACCTTATAATATAAGTAAATTATTAAAAATATATCAATATATAAAAATTTACACATACCTAAGTAAATATTTATCTGCCTCTAAATCCATCATTTAACCAAAATAATTCAAATCAATTCTATGCATAGGTATTTTATTAAAAGTATATATTTTTTAAATGAATACTACTTGATTATTAAATAACTGAAATAAAATTATATCTTTTATGTTTAATTAATATAATTGATGGAAAATAATAATTTTAAAATTATAAATAGAAATAAATACTAATAAGGAACATAATTATGTTAATCTTCTTCCTCCATAAAATATGTAACAAAAATTTGTCAATATAATAATTAATATAAAAATAAATAAATTGGTCTACTTTTATAAATTTTAATAAATAATTTAAAAATGGAATCCTTAAAAGATTAAGTTTCATAAAAAATTAATGATATCTAGCTACTATAACGAAAAACTGATTATTTAAAATTGATGAATTTAAACTTAAATTGAAAATGTCATAAATGATCAATATTTATAGATTTCAATATTTATGTTATGTAATAAGTGATTTAGGATGTGTAAGTTTTATAGAAAAATAATAATGTTTGGATTTAAACCAGAAGATGATTAACTAAAATTGGAAAATATAAAATTTAATACCAAGTGACTAAAATAATCAATTTCTATAGATTTTAGGACCCAACATATAGTTTTTTGTTTTATAAGTTTCAAAAATATTTAAAAAAAGATATTTATATGAAGAATAAGAGAGTACGAGTTTTTTTCATAACCCATCTATGCGATCATTTCATTTTACATGGACTATTTATATATCATATTCATCGTCATACTTATATATTCCTGTAATAGATTAAAAAATATCATAAAAAACCTCAACATCTTCAAAATTGTAATAACCTAAATGAATTTTTCACCTAACAAATAAAATTCCTTTTATCAATCGATTTTCAGAAATATGAAATATTTATTTTCCATGTATCTCCATGATAAAAAAATAATCTTTGAAACTACATATTTTCAGATCAATAAGTTTAAACTGAAATTCATCATATTTCACATCTCAATTATTTTCAACCAATTTATACTTAATCAATTTTTCTAAAAAATCATACCATAAATCATTCATATATCTTAATTAAATCCAAAATATGTTTCTAATGTTGATATTGAGATTTTAACTTTGGCATGAAAGAAATTCAGTGATAAGTTATAACAATTACTCAACTATTTTAAATTGTACACATATAATTATAATTTTTTTATAAAATGTGTATCAATTATTATAAAAACTTCAACATTGATAACATTAACACATGTTCCCCTTTCTATCCATTTCAATGATTCTAATAAAAATAATTTTTTCTCAATTTTTACTATAAACCAATAAACAAATGTACTTTTATATCCATTCAATGACATATTTTCATTTCTTTTTGGATATCATAAATTCAATCTAACACCATGTAATGTTATCAAGGGTTGAACCACAGAGGTGTTTTTAAACATGTATATATTTGTCTACATCACTTCATCAGAAGAAATACAGATCACCTTTAGGATACACATCACTTTAAATTAACAATAAATTATAAAATTTCATGAGATAGGGGAAAATTCAACCCAATCCATAAGAAAAATCACCCAAAAATTCCATCACCTATTCTAATGTATATATATCTTTTATGAAAATAGAGTCCTCAGGCCAATGAGTATTTTTAACCTATACCTTCAAAATTATCATATGTGTTTCAAAATTATACATCCAACATAAATAAATAGGCACATGTATTATTATATTTGTCATAATATAAATCATCAGATGAACCATTATATTAAAAAATAATGGTGCAAAATACATTTATAGATTACAATGTATGATGGAATATACATTTTCCATTACATATAACAAATTTGATTAAATGAATATGTTGTAAACAGAATAAAAAAGGTAACAGAACCTAATAATATAATTTCTATCATATATCGGTAATATTCATTACATTTCAACTGGTATTTTCTATTCATGTAAATACATGATAGTCCTGAGATTTCATATATATTATCTTTAGATACATAAATGAAACCATGTTTTTCACATTTTAATAAAACACAATGTGTACTTTTATATCATATAGATTTGGAAAATAGTTTACCTTCTCAATCACTGTTAATGTGTGAAAGGTAGGTATTAAATATGTATTGTTTCCTTTTATTTGGGGATCTAACATCTAACATATTCCCATGGATATTAGGTCTAATCATTCATTGTAACACCAAGGGATATTGTGAATTTATTCTTTTCGAATTAATTTAATATTTTGATATTTTTTATCAAAAAACACTAAATATAGTTTTTTTATTTTAACAGCATTACTTTTTGGATTATATGCAACACCATGGGAATCTTGCACAACAGGGAACACCGACTTGTCTTGTGTTACACGAAACAACAAGATTCGATGAAACAAAACATTACCGTAATAATTATTTAAATCATATAGTTATAATATAGCTATTAAAATTTTAATATAAATAGTAATAAATACTTTTTAAATTTTATTTATAATGGTTTTGATAATGAAAAATGTCATTTTTTCTAAAGTCTTTATATGTTTAAAACTATTAATTTTTTAAAATAACTAATTTGAATGTATATTTGTAAAAAATAATTAAATTACTTTTATACACTTAATGAAATTGAAATTAGTAAAATAGAAATCATTTTTTCATTTATAATATCAAAATTATCATAAGGTGGATTTTTTTGTAATGTTTTAATTTTTGATGATTGGTGAGAAATACTAAAAAGTTGATAAATACCAAATTATTCAATTAAATAACTTTTTTAAATTTTTAATTATTTTTAAAATAGATAAATAATATATATACATTATCCAAATGTAGTTCATTGGAATAATTGTGATAATATAATTCGATATATACATTCATTAAACTGTTTAACATATTTTTTCAAACTTTGAATCCACATTTATAGATTATAATTCAACTTAAAATTATCACTTATGTAAATTGAATTTTAAAAAATGGATATACATTTTGGTAGTAAGTACAAAAAAACTTCTTCAATAGGATTAAAATAATTTTGGGTGAATAATAACTTTGGAATTTTATTTACCACCGTTAATGTTAAATATAGTAATTTAACAAAAAATATAAATATAATATTATAAAATTACTATAAAACTTGTCATTATTTCATTTATAAGTAACTTTCGACCAAAGAAACCATTTATTGAATATATAAATTTATTTAAGCAACTTGGGTAAGATTAAGGCTTTTATTATTTTTTCTTTAAAGATCATATTCAAATATTAATAATGATTTTATTTTTAATAAGAGCTTATATAAGGGATATGACCAACTATATATAGTATTTAAAAATTGAAGAAATTTATCTACATAATGATTATTTATTTATAATTTTTATTCATTATGTTGTTAATTTAAATTATAAGACAATGATGATACTATAATTATTTAATTAAAAGATATATCAAATAAATAATATTAAAATTATTAAAATAAACATATTTTGACTTATTTAATGATATGCACTAATTTTATAGATACCTTTGATGTTTTAGTGACATATTTGACATATTGGTTGGATTTTTTATGTTGGTTTTGTATTTTTAGAAAATGAAAATAGTTAATAGTATTAAAATATACATAAATGATATTTTGAAATAAATATAATACTATTAAATAATATAAAAGTCATAAATAATATGGTTCATCCAAATAACTTTTATTATGTCACATATGTTATAAATTATCCAATTTCAGTTTTTTTAGAATCTATATTAATCCTATAGTGTAAAGATACAATAAGACAGGATAATAGTTAATCTTTTTAACTAAGGGTAAAATCGAAAAGGTAAACATAATTTTATGACATAAAAATGTATAAAATTAATTGGTTGAGATGAATGTGACACATCCTAATATTATCCTAGAAATAAATTGATTTTTAAATATATAAAACTAAAAATTAATTTATAATAAACTAATATTTAATGATCTTTCGAAAGTGCTCCCCCCTCTATTATAAAAGGGATATTCCCCTTTTCTTTATTTCACACCTCCAAAGAAATTTTTATTTCCCAACCCTTACCATTTAATCTTTTAAAATCTCCTACTACATTCTTGAGGGAATACATTGTGCATAAAGACATCATATGGAGTTATTTTATGAAAATCCAAAAGAGATATAGGAAAACGAGGTAATTGTTTTATCACATCTTTCAATATTTTTTTTTCTTATTCTACTTACTCATAATATGTTGTTTCGGTAAAAATGTAATATTTAGATAATCTAATATATGATTATATGTTTTTATTATTATGTAAAAACCATATTCCACCATTTACCCCACATACCAAAACATTATCACTTAGCGTGCATACGTACAACATACCATCTCCACGTCATGGTGTAAACAATATTTAATGTATAATGTACTTATATTGGTATGAAGATGAATATAAAGGATTTGAGTAAAACTATTATAGAATATGTTTTCTTATAATCATATTCTATTCAATTCCCTACCATTTACTAATTGAGATTGATATCATCCCTCGTGCATACATACAGGTTACCGTCTTCACGATGAGATGAGATTAATTGGCCACATTGAACATTAAAGGATGACTATAAAAATATGTTTTATTAATAATTATGAAACATATTAAAACATAATTTTACTAGAATAATATATATATATATATATATATACATACATATATTTCATTCACTTACATTAATTTAATAGGATAAGAAAATGGAAACATCGTTCATGTGTACGTATGGCCTACCATCTCCATGAACGATGTATTACATTTCATCTATCTATATATTATATACATTTATATTTGGAATATATATAATATATAAATAATTTTATACATTCGATAAGTATGTAAATCATGATCTATGTAAAATGATTAAGAATAACAATTCAATACAGGCACGATAAAGAATGTGATTATTACCCGAAATGATGCATTAACGATGAAATTATTAATAGAAAAAGTAATATAATGAAATAATAGAATCATATATGATATAATAAATATTATTATGATTCTGTTATAAGTTACTAATATCATTAAAACAATTAAACTAGATTTTTAGACACATACAAAGAGTATTAGACTTAATGAAAAGGTATTTCATCTAACTTTTAATTTTTGTGAGATATAAGCCATGTTCACCACTAAATTCTTGTTTGTTTTGTATGTAATTACCTGTTTATATTTTATAAAATGAATACAATTTTTCTTTAGTGTATTTACGATTCATTTTATGATATTTGGATTATTATTTAAATCATCAAAATGGAGTGGCACACATTTAATGTTTAAAGTATTAATCCTTTTTGTATTTCAATATTCTTCATATTATTATAAATAATTATATATATATATATATGTATATAAAGGATTATAGAGAACATCTGATGACTATCTTATATTTGATTCAAATGTTTTCAAATGGAATTTTATTATGTTTTTATATAAGGGATTATTTTTTTCTCACCATTTTTTCTGTGAGACACATGCCTCATACACTAAATTTGTCTTCTACATGGTGTATATATGTCATGAACCATCCTCCAGGGCCCATTCCGTGACTAGTTTAGGCCCAACTTCCATAGGCCAGGGGCTGGCGACTAGCACCGAAGGCGTATTCCCTAAAACTGGGAAGGCATTACCTTTAAAACATGTAAGCACACGCAACCAAGAAGACATCAAGATACAAAATAAAGTATAGTGAATAGTAAATAGAGTGAGTGTAGTGAGTAAATGGGGCCATAATACAAGATCAATTGTAAAGTACAAGATAAATTGGAAAGTATAATACATCTGACGAAAAAGGGAAGTAGCTCCTGGGTCGCCCTCCAAGGTTCCTACCTGAAGGGTACGTAAAGATCGCCTCCTCAACACTCCACGTCTACCCGTATCCTCTGAGTTCTGACATTCCTTAATGTATACCTATTGGACATGTCTGGTCCTAGAACCCTCAGCCGCGATCAACGTTGTCTGTCATCAGCATCAAACACAACAAGGTGAGGTCATAACCTATATATGGGTGAGTATAACATTACTCAGTATAGACCCCAAGACCCTTAAGGTCTCACAAAATTCACAAAGGATAAACCAAAAATCATGATGCAAACTATCAACCCTACATAGGTATATTCCCACACATATAGCTATGTTATCAAGTAATCCAATCTCAATCATGAAGAAAACACTGAGTCCAACACCAAACGACCCATGCTCAACTATTCCACAAAGGAAGAAATTCCACGAAGGCAAGTACCACATAGGTATACCACACAGAATAATACCACCAAGGTATTTCCACGAAGAAAGTACCACATAGATATAGACTTAGCTCATATCATGAATAACTTTAGTACAATCGTAGAGATGATTAGATGTAACTACTGAATCATCTTAGTTTTTTAAGAGGCTGACCCACACAGGATCGCTCGGTGCTGACCCACACAGGATCACTTGGGGATAAACCACAAAGGATCTCTCGGTGCTGGCCCACAAAGGATCGCTAGGTGCGAACCCACACAGGATCACTTGGTACTAACCCACAGAGGATCACTAGGTGCTAACCCACACATGATCTCTCTTTATTATTTACGTCACAACAAGCCACTAGGTTCCACCACTATTCTGACATGTCTCCAGCAGGATCTGCTAATCAATCCATTGACGATACTCCAACTACCACAAAGTCTCCGGAAAAAGTATCTCAAAGGACATCCACGTCATAGGGGTCTCAACGCAACAGATGGCGTGTCAATCGGTCGCCCGGACTGTAAGTTATTATATTTTTTATTCAAAGGGACCGGTTGGATTCACGTTCAATATAAACCAATTTTACTCCATCTATACCCATGTATTTAGTGGGATATACTTATAGGGACCTTATGGCTCCACGGTTTCTAGCACCACTGACTGTTCATCAAACGGACGTCGGGTGCCTAAGTTATGGCCAAACAAGCGTAAAATGGTCGATGTGGTTCCCGATCCGGTCCGACCCGGCCTGGGCCGACCCGAATCTGGGATGATATAGCCCAACCCACTAGGTATGGTTTGTCTCATGAAGCATCCCAAATGGGCATCGCGGGTCGGCATGGAGGCCGTAGTACCATGAAGGTGGTATGGCTGTGGGGTGGCGTGGTGGGGCCACGGGTGGCGTGGCGGGGCCATGGGAGGAAACACCGTGGTGCTCCGCGGTAAGGCCATGGCAACGCGGTGTGGAGGGGTGGCGGGGCGGCGGTGCCATGGGTGGTGGATCCACAGGGCGGCACAGCGGGGTAGCCGGGCGACGCCGTTATGCCGTCGCCTTCATCGCAGCCGGCAGCGGTGTTGGCCGCCTTTCTCAAGTTCCGCCGATGGTAATCGCTGGCACCGGTTTACCTCACAATTTCAAATAACACACCAATAATGAATAATGATAAAGTGTTTGGATCATGTTTGTTTGGCCCGTACCCTCCGTGTTTGGGAGGTATCAAGGGGCTCAACAAAATCATGAATCAAGAATGTCAAACTCTACAATTGCCTACGAATAATGGATCATCTCATTTTGGTTGAACTGCATTCACCATGCTATCCAAGAATGTTTAATTTAATTGAGAAATTTCATGAAGTCAATAACAAGCACTACAACATTCATCAATCACTATTCCAAATTCTGTATAGAAAACATCCACAGATCAACTACTTTATGAGAGTTGATCCACATTCTTAGTTCAGAAAGGAAGAACAATGTGAAGTGATAATCCCTCATAAATAAACCACTACCTTGAAGTTTATTTGACGGAGGCTACGAGGAAGGAGATGAAGTCATTGGGGATAGACGGACATCATTGACGTCGGTGTTTCCTCGAGCATTAGTTCATTCGTTGTTGGAAATGTTCCTCGTTGGTGTCCTTCGTTGGAGAGCATTCCCCCAATAGTTCTTCTCTCCCAAATTCAATGAAAATTGAAGGTATCCCACATAGTAGAACATGTTATCTATTATTTTTGTTGGAATAATTTAAAAATAGAATAATTAATTAATGGGTTTTCTTAATTAATTAAAGGGGATAGTTGGAATAATTATTGTGGAGAGCTGAAAAGGTTTCTCCCAATTAATATGGAGAACAAAGGGGTTCAAGGGGATTTAAGTCTCAGGCAGTCCCCACCACCATAACCCAGATGGGAGGTTAGGATCGGGTGGTCCCCACAACCATATCCTATTTTGAGAGGTTCTAGTACAGGTGGTCCCCACCATTAAAACATCTAGATGGACAGTTTCAACAAAAGAAAATAAAAATTTTTAACCTTTTTATTTTATTTTATTATTTCATGAAAAGCACAAAAACTATCATTCACTCTTGAACCATTGTGGTCGAGGTGAATTTTTCCATAATGGAATACCCATGTTACGAGTTCAACGATGCCCTCAGATTTTAATTCCGAGCACCGGTTCAAAAGTTACAAAAACCCACTGTTACGTTTACTGAGCATACCCAAAAAAACGTTTAGAAATTAAATCTAGGAACACCAGGCTTCGTAATCACGTGCCGTCAATTTGTGGAGATTTGTGCAATACCAATATATTAAAAAAATTAAATGGAAATTATGTGTCTTTACAATCTATCCACCTCAGGGTTTTACATCACCATAATCCAAAACTCACACTAAGGGAACAAGTGGGGGTACTGAGCACACATATGAGCCTCCCGCTCCCATGTGCTATGTTAGAGGTTCCCGAGATTCCAGTGAATGTGCTCCAGAGGTATCGACCATCCACAAAGGACCTGCTTATGTTGATACTCAGTCTCTACTTGATCCTCTGCATATGTCGCCCCGTCATTGATATCCAGGTCGCTGTGGTTGATGATGTGAGAATAGTCATGAACATATCTCCTCACCTGGGATACGTGGAAGACCTCATGCACCAAGTGAAACTATGGTGGAAGAGCTAAGCGGTAAGCCTCCTCGCCAACTCTATTGAGAACCCTAAAGGTTCTGATGAACCTTGTAGATAACATTCCCCTTGGGACAAATATCCATAATCCTCATCGGGGTGGGACCCGTATAAAGACGTGGTCTCCATCCTCGAACACTAGTGGTTTCTGCCTTTTATTGGCATATGACATCTGCCAGCTCTGTACAATCTTCATCCGCTTCTGGATGATCATCACCTTCTCTCGGGTAGCCCAATCCATCTCATTTCCAATGTGTTTTGACTCCCCTAGGTTATTACAACATAAATGTGATCTGCAAGGTCACCCATACAATGCCATAAAAGGTGGAATCACAATGGTGGAGTAATATATGTTTTTGTATTAAAACTCATCCAAGGGAAATTGATCCTCCCAGCTACGACCGAAGCCAAGGACGCAAGCACGCAGCATGTCCTCGAGGGTCTGAAAGGCCAGCTCAGTTTACCTATCCATATGAGGATAGAAGGTGGTACTCAAACGAAGCTATATCCCAAAATCCTCCTACAACCCCCCCATATTCAGGAAGTAAAATTTGAATCACGATCGGAGACAACCATTGAGGGAACTCCATGTAGCCGAAAAATCTCCTGCACATAGAGGCGTCCCAGGATCTCTACTGAACTCTTCTCTCTGATCTGTAGGAAGTGGGCTGACATGGTGAGTCAGTCGACAATCACCAAGATAGATTCATGACCTCTGTATGTACGTGGTAGTTCTGTCACGAATTCCATGGATATACCATCCCACATTCACTCTAAGACCACTAATGGTTGAACCAAGCCTACTGGTACCTAATGCTCTGCCTTCACATGCTGACAAGTGATGCACCGAGAGACAAACTCTACAACTTCTTTCTTCATACCTGGCCACCAGTGATATTTTTGGAGATCCTGGAACATCTTTGCCACTCCTCAATGTACCGCTAGAGGGGATGTGTGGATCTCCCTCAACACTTCCTCCTGAAGTGACACTGGTACCCTGGTATTTATTTTTAAGAGGATTATGTGATCCCCACATTAAAAAAATCCATCAGGGGCCAGTCTTGTAGATATCTGAGCACATTGTGTCTTGAAGTCAGTGTCCCATCGCTACGCCTAACTGACTCTCTAATGAAGTGGGGGAGTGAATGTAAGAGACTGAAGAAAATCTTCTCCATATTTATCCACAAAGGATAAGTGTAAAGCGGCCAGCTTCTCCGTCTCCTCACCTAGAAGATGTATACCAGATATCATACTGAGAGAATCTGCTAAAATGTTTCCCTTATCAGGAGTATAGAGAATCTTGAAGTCAATGTCCTGGAGGAACCCAAGCCAACATCGATGTATCAGGTTCAGGTCCTTCTGAGAGAAGATACACCTAAGACTCTTGTGATCAGAGTACACTGTAAAATGCTCGCCCATCATGTAATGTGACCACATGTTCAAGGAAAATACCACTATTGCTAACTATAGGTCATAGGTATCATAGTTATTCTCATGATGTCTCAGTTTTCGAGAACCATATGTGATAACTTGCATCGGGACACATCTGATCCCGGTCCCTGATGCATCATAGTAGACTATGACCCTACTCCCTCCTCTGGTAGGCTCATGACGAGGGCACTAGTCAGCCTCTACCTCAGCTCCTGAAAACTACGATGGGGTCTCTACGACCATACGAATGGTTTCCCCTTATTCGTCAATGCTGATAAAGGTGTTGCAACTCTAGATAAATCTGGCACAAATCTCTCGTAGTATCTAGCCAACCCCAGGAAACTTCGTACCTTGGTCACACTCCTAGGTGGGTCCCAAGAAAGTACCACATTAATATTCACTAAATCCACTGCAACTCCAGCCTCCGAAATGAGATGCCCCAGAAAGTGAACCTCTCAGATCCAGAACTTGCACATCGAGAGCTTACCATTAGGCTAGTGCTCTCAGAGTGTTTCCAGTACTATCCTCAAATGATAATCATGATCCTCCTATGTAGTTGAGTAGATCAGAATTTCGTCAATGATGACTAATAATAAAAAATCATGATATGGCTGAAAGATCCTGTTCCTGAGTCCCATGAACACAACTGGAGCGTTGGTCACACCGAATGGTATAACCAAGAACTCGTAATGGCCGTACGAACATTTGAACGTCATCTTCTGCACATCCTCGTATCATACTCTGAGCTTCTTATAGCATGATCTGAGGTCTTTCTTCAATAACCAATGTTCTATTTTCCGTTGATCAAAGAGGTCGTGAATCCTCATAAGTGGGTACTTGTTCTTCATAGTCACCTGGTTCATGCCCTGATAGTCGAGACAAAGTCACAAGCTCCCATTCGCCTTCTTGGTGAACAGAATCAGGGCCGCCCAAGGGGAAACACTTGGCCAGATGAACCCTTTCCCCTCAAATCCCTCCAGTAGTACCCGTAGCTCACGATTCTCCACGATAGCAATCTGATACACTGGTGTAGATATCGGTTTAGTCTCGAGAAATAAGTTAATGTGAAAGTCCACCTATCTACGAGGTGGTAGACTCATAACATCATCACGGAAGACATCTGCATACTGTTCCCCCACTACAGGATAACTCAGACTCTCCACATCAACTACTCCGAGGGTTAGGCTAGAAAACTGATGAGTGATCAGCTGCACCCTCTTCTAGGTATGTCCATTATGTGTTGAAAAGGCTCCCTTATTACAGGTGAAGGTAAACCTAGTCCCATCCATGTGGAAATATTGAACTTTTCACCTAATACAGTCAATCTGAGCGTGGACGGTAGATAACTAGCCCATACCCAATATGACGTCTTAAGGCCTCGACGCTGCTACTAGGAGATCCCAGCCGATGCTCTATGTTCCTAGAGTAAGCCCAAACTACCATCACCAGTGCGTAATCATTGAATCTGCTCCCGTAGGAGTATGTAGCCATAAGGATCGATCCAACGACTCCATCAGAATCACTGAGCTCTGAACGAGGGCAGTAGAAATAAAAGAATGACTTTCACTTGTGTCTATAAGTATTGCAGCTAAGGTGGAGTAGACACAAATCGTACCTCGTTTCATCTCTGGAGCACCGTGATCGTAGGACTCAGGTGCATGGAACTGGGTTCTCCTCTGTCCACCTGCTCCCTGTGGTCAGGGTAGACCTCCAGCTGGTGGTGGCAGTAACATCTTGAATCTTTTCCCACTGCCAACTGCATAGCCAGCTCCTCTACCATTTCTAACTAATCCCTATAAAACTCCTCGGTCGAATCTCTATCTCTACCTGGGTGGTCCTTCGACCATCTGCTGATCATCCTTACAGTGGGTCAGACAGTCACGAGCCATCTCACTCTACCTGCAACATGCGTAACACTACGCACTCATGGAATTACTGGATCTTCCTCATGTTTCCCGCACAACAGACCCATGCGGTCGTCCCTATGTAGGTTTGGTTGTCTTGGTCCTCTGCAACATATGTCTACTGCCAGCTGTATATGACTCAGCTACGTGACGACTAGTGGTGGGTCTCGCTGCTTGTGACTACTCATCAAGGAAACTCTCCACAAAAAGGGAACTATCTAACACCCCCACCTGCATAGGGATGCTGAGTGAGATCATTGATGCCCTGATCTCCCGTCGGAGTCCCAGCTCGAAGGTTCAGGCCTAAAAGAAGGGGTCACACACTATATCTGTGGAGTAGCGTGAGTGGTCAATGAACCTCACTGAGTAATGATCCATAGTCTTTCTGCCCTGTTGTAGATAAAGTAGCTCTTGAATGCGTACTGGATGAAGAGTTTCAGGGATAAACTCTGCTCGAAACAGGCTCTTGAAGTCTGCCCAGAAAAGTATCACCTCGTCGTAATCTAGGAGCATCAAGCTCCACCATTTTAATGATACTACTAGTAAAATATTGGCGGAAAGGATCACCATGAGATCGGCTGGTGTCCCTACTAGTTGTAATACTCGCAACACGACCCCCATCCAATCCTCAGCTGCCTGTGGGTCCATCTCTCCCCTGAACCTGGGTGGCCTCTGGCGCTGGAACACCTACAATGCACTCAAGCGGCGTGCATGCACTACTACTGGGGTTGGTGGAATCGGTGGGCCAATGGGTAATGGTACCACTAGTACCTCAACTGGTGCCTCTACTGGAAGAGGGCCCTGCACCGAGGCCTTGTCTCTCAGTGGGCTATCCGTGCATACTACTCTCGAAACCCAAGCTAGTTGTTTGTGTGGAGGTATCCTAAAAAGAAATAGGTGCACCACAGTCAATAATTTATACCTGGTGAGATGACACAAATATACCACAAAAAACACATGGACACACATATGAAATCAGTGTTTTCATGCACTATATTAGAAATCAGAAGTCAGGGTCCTCGTGTATGGATACGTCGGCCACCACACCAACACTAAATTCCCTAAACTGATAACTACACTCACAACACGTAACACTATTTCCATTGAAAAGAAATATTAGAGTCCTATGTTCTATGGTAGAACTGAATCATCTAATAAATTTTTTTCACGAACCATCCCCCACGACCTGTGCCGTGACTACCACCATCCCGCCTTCCATAGACAAGGTGCTGGTGACTAGCACCGAAAGAATATTCTCTAAAACAGCTAAGGCGTTCCCTTTATAACCTGTCAGCACATGAAACCAAGCACACATCATTGTACAAAATCAAGTAAACTAAATAGTAAACAGATTGAGTGAAGTAAGTAAATGGGGAAAGAATACAAGCCCAACTGGAATGTATAAGGAAAACTGGAAATTACAATAAAATTGAAGAAAAAGGGATGAAGCTACTGGGTCACCCTCTGAGGTTCCTACCCGAAGGATAGGTACAAATCACCTCCTCAGCACTCTACGTCCCTCTGCCACATCTGCGTTATGACACGCTGTAATGTCCACCACCCGACCCTGTCTAGTCCTGGCAGCCTCAGCCTCGATCATCACTGTCCGTCGTCTGCCCCAAACACAACAAGGTGTGGGAATAAACCGTGCATGGGTGTGTATAACGATACTCAGTAGTGACCCTGAGTCCCTCAAGGTCTCACAAAATCCACAAATGATAAGCCGAAAATCATGAAGCCAACTTTCAACCCTACTTAGGAATATACCCATACATATTCCTATGTTATCATGTAAACCCATCTTAATCATGAGGAAAACACAGAGTCCATCTCCAAACCCAATGCTAAACTGTTCCACAAAGGAAGTAATACCACGAAGGCAAGAACCACACAGGTACGCCACACTGAAGAATAACACTGAGGTATTACCACGAAGAAAGTACCACACAATTACAGACTCATCTCACACTAGGTATAACTTAAGAATAGTAGTAGAGATGATTAGATGTTACTACTGAATCATATTACTCTATTAAGAGGTAGACCCACAAAGGATCACTCGGTGTTGACCGACACATGATCTCTTCGTGCTGACCAACATAGGATCACTCGATGCTGACTCACACAGTATCTCTATGTACTGACCCGCAATGGATCGCTCGGTACTGATCCCCACAAGATCGCTAGGTACTGACCCTCATAGGATTTCTCTTCATTCTTCATGTCATAGACAACCACTGGGTTCCTGCAATAAGCTCGTTTGTCTCTTGGAGGATCCTCTCCACAAGAAAATTGTTAATACTCTAACTACAACGATGTCTCACGAAGAAGTGTCTCAATGGACCACCACGTCATAGGGGTCTCAATGCAACCGAATGCACGTCAATCGGATGCCCTATCTGTATGTTAATTTCTTTTTTTTCCTGAGGGCCCGGTTGGATTCATGCTTGATCCAACCTAACAATACTCCAACTTTACCCAAATATCCAGTGGGGTGTACTCAAAAGGACCGTGTCGCTACAAGGTTTCCAGCACCACTGACGGTTCATCAAACAGATGTTCGATGCCTATGTTATGGTCAAATGAGCATAAATGGGTCGTAATGGGTCCGGGTCTGGTCTAACCTGGTGGGACCGACATGGCCTGCTGGGTCCATCCCGACCAGCACTGGATAGCCCAGCCCGGCGGTGCGGGGCAACGCAGAGGCTACGGGTCCGCGATGGCTATAAAAACCAGAGATTTTATGAGATTTTTTTATTTAATTGATGTCTTTTGTTGTACGCTACACCAAAATTAGCTTGTGCTATACACGATACCGTATTAGCTTGCAATATACGCAACACTATTCTTGGTAGGTGTTACACACAATTTCAAGTTCATTTTGTAGAAATTATTCTACGCAACATTAAGTATAAATTTTGTTAAATTTATAAATGGAATAAGTTTTGATTATGTAATACGCAACACTAAACGATTCTTTCACTACAAGAAACCCAGACTTGGCTTGCATTACATGCAATCAAGACCTTTCTTGAAAGCATGTGTAGTACGCAATACAGAGTTTTACTAAATGAGATATTATTATAATATTATTATTAACTAGCCATTATGAATAGTAATAGCAAAATTTTGAAACTTTTTAAATTTTATCGTTCGAAATGGTCTTCATTTTTGAATTCAGAATATCAGAATTTTCCTAGGGTGAAATTTTGGTATTTTTCTAAAAACATTCAATTTTTGATGAATAGTGAAAACACTGAATTATTGGTTAAAACCGAATTTTTATTTAAATATTCATTTATTTTATTTAACTTTATTTTAGGTAAAAATAAATACATAATACTTATATAAGTTCAATTTTATTCATTAGATTCATTTTTTAATAATTTTAGATATATAAAAATTTTATTGAACATTTGACCGTCTTTTACCCACCTCTTAGTAGCATCTGCAATTGTACATAAAACATAATTTTACCGCTTCTGTGAGTGGAATTTCGAAAATCTGAGAGACAAGGTTAATATCAAGTAGTAAAATTTGGATCCATAAGAAAAAAATATTTTTTGGTGAATAGTAAATTTTCTCTTATTTACTACGGTTAAAAGTAAATAGGGTAATTAAGGGTAAAAAAGATATTATTATTACCCAAACACATGTACTAATTCTATGGGATATGTGTAATTAGACCAAAAACAAAATTAGGAATAAAATATTACCCTTTAGGTCCACTTGTATTAGATTAAGACATTTATTATTATTTAATTCAAAGGAGAGTTAAAAGAGTTAAAATCAATGTTTTATAACTAAAACATTTTTAATATAGGGTTATACATAAGATAAATTCGACTATAAATATTTATCAGAAATCTAAAACTATTTTCTACATAATTCTATTTTATTTATAATTTCTAGACATTAAATAATGTAATTTATTTATGACACAATGATGATTCATTAATTACCTTATTAATGAAATATTAACATAATTAATGTTATAAATACCGAAATAAATGTAATTTGAGACTTTTTATAATTTCCACTAATTTTTTAGGTTAAAATGACATGATAGTATTGATTCAATTAATTTTTTTTGAACTATTCATGTTAGTAGGATTTTAACAAAAATCAATTACCAAATAGTGTCAAAATTGACAGAAAATAGTTTTTAAAAAAAATATTATATTATTAATTGTTATTCTATTCTTAAAAATCCTAGGATCTGCAAAACAACTTAGATAAGGTTATAGATATTAATAATGAACCACCTGGGGTTCGTTTGGCTTGTTATAGTATTTTTATTAACCATATAGTGTAAGAAAACAAGAAGACACGGTAAAAGTTAAATTATTTAACTTAGAGTTAAATCTAAATGATAAGGCTAAAATAGTGACCTAAACTAGTCTAAAACCTATTAATTGAAATAATTTCCACCCATACCCACATTATCTTCGAAATAAATCAATTTTGAGCTATTATAAACCGAATATGACATTATTTTAAAATAATATTTTAAGTTTTTCCTAAGGTGTCCCTCTCCTCCATTATAAAAGGGAACCTCCTCCCTCTTCTCTTTACACAATTTTGAGATTTTATGATCAGAAAACCCCTGCCCATTTTCCTTCTCAGCATCCCTAGAAACATTATATAGGTTCTGGTCTCCTCAACAGACCAACTATAGTACCTTAAAGGGAATCTTAAAAGAGGTGCGTTGAAGAAGAGGTAATCTCTTCTACCGATTCTTTCAAGTTTCTTTTTTTTAAAATTCTTCTTATTTAGTTCTTTCATAATAAATTAATAACATCAGTATCACTAATATATTGATATGTTATTATAAATATGAAACAACTCTATATCACATTCTATCCATCCTATGTAAAATGAAATCATTGTGCGTGCGTACGTACGGAATACCGTCTCGACGTCGTGGTGTAATCCGTTTTTCCACCCCCACCTTACATGGATGGGTATAATGGTGTAAAGAATAACTATATATAGTTATTATAACACCATACTAATTTTTATATATTATATCATCGATTTAATTCAATAATTATTGGAACGATATTATCGCTCGTGCCTACATACCAATTACCGTCTCCACGATGCGATGAGATTTATTCTCCATGTTAACCACTCAAGAGTGATTATAAAGTATATATAATGAATAATAATATAATAATTGACATTATAAAGCTACTGGATTAATGAATATATATATTTCATCTACTTACTTATATTCAAGTCAATAAGGAAAAGAAAATAGCGTTCATTCGTACGTACGACCTACCATCTCCACGAATGGAGTATTTCATTTCATTTATCTATCTATTATATATATATATACTGAATATATATGATATATAAATCATTATTTACATTCTGGAAGTAATTAAATCACGATATAAATAATAATAATATCGAGAACAATAATTCCAAACACGTACGATAAATAAAACGATTTTACCCAAAACGCTGATTTAACATGAAATTTATAAAAGAACAGGTAATATAAAGTCATAAGTGGACCATTTAAGATAAAATAACAATGAATATGATTCTGTAATAAGTCAATAAAATTATTTAAATCATTATACAGGAGTTTCTGATACATACGAAGCATATCAGACCTAAGGTAAGGGATAACTTTTCCAATCTTGTTTTTATCCGAGATTGTTTATTCGTAAGTATGTAGTGGTGTTATATTTATCATCTGTGTCCCTATTTTCTAAAAATGATTTCGTGTATGTTTAAAGTCTTTTAAACCCATTTTCGACTTTTACTACAAGGTATGTATGGAATATTTCTTTTGTTTACCATACGAGGCACTTTTTGAATTTTCCGACAAAAGTACGAGGAGAGTGTTTTTTTAACTTATACGGCATGAATGAATTTTTATGGTTTCATAACGCCTATTCTTAATGAAGCATACTCTACAAGATTTCTTGAATATTTTCAAAAAAAATCATTTTCTATTAAAATTTCGTTGTATTTTGTGAAAAGAAAATGATTTTTAAGAAGAATGGATATTTTTTTCATGAATTATTTTCAAGTGTTTTATCAAAACAATTTTCTATCTAAGATGAAATTATTTAATAAATGTATGTTTAAAGTATAATGTCTCTATGATTTACATGGTTTCCCTTATCTTATGATAAAATCATATCCATTTGTCTTATATGGATTAGGTTATGTTGTGATGATGTTTATGAAACCCATTTTATTCTTTCATTTATGATGAAGGATTTAGGTTTATGTTATGGCACACGTAAGAATGATTTCATTATGAGATGGGGGGGACCTATAACTACCTCTAATGAATTGGGTAATTATTTATATCTCATGAGATAGACATGTATGGAACATCAAGTTAATCTGGTTCAGTGATACATGATTGGAACGAGGAGTGAACTCGATTCAGTAAGGGACTTTGTCCACTATGACGGTCTTGGAAGAAATGACTTGGCTACTATGAAAATCATATCAAGTGCATAATGGTTTTCCACAGGTACATGTTTTATTCCCATGCTGTTTTATCATGGTTGATGTTCCATTATGATCTTTGCCTTATGTACATCCATGTTTTATGTCATTGCTCAATATTTTGATGTTTAAACCTTTTGTTCATGTTTTTAAGTTCAAATGTATATGGTTTGTTTTATTTTCTCCATGCTTACACTTACTGAGAATTTGAGCTCACCCTTTATATATTTTCTTTTCTCTAGGATATAAAGAAAGGTTTTAGGTATTAAAACAAAAATGGGAAGATCCTTATGGGATATGTTGAAGATCTTTCAACATGATTAGAAGATTATGTTCCGAGTTTCTAAAGACACTAAACTATTACGGTCCTTGAGTGTTGTTTTTTGTTATGTATTACGTATTCCATAAAAGTAATCTAATGTACATGTACATCAGGTTTGGGGTCTCTACTGTTGGTATCAGAGGAAATGCTTAGTTATCCTTTGGAAACTAGGATACAAAAACATTAGTGATGTCCCAAGATATATTTCTAAGGTATGTATAAGGATGTCCCTAAGGTTTAGTATAACTATAGTTTACAGTCCTAGAATTATGTTGAAGAGCATGAATAACCTAGGGTGAACCTCAGGTGTCCTATATTAAAGAATGTGTGATAAGTTAGACATCCCATAAGGGACTTTTTATGATTATGTGGTTCCCTGTTATTTTAACTGTTTCTTACACCATGTATTTTTGTTTTAGTCAATGGAGGGAACTGGAAGGAATTTTGTCAACATTGAATCCAATGGAGAAATTGGTGACTATGAGCAATGACATTACGTAATTCCTAGAAACAAAGATTTTGTGATTATGCCGAATTAGTCATCACGATATATGATTAACAAGGTGAACTTTAGTAGTATTCAAAATTCATCAAATAAGAGGAAGATGGACTTTTACACATGTTCGCATGATGAGGAGCATATAAAATGGAATATTGAGATTTATATAGAAGGGAAGAAGAACCTTTATGAATACATAAAATGGAGGGGAAGATGTTATTTGTGTGGAGAGAAGGGTCATAGAGTGACAAACTGTTAAGGAGTTCAATGTCAAATCTGTGGAGAAGATGAGCATTACCAAACTCAATGCCCTGACCTAAGAGGTTAATTATTAATCAAGGAAGGACGTATTACATGAAAATCATTGAAGAGGTTGGATTGAAGTTTTTATGTATTTGTTTTCAAGAATAATGTTGTAGATGTACTTTTATGGTATATTGGAATATCTATGTATTGGTCCATTGTGGTTTTCTATAAGAATATGGCATTGGTAACCATGAAAAGTGATTGAAATATTTTCGGAAAGAATTTGATATGCGCATAATGAAGGGATAAAGAGAAAATAATATGTTTGATAGTGTTCATGAGCTCATGACTAATAAAGGACAAAGTGATATCAAGGTTTTAGTTTAAAGAATTGTTGGGATTTTGTTATGTGGAAAGAGATAACTTTTGATAGCATTCATGCTTTCACTAAGGTTCAATGGGTATTAATTTTTCAAGAGAATACATGATTAAGGAATTAAAATATGTTTAACTTGACCAAAAAGATAAATCTTATGATATAAAGGTGATAAATAATGGTATTCACATGCTTGGCTGATGACATTTCTAGTAATCTTTGTCTTTATACAATGAGCTTGGATAGATGTAATTTGGATAAGACTAAGGATTTGAAAAGGATTATGTTGGACATAAGATAATATAATTTAAGGATAGAACATTTTTCGATATTATTTATGGTATGTTATATTAGTATAGTTTTAGAAAAAGGACACCATGTAGGTTGAGCGACAACCCGTCGTGTCGGAAAAGGCTGTGGGAATCGAACCCACAACCAAAGTACGACAGGCCTTTATCGCCTATCATTGGCCTACAAAAAGTCCCTGGTTAGTATAATCTAGTTTTATTATATTAATCTGTATGATATATGAAGTATTAATCCGTTTTAGGTACCAAATACGATTAATCTCACTATATAAGGACTTATGTATATTTAATAACTTTTGCTAACATTTTGTTTGAGACAGATGGAATGACCTATCATTTTATCGCATGATCTTCTAACACTTCACCGAAGACAAATTCAACTTCATTTCTTTAAGGGATAAAGTGGAAATTGTTAAAGGCATGAGAAACAATAATATTATTTCAAAATCAAGTAATTATTTCATTTAATTCAAAAATTATTCACCATTAGGGAAATGATCTTGAAAACCAAATTTTTTTCCTAGTGCCCTCATATCTGATTAATCACATGGTAGCTGAGATCATAAAAAATTTATGGCTTTGTGATTGATGGATTTTTCATAGCCATGTTCTCTACAACTATCCATCAGAACTTGATGGTTAGATTTCTCTTCCATATCCATATTTTCATCTATGTTCTCTTATGTAGAAACCAAATGATTAGTTTATTTGGGTAACCGTTACGTTTCATAATTTAGTTTTTAAAGTTATGTTTTGGTATTCCTTTTTACGATGTGGGTTTCTATTAAAGAAACTTTCAAGTAGAAAACCATTTTTAACCCTAAAAATTTCAAGGGCGAAATTCAGTTTAAGGGGGGTATAATGTAACAAACCGAGATTTTATGAGAATTATTCTGTTTTCATTACATTAGTGTCTTGTGTTGTAAGCTACACCAAAATTAGCTTGTGCTATACGCAAGACTGTATTACCTTGCAGTATATGCAACACTATTCTTGGCTCGTGTTACACACAATTTCATGTTCTTTTTGTAGAAATTATTCTATGCAACATTAAGTATAGATTTTGTTTAATGTATAAATGAAATAAGTTGTTATTAGGTTATACGAAACACCTAACAAATATTTCACTACATGCAGCCCTGACATGGATTGAATTACATGCAATAAAGACCTTCCTTGATAGCGTGTGTAGTACGCAATACCGAGTTTCACTAAACGAGATATTATTATATTATTATTATGAACTAGTCGTTATGAATAGTAATACCCACTTTTTGAAACGTTATAAATTTTATATTTTAAAATGGACTTTATTTTTGAATTCAGAATATCAAAATTATCCTATGGTGAAATTTTGGTATTTTTCGGAAAACATTCTATTTTGGATGAATAGTGAAAATACTGAGTTATTGGTTATAGCTGAATTTTTATTTAAATAATTATTTATTTTATTTAAATTTAATTTTGGTAAAAATAGATACATAATACTTATATAAGTTCAATGTAACTCATTGGATTCATTTTTTAATAAATTTCGATATATAAAAATTTTATTGAACTTTTCACCGTCTTTTACCCACCTTCTAGGAGCATTTTCAATTGTAAATAAAACTTAATTTTACCGCTTCTCTAAGTGGATTTTTGAAAATATGAGATACATGGTTAATATAAAGGAATAAAATGTGGTTCAATAAGATAAAAATATTTTTTGTTGAGTAGTAACTTTTTACTTTTATTTACCACGGTTAAAAGTAAATAGTGTAAATAAGGGTAAAATGATATTATTATTACCCTAACACATGTCCTAATTCTATTGGATAAGGGTAATTCGACCATAAACAACCTTAGGTTTAAAATATTACCCTTTAGATCCACTTGGATTAGATTAGGACATTCATTATTATTTAACTCAAAAGAGAGTGAAAAGAGTTAAAATCAAAGTAAAAAAAATAAAACATTTTAATATAGGGTTATACATAAGATAAATTCGACTGTAAATATTAATTTTAAATATAAATATATATCCTACATAATTATATTTTATTTATAATTTTTAGACATTAAATAATGTAATATATTTATGACACAATGATGATGTAGTAATTACCTTATTAATGAAATGTTATCATAATTGATGTTATAAAAACCCAAATAAATGAAATTTGAGACTTTATATAAATTAAACTAATATTTTAGGTTATAATTAAATGTTAGTATTGATTAAATTAACTTTTTTAGAACTAATCATGCTGTTATGATTTTCAAAAAAATCAATTACCAAATAGTGTAAAATTGACATAAAATAGTTTTTAAAAAATATATTATATTATTAATTTTTATTATATTTTTAAAAATATAAGGTTCATAAAAATGACTTAGATAAAGTTGTATATATTAATAAGGAACCACTTGGGGTTCGTTTGGCTTGTTATAGTAAGTTTATTAACCCTATAGTGTAAGAAAACACGAAGACACGGTAAAAGTTAAATTATTTAACTTAGAGTTAAATCTAAATGATAAGGTAAACATTGTAAACTTAACTTGTCTAAAACCTGTTGGTTGAGATAATTTCGAACCATCCCCACATTTTATTCTAAAAATATCTATTTGGAGCTATTATAAACCGAATATGACTTTATTATAAAATAATATTTTACGTTTTTTCTAAGGTGGCCCTCTCCTCCCTTATAAATGGGCACCTCCCCCCCTTCTCTTTACAAAATTTTTAGCCTTCATGCTCGGCCAAAACCTGACAATTTCCCTTCTTAACTTCCATAGAAACATTATAGAGGTTCTGGTCTCCTCAAAATACCATCCCAATTGCCTTAAAGGGAAGCTTAAAAGAGGTGTGTCGAAGAAGAGGTAATCTCTTCAACCGATTTTCTCAAGTTTCTTTCTTCTTCAACATCTTCTTCATTCTTTGTTTCATCATAAATTAATAACATCAGTATCACTCATATACTGATATGTTATTATAAATATGAAACAACCCTATTTCACATTCTATCCGTCCTATGAAAAATAAAATCACCCCGCGTGCATACGTACGAAATACCCTCTCCACGCCGTGGTGTAATCTGTTTTTCCACCACCACCTTACATGGATGGGTATAATGGTGTAAAAAATAACTATATATAGTTATTATAACCTAATAATTATTATTAAATATTATATAATCTATTCAATTCAATAATTATGGGAACGATATCATCGCTTGTGCGTACGTATGGATTACCGTCTCCACGACTCGATGAGATTCATTCTCCATGTTAACCACTCAAGAATGATTTTAAAGTATATATAATTAATAATAATATAATACCTAAAATGATAAAGCTACTGGATTTATGTATATATATATATTTCATCTACATACTTCCATTCTAGTCAATAAGGAAATGAAAACAACGTTCATGCGTACGTACGACCTACCGTCTCCATAAACAGTGTATTTCATTTCATTTTTCTATTAATTATATATGTATATATACTGAATATATATGATATATAAATAATTAATTACATTATAGTAGTAATTAAATCTTGATATAAGTAATAATAATATGAAGTACAACAAGTCCAAACACGTATGATAAATAAAACGATTTTACCCAAAATGGTGCTTTAACATGGAATTTATAAAAGAATGGGTAATATAAAGTCAATAAGTGAACCATTTATGATATCATAACAATGAATATGATTTTTTAATAAGTCAATGACATTATTTAAAACATTATACAGAAGGTTCGGATATGTATGAAGCATATCGGACCTAAAGTAAGGGATAACTTTTCCAATATCGTTTTTATCCGAGATTGTTTATTCATAAATATTTATTTGGGTTATATTTATCATCCATGTTCCAGTTTTCTAGAAATGGTTTCTTGTATGTTTAAAGTCATTTTTACCCAGTTTTTTATTTTACTACATGGTATGTAAGGAATCTTTCTTTTATTTACCATACGACGTACTTTTTCACTTTTCCGACAAAAGTACGAGGATAATGTTTTTTTATCTTATACGGCATGAACAGATTTTTACAGTTTCATAACGACTTTTCATAATGAAGATTACTCTACAAGATTTAATGACTATTTTCAAAAAAATCGTTTTCTTTTAAAATTAGATGTAATTTTGTGAAAAGAAAATGATTTTTAAGAAGAATGGATATTTTCCTCCTGAATTCTTTTCAAGTGTTTTATCAAAACCATTTTCCATCTATGATGACATTATTTCATATGTGTATGTTTCAAGTATAATTTCTCTATGATTTAAATGGTTTCACATATATTATTATTAAATGATATCCATTTGTTTTATATGGATTACGTTATGATGGGATGATGTTTATGAAACCCTTTTTTTCTTTGGATTATGATGAATGATTTTTGTTTATGTTTTGGCACATGTAAGAATGATTTAATTATGAGATTGGTTGGACCTATATCACCCTCCAATGCATTGGGTAAAGATTTATATCTCATGAGATAGACATGGCTGTAATGACAAGTTAATCTGGTTCATTGATACATGACTGGAACGAGGAGTGAACGCGATTCAGTAAGGGACTTTGTCCACTAAGATGGTCTTTGAAGCAATTCCTTGGCTACTATGGAAATCATATCAAGTGAATAATGGTTTTACACAGTTACATATTTTATTCCCATGATGAATTATCACGGTTGATGTTCCATTATGATCTATGCCTTCTGTACTTCCATGTTTTATGTCATTGCTCAAGATTTTGATGTTTAAACATTATGTTCATGTTTTTAAGTTCAAATGTAAATGGTTTATTTTATTTTCTGCATGCTTACCCTTACTGAGCATTTGATCTCACCCTTTATATGTTTTCTTTTCCCCAGGATATAAAGAAAGGTTTTAGGTAAGAAAACAAAAAAAGGGAAGATCATTATGGGAGATGTTGAAGATCTTTCACCATGATGAGAAGATTATGGCCAGAGTTTCCAAAGACACTAAACTATTACCATCCTGGAGTGTTGTTTTTTGTTATGTATTATGTATTCCACAAAAGTAATGTAATGTCCATGTATGTCAGGTTTGGGGTCTCTACAAAGGCGGAAAGGCCATGGGGCGGTGGAGCCGCGGGGCGGAATGATAAGGGCGCGTGCAGCGCGAAGGCTGCGGGGCCGTGAAGGTGTCAAGGCCGCGGTCAGCACAGAGGCCGCCGGGCTACGAAGGCAGTAAGGCCACGGGGCGACAGAGCCGCGGGGTGGTGCAGAATGGCCACCTCCTTCATCACTTTGGTTTATATGTATTCACCATGATTTCTAAGAACGAGGAATGTAACCGAGAAAACTCATGAATTCAATAACAACCCCTACAACCATCACTGTCACTATTCCCAATCCCGCAAAAAAACATCTTCAGATCGACTAGTTTTTCAGAGTTGATCCACGTTCTATGTTTAGAAGTTAAGAAAAATTGGAAGTGATAATCACTCATAAATAAACCCCTATCCTTAAGGTTTGTTGAGGGAGACCGCGAGGAAGGAGTCGAAGTCGTTGGGGATCGACAGACATCGGTGACATCAGTGTTTCCTCGATCGTCGGTTTGTTCATTGTTGGAAATGTTCCTCGTTGGTGTTCTTCACTGGAGAGCTTTTTCCCAATAGCTCTTCTCGCACCAATTCCATCAAAATGTAAGGTATCCTACATAGTATAACAAGTTATCTATTATGTTTGTTGGCATAATTTCAAAATAGATTAATTAATTAATTTATGGGATATCATAATTAATTAAAGGGGAGAGTTGGCATAATTTCAAAATAGATTAATTAATTAATTGATGGGTTGGATTAATTAGTTAAAGGGGAGAGGTAGCATAAATAAGTGGGGGAGCTCAAGAGGTTTCTCCCTAGTAAGAGGGAGTTCAAAGGGGTTCCAGGGGCTTTTTGTCTAGGGTGGTCCCTACCACCACAACCCATATGCAAGGTTAGGATTAGGTGGTCACCACCACCATAACCTATGTTGATTGGTTTTAGTACAGGTGGTCCCCACCATTAAAACATCCACATTGAAGGTTTCAACAAAATAAAATATAAATATTACACATTTCTATTTTATTTTCTACTCTCACAAAAACAAAAAAGCAATCTTTCACTCTCGACCCACTACGGTTGAGTTGAAGGTCTTCTTAAGCGAATATTGGCACTACAACTTCAATGGTGCCCTCCGATTTCAATTCCGAGCATCTGTTCAAATGTCACAAAAACCCACTCATATTTTTACTGAATGTACCAGAGAAAAAGTTCAGAAATTCATTTCGAGCAAATTGGGCCTCAGAATCACGTGCCATCAATTTTTTTGGAATCGTAAAATTAATATATATTATGAATAAAATTACATGGAAATTCTGGGTCTTTACAATATACTACCGATGAATGTATTTTACGAATATTTTAAAGATTATTATTATATTTACATATTCATATAATTTTCTTTTTATAATGGGCCCTATTATTATATTGATTATAAATGATGAGTTTGGATTTCATAATCTCTTCCATATTTGGGATTATTTCATTTTAAGTCTATGTTGGGTAATATTTATCATCCATGCCCATGTTTTATAAAAATGTTTTCATAAATTATTTTATTATTCTTTTATTGTAACATACCAAGTAAATAATGAATATAATATTTCCATATTTATTAATATTTATGTATTAAATATTATTTTTACGTTGAAGGGGATGTTATACTCATTGGCTTACCCGATACGCAACAACGTGTTTCTTTGAAATTTAATGTTGCACACTAATAATATAATATCATGATTTTAAATGGTAGTTTAAAACTTGTCATTGTATTGGCAGGAATGAATATAAATAACTAAAATATGATTATAAATGTTTTTTAAATGTTTTTACATTTATACAATAAATGTTAGAGGCTTTAAATAAGAAAATAATTCTATTTTAAGCATAAATACTCTAATATTCATTAAAAGGTCGATTTACAACCTTTTGATCTCGAACCCTCCTCAAATATAGTATTGGTCACTTTTATACATTCTATTTGACCAAATAAAATTCTTCAGTAGAATCGGGACAAAAAAATTTAATTTGGGTAATTTTTGGTATTTTTCTGATAAAATTCATTTTTAATGAATAGTAAAAAATACTGTATTTTAAATCAAATATAATTTTCAGTATAATTTATTTATATGGATATATTATCTTTTTAAATGTTTCTAAAGTGAAATTAGATAATATTTTTACTATTTATTCTAATGGTGGTCATTGTAATTCATTTCCCTTCGAAATTGGACATAAAAAACTGTAACTTTTTAATACATATAGTTTCTTAAAAACATGCTATTTTTTTGACAATGGTAAATAATTTAAAATTAAATAATGAAAATTAAATTTTTTTAATTTTTTAAAATAGAAAACATTTTTGAATTTGGAATATCAAATATATAATAGGATGAATTTTTGGTATTTTTCATAAAAACATCACTTTTTGGTGAATAGTTAAACCACAAAGTAGTAGTAAAAAAACTGACTTTTTCTTTTAAATGAAATTTTACCGCTTTTATAAATATAATTTTAAAAATACAACATATATGATTGTTATTACTATGTAAAATATGGTTCAATAAGATGAAAATAATTTTTGGTGAATAATATCTTTTAACTTTTAATTACCACGGTTAAAGGTAAATAGGGAAATTCAAGGTAAAAAGAATTTCATAATAATACAAAATTACCTTAACACTTGTTATAAACTTTTTTTATTAGTCATGTCCAACCATGGTCATCATTGGGTCGATTTTGGTACCATATGGACCATGTAAGAGTGATAATGACAATTTATTTTAATTAACATAAAGTAAAGAAAAAGCAGACACAACCAAATATATTTTAGTAAATTAATTTTTACATATGGGTATATAAGTTATCATTTTGACTATAAATATTATTTGAAAAGCTAAAAATATTTCATACATCATGGTATTTTTATATAATTTTTAGACAGAAAATAAATTAAATTATTTCAGACACAATAATGATGCAGTATTTACCTCATTAAAAATGATTTATATAAATAAGATTATAAATATAACAATAACATCCAAAACCTGTCCAATTATTATTGGATGAATTTATTTAGACCATGAGTCAACTTATAATATTTTCACACTTTCCTAAAGAGGCCCTCCTCCCCCTTATAAAAATACCTCAATTATGACTCATTCTTTACACCTACAAATCCCCATGCCTCGTCCAACACGAGCCCAAATAATCTCTCAAGATCCATCTCTTCCACTTATAATCCTTAACATAGGCATAATTCACATCAAGAAGTCCTTTTGTTTCAAACCAAAGAGAGTAACCCAAATTAACGGTACCAATTTCTCTTAACTCCGTTTCTTTTATTTTACCCCTCAAACCCATAAAATATTTTTATTAATTATTTTAAAACAACACCAATATCCTCAATATTCTAGTATGTTTTTTTGAGAATTATTAAAACTAAAATTACACACACCACCGTCTAAATGGTGAAGAACATACTATTTCTGTGGATTGAAAACTAACGCCTCACGAAATAATGATTGCTTGATTATCTCTTACCACTTGTCATAGTGGAAATTAAGATGGAAATATATTTACATATGATATATATTATGTATATTTTTTCTTTATGCTTCTGTATTTTACATTTATATCATACCTTTAAGGTTTCCATTATGGGTAAATGTGATAATTTCATTTGAGGAAATGCGGACTACCGCCCCCTCATAGTGATATGACTCTTTAATTCCATATGAGGGACATATGAAGAATGAAGTTAATGATATAATATATGATATTATAGTTGAATTATAATATACCTATTTATAATTATCTTTTAATTCCATTCAAATATTACATATAAATGAATGTAGCTTTCATGCGTACGTACGACTTACCATCTTCATGAACGGTGCCTTTCATTTCTCATCTCCAAATGATATGTACAATTATAAATACATATATATATTATATATATATGATATATATGATATCTAAATAATTAATATCTGTTTATAATGAACTATTGACCACATGTACAACTTGTAAATATAATGTGTTCATTTTTTACTCAAGTACCAAATATCGACAAAACGACTATTATTGACTTAAACGATTGATTAATGTTTATAACATGGTAATACATTATATAAAAGGAAAAATAAAATTGAAAATGGTTCTTAAGAAAGTATAAATTAAATTTATTATATTATTCATGAAGAACATGAAATATACGAGTCAAGTCTGACACGAGGTAAGGGGTTTCTTATCTCACTTTTAATTCCGTGAGATTTTCATTATTTACCACTAATTTATTTAATGTGGTGAGTTATGTACTTAAATTTGATATATATCATCATTATTATATTTATATTCATGTTATTATATGAATCATTGGGTGGTTATTAAATTTTGGCCATATGAATCGATTGATTACAATGTTGTAAGGGATTTTCATCTCACTTTTTATTCCCGCGAGATTCAAGCTATATTTGCCACTATTTTTTGTTGTTGTGTATGTACTTCCCAATATTGTATTCATTGTGTAATATATTAAAATTCTTGGGTATTTAAATCTTCATTTTATGATCATTATTCCATGGGTTTCATGTTTCTTAAGTTACCAAATCGGTAAGAGAACCTTTTAACCTAATTTCCTTTTTTTGGGTTAATTTCAAATAATTAATTTTGTCATGATATTAAAATGTGTGGAATCAATATTTATTTATTTATGTTTTAATTTAAACAATCATTTGTGTGGATACACTTTTGATACACATAATCACTCCATTGATAAATTCTCAAGTCATTGATTTGAACTTTATAAGTGTAAATTTAACTCAATTTAAATTCAATGAGTTAAACATCCATGTCATTGTTTTATTCATAAAAATAATATGTGTAAATGTTCTCTGGTTGAATTAGACTGAATATCCAATCATATTTATTGAATTTATATTTTCCCCACATTATTAAGTAATTGATTAATCCTTAATCTAAGGATACAATTTTTATAAGGAATTTCGTCTCAATTTATATTCCATTGAGACTTCATTGTTGTTATGCACCAATTCACTCTTATATGGTATACATACAGTCCTTTGGCATATTATATAATGAATAACTTTACTCTCATGATATTATAAAGTTTTTGTTCAATGTTATTCTTCAATTATTGGTATTCAAGAGTCTCTCATTTGGTTAAAGACTATATAACTACAATGTGATTTTAAATGTTTTAAAATTTTATTCGTATAAATCATTACCATTAATATCCATGTTTTAATAAAATTGTTCTAAGGATTTCTTTATATGGAAATTAATGTTTTGAATTGATAACTTAATTAAAATTTTCAAAGTGGTATGAGACACATGGGTTAAAAAATCACTTTATTAACTATTTTAAATGGTTTGAAAATTGTTTGATAAAGCATTGATTATGTCAATATATTGAAAATATATATTGTGATTGAAATATGGAAATTTTATCTTTACTTTATGACTATATTATGTGTTATAAATATTTTATGGTTATTTGGAATTGTTTACGTATACAGGTGGTTCCATGATAAACCAAGGGTGGGTGAGCCTGAGATAGCCCTCCAATGCATTGGGTAACATGACAGAGGTAAACGTGATGTTTCTTATAAGATATTTAGGGAATAAACTTTGATGGGTATTCCAAGTGAAACTCCCTACATAGTTGTGATAGCTACACTGTATGTTTTATATGGATTCCATAAAGTACGTTTATGATTTTTAATTTTTTGTGTTGTACATAAATTATATGATTTCATGACGCATGTTATGATTAAAAATTACGGTTTCTTTGTTTTTTATTTATTAATGGGCTAATGTTTTCTTTCCTTATTTTATAACCCTTACTGAGATTTATTTGCTCATCCCATGTTTTGGAAATTCTTTTCACAGGTTATAAGGTAGGGTATGAGAAAAGAAGTATTCAAGAATATTTAGATCAAGAAAAGAACTCTTGTTTTATTTAAGGAGTTTTATTTTTGAGAGACATTGGATACAGGAGAATTTTATACATTGTACTTTTTGAGATGTAATGTAATCTTTGTGGCCGAAATCTCTAAAACTCTAAACCGGAAAATATCCTCAATGTGAATTCTTGACTTATCTCAAGATTATGTAATGTTTATGGTTGGGTCCTTATAGTTGGAATTAGAGGCCAGTTTAGATAACATTAGAGGTTAATGTGATATTTAATTATAAGTGACATCACTATAATTGTTAGCATATTGGATAGAGTCATAGTTTTTTTAGATAAAGTGAATGAGATTATTATGATAACATTAATAACTCTATCTCAGTATTTAACCCTCTCAGAAGAAATTATATGACGATTTTACTGATATACTAACACTGACCTTTTTTGTCTTGGTAAATGGCTTGATCTAGTAGGCACCAAAGTAAAAGTATATGTGAAGAAAACTGTGCCAGTTTTCTGAATGATCAACTGAATGAATTGAGAGATGCAATGAGAACTCTTGTGATTATTCTCAACCAACTATCTAGAGTCATGATTGACCTCCTGAACCATGGTGATTTTTATATGGAATTATATATGTGGAAACAAATCCCTATGGAAGATATGGTAACAATCAGAAAGTTAACTATGTTAAAAACACTATGTGTCAAGGATGTAGAAATAAACACCTAGGAAAATGCTTCAAAGGGATGGGAATATGCTATAGATGTGGAAGTGAAGGTGATAAAGTAAGAACCAGCCCTGGAAAAAGGAATCATGCATTTGACTCTAGGAAAGGGAAAAGAAGTTATTTCTCATGTATCAATTGAATGTTTTAAATGTGGTGTGCATGGTCATTATACAAATAGTTGTCCTATGAAGATGTTTCAATAATGGGATCACCAGGAGTGTACAGTTTTTTGTTATCAACACCCAAAGCCATTATGATTGAGGATGAAGAAACTGACAATGACCAATGAAAGTCATGGATTATTTCTTAACATATGTTTTGATATTATTGAGTCTAAGAATATGATTCACGTTTTTGTTTGTAGGAAAGAATTATTTCAGAATAAGTTTGTAAATAATGGTTAATGGATCATGAAGAATGTTGAATGAGTAAGAAGTAAACTTGTATGAGATTCAAGATTTATGGTATATTTTAAGATGATTAATTTTTTAAAAGTATTAAGGCTCTATTGATAATGTGATTACATTGGAAGACTTCTTATTGTGTGTGTAACCGTGATGTTTGATATATAAAAATGTTATTCAGGGAATAATTATCATTTCTTATGATGAGTAATGCTGGAATTTTATTTTGGAAAAATATGTGTTTTTATTATGGACATATGGTGATTTGGGTTATTTATGTTAATGATTAACCTATCATGTAGAATATGTGATTAGGTTAATTAATTTTTGATATGAGAATTTAAGAGTAACTGATGTTATTTGGAGAAAAATGCTAAGATTTATCTTGGAAGACTATGTGATTAAATCCTTCTGAGATTTGGGTTTCCAAATTAGTTTTGATTATATTGAATAATTTTATAGACAACTATTTATTGAATGGTCTTTCTTGAATTTTGTGTACTTTTGGGTGAATTTGGGAGATTAAGAGTAGTACATTTTTTATAAAGGATAATTATTTTTGGGAATTATATGATCTTATATTAACCATTTTCATTTTGGCTAATGTCTAAAGACATGGGATAAATATAGTTCATCTTTTGTGGATTAATGGATTAACTAGAAGTTGGTTACAGCACATTTAATGTGAACAAGTCATCTTGAATACTTACCGTTTGGTGAAAAGATGATTTTTTGGTAGAATTTTATTAAAGGATGGCACTCTAATTTAAAAGTAAGTTTATTTCCTTATGATCTTAGTATAGTTATTAATAAAATTATTCAACATAATGAAAATTATATTGAATTAAAAATGTTATAATCTCTCTTTTAGCATCATACTTTTACCCAACCACAACTATATGGTATTGTGGTGGTAATCTTTCTGTGATCAACTTCTCTATCACTCTCTTTTAATCCATGAGAGTTAGTTTCTCTTCCATATCAATGTTTTCATGGAATCATTGTATCTGTTGTATTGGGTAACCTTTGTAATTTTATTCATTTATTTTAAAGTGATAGTTTTATTGATTCTTTTTGTGATGTGGGACTTTAAATGAAGTTTCTGTTCCCAATTTTAAAATTGCGAGGAAGAGATTACCAAAAGGGGGAAAGGATGTAACATACCAGGTAAATAAAAAATATAATATTTTCATATTTATTAATATTTATGAATTAAATATTGATTTTACTTTAAAGGGGATTCTATGTTCGATGGATTACCTGATACGCAACAACAGGTTTCTTTGAAATCTTACATTGCACAATAATAATATAATATAATTATTTTAAATGGTAGTTAAATTCAAGCCTTTGTATTGGTGGGAATGAATATAATTAACTAAAATATGATTATACATGTTTGTTAAATGTTTTTTCATTTATCCAATAAAATATAGAGGCTTAAAATAAGAAGTGAATTCGATTTTAAGCATAAATACTCTAATATTCACTAAAAGGTCGATTTACTGCCTTTTGATGGTGAACCATCCTTAAATATAGTTTTGGTCACTTTTATACATTATATTTTACCAAATAAAATTATTATTTAGAATCGGGACACCAAAATTTAATTTGGGTATTTTTTGGGTATTTCTCCGATAAAATTCAATTTTTAATGAATAGTTTAAATTACTGTATTTTAATTCAAATATGCTTCTTAATTTAAAATATTTATATAGTTAGAATATCTTTATAATTGGTTTTAATGTTTAATAAGATTATATTTTTACCATTTAATCTAACGGTGGTCATTGGAATTAATTTTACTTTGAAATTGGACATAAAAAAGTGTCAATCATTTGATAGCTATTGTATCTTAAAAACATGCTATTTGTTTTGACAACGAGAATTTATTTTAAATTAATTAATGAAACTTATATGTTTTTAATTTTTTAAAATAGACATCATTTTGGAATTTTGAAAATAAAATGTACCTTAGGATGAATTTTTGAATTTTTTTTTAAAAACATAAATTTTTGATGAATAGTGAAACAACTAAGTTGTAGTTAAAAAACAGAACATTTTCATTTAAATAAAATTTTATAGCTTCTATGAATTGATATTCAAAAATATGACATACATGGTTGTTATTAGTAAGTAAAATGTTGTTTAATAAGAAGAAAATAATTTTTGGTGAATAGTAACTGTTGAATTTTACTTATCGTGGTTAAAGGTAAATAGGGTAATTTAAGGTAAAAAGAATATCATAATAAAACATAATTACCTTAAAACTTATCCTAACCTTATTGGATAAGTCATGGATGACCATGGTCATATTTAGGTTGATTTTGGGACACCATGGATCCAGTGATCAGTGATAATGACCCTTTATTTTAATTAAGTTAAAGTAAAGACAAAACGGACACTAACAAATATCTTTTAGTAAAATAATTTTTACATAGGGTTATATTAGTTATCATTTCGACTAAACATATTAATTGGAAATAAAAATTTATTTTCTACATCATCGTATTTTTTTTAAATTTTTTTGACATAATATTAATTAAATTATTTCTGACACAAAAATGATGCAGTATTTACCTCATTAAAACATGATTTAGGTAAATAAGACTATAAATATTTAAATAACATCCAAACCTAGTCCAATTATTATTGGATGAATTTATTTATACCATTATTCACTTTATATTATACCTTAATGAGTTTGGGAACTTTAGAAACCTAAAATTATTATATAATAAAATACTATTTTCACACTTTTCTAAAGAGCCCCTCCTCCCCCATATAAAAGACCCCACTTATAAATCATTCCTCACACCTATAAATCCACTTGGATCATCCAAACCCTGCCCAAATAATCTCCCAAAATCCCTCTCTTCCACCTAGAAGCCTTAAATTAGGCAGAATTCACTTCAAGAAGTCCTTTTGGTTCAAATAAAACAGAGTTACCCAAATTAAAGGTAATAGTTTCTCTGAACTTTTTTAGTTTTATTTTACTTCTCCAACCCCTAAAATATTTTTATTACATTCATTGATAAAAACACCATTATCCTCAATATAATAGAAATTCTTTATGATAAATATTATAACTACACTTACACACACCTCCATTTAATGGGTGAGGAACATACTGTTTCTGTGGATGGCAAACTAACGCCTCGCGAAACGATGATTGTTCGATTATCTCATACCATGTCTCATGGTGGCCATTAATATGGAACTATATTTATATATGATATATATTATGTTTATGCTTTATTTATGCTTCTGTATTTTCCATTTATATCATAGCTTTATGGTTTTCATTATAGGTAAACACGATAATTTCATTAGAGGATGTGCGGACTACCGCCCCCTCAAAGTGATATGACTCATTAATACCATATGTGGGAAGTATATAGAATGGAGATAATGATATTATATATGATATTATACTGTAATTATAATATAACTTTGTATCATTAACTTTTAGTATCATTAAAATATGAAATAGAAATGAAAGTAGCGTTAATGCGTACATAGGACTTACGGTCTCCATGAACGGTGCATTTCATTTATTATAAAAAAATGATATGGACTATTATAAATTCATATATATAATGTATATATATTATATATATTATATCTAAATAATAAATACCATTATGGAGATAATGCAATTTTGACCACATGGACAACTGGTAAATAAAAGGTGTTCATTTTTGACTCAAGCACCAAATATCGACAAAACGACCGTAATTAACTTAAATGACTGAATTATGTTTATAACATGGTAATAAGTTATATAAAAGGAATAATAAACTTGAAAAAGGTTCTTATGAAATTATAAATTAACTTTAGTTTATTATTCAGGAAGAACACGGAACATACGAGTCAAGTCAGACACGAGGTAAGGGGTTTCTTATTTCACTTTTAGTTCTGTGAGATTTTCATTGTTCACCACTAATTTAATGAATTTTTTGTGTTATTTACTTAGATTTGATATATATTATCATGATTTTATTTATATTTATGTTATTATATGAATAATTTGGTGGTTATTAACTTTTGGTCATACGAATCAACTGATTACAATGTGGTAAGGGATTTTCATCTCACTTTTTATTCTCACAAGATTCATGCTATATTTTCCACTATTTCATTTTGTGTGGTGTATGTACTAAAAAATATTGTATTCATTGTGTAATGTGCTTAAAGTTATGGGTATTTATGTCTTCATTTTATGAACCTTATTTAATGGGTTGTATTTTTCGTAAGATACCAAATCAGTTAGGGAACCTTTTGACCCAATTTCCATTTCTTGGGTTAATCTTCTATGTCTTAATTATTTCATGCAATGATTATGTGTGTAATCACTATTTATTTATTTATTTTTTAATTTACACTAAATTTTGTGTGTATATACTTTAGATACCAACAATCACTCCATTGATAAATTCTCAAGTCATCGACATGAACTTGATAAAAGTAATTTCAACTCAATTTCCATTCATTGAGTTAATCATCCATTTTATTGGGTTTGTCTTAAAAAAATATGTGTAAATGTTGTATGATTGATTTAAAATGAATATCCAATCACATTTAGTGAATTTATATTTTCCACACTTTATTATTTAATTGATTTATCCTTAATATAAGGATTGAGTTTTTATAAGGGATTTCGTCTCAATTCACATTCCATTGAGACATCATTGTTGTTATGCCCCAATTCACTATTATATGGTGTATGTATTGTCATTTGGTATATTATATCAGGAATACCTTTATTATAATGATATTATATGGTTCTGATTCAATGTTTTTCCTCAATTATTTGTATTCAAGAGTCTATCATTTTGTTAAAAACTCACTAAATAAAATATCATTTTAAATGATTTAGTGATTTATTCTTATAAATATTTATCCTTAATGTCCATGATTTCATAAAATTGTGTTAAGGATTTATTTATATGTATATTAATGTTTTAAAATTATAATTTATTTAAATTTTTCAATGTGGTATGGGACACTTTGATTCAAAAATCACTTTATTAAATGTATTAAATGCTTTTGAAAATGGTTTGATAATGTATGGATTATGTAAATATATTGAAAAGATATATTGTGATTGTAATGTGGAAATTTTTTATTTCCTTTGTGGTCATTTTATGTGTTATGAATATATTATGTTTATTGGGCATTGTTTACGTATACGGGTGGTTCAGTGATAAACCTATGGTGGGTGAGATCGAGATAGCTCTCCAATGAAGTGGGTAATGTGACGTAGGTAAATGTGATGTTTCTCCTATGAGATTTAAGGCATATATTGTGATGGGTATTCTAAGTGTAACTCCATACATAGCTTTGATAGCTATAGTGTATGTCTGATATAGATTCCATAAGTTACGTTTTTTATTTATGATTTTTGTTTGTTATTCATAAATCTTTTGAGTTCATGAGGTATGTTATGATTGAAAAGTATGGATTCTTTTATCTGTATTTATTAATGGGATATGGTTTTCTTTCCTTATTTTATAACCCTTTCTGAGATTATTATGCTCATCCCCTTTTTTTGAAAAAAAATTCACAAGGTACAAGGAAGGGTAAGAGAATGGAATTATTCAAGAATATTTATACCAAGAAAAGAACTCTGGTTTTATTTAAGGATATTTATTTTTGTGAAACATTGGATAGAGTAGAAGTGTCTACATTGTAATTTTTGAGATGTAACATAAAATTTATTATCTAATTCTCAAAAAATCTATACCTGAAAGGATCTTCGATGATAATTATTGAATTAACTCAAGATTATGTAATGTTTAAGGCCGGTTCCTTACATGTATGGATGTTTAAAATAAATTTTTTCTGATTTTTTTCATTTTACTACACTGTTTGAAAGGAATCGTTCTTACATTTTTCAAATGATGTAAAATTCGAAATTTATGAAAAATTTATGATAAGAATTTTATTTAACGTATATTTCATGATCAAATTTTTACACATTCATAACACCTTGTTATCTTTAATCATCCCAAAAAATATTACAATGTTATTTTTGAAGAATATGTTTTCATTTAAAAATTCTTCGCCCTATAGAAATAGAAAAATATTTCAATAAAGAAAGGATATTTTCTTCAATAACATTTTCAAATTATTTTCATTATTCCTTTTTATGTTTCTAATGTGTTTTCAAAGAGACTGGTTTAGAAGTTTTTTTATGTTTTAAAACATGGGTTTTAAATAAAATTGATGTTCGAAGTGATCATTCAATATCCTTCCTCACCTATGATGACATGTTTTGTTATAGTTCAAAAATAAAATTAATTATATTCATCTAAATGGATTAGGATTTTATGGAATGATGTTTAATAAACACACTTCTTTTCATGGGTTATGTTTTTGGTGAAATTATTTTGAGGCTTATATCTTTCCAATATTTTATGATGTTATTACAAGATTCTATTAACCATTTTATTTAATGAGTTATGATATGGTTGTTTATGATATTTTAGCATATATATCAACGATTTATTTATAATATGGGTGGGACATATATATCCATTCAATTCATTGGGAAAATATGGGAAACTGATGAGGTAAATATTATATGTGGGATCCTGATTCCATATTTACAATTGTATGTGTGGATTTTTTTTCATGTCCACAATTCTATGCATGGAACTGATTTTCATATCCACATTTCAATGAATGGAACTGGTTTTCATGTCTATAATTTTATGCATTGACCTGATTTTCATATCCATATGTTAATGCGAGGTCCTAATTTCATGTCCTTATTGTGTGAACGTATTACTATTTATACATGTTCACAATGTTATAAGTTGATGTGTATGCCACAATTGTATTCCTTATATCAAATTAATGATCATATGAATTATGATATTTTATTTCTTTAAGGTTCATGTTTACATTTGATATGCATGTATTGAACTTCTAATGTATAATTACATTCTCATACCATTATTCTCATGATTATGCTTACATATCTCCATTATTGACTCTTACTGATCATTTGAGATCACCCCTTTATCATGTATACAGTTTACATATTATGAAGAAAGGTTTTAGGTAAAAGTACTAAAGGTGGAGATCTTTGTGGAAGAATTTGAAGATCTTTCACCACAATAGAATATTTTGATTCTATGTTTCCAATGAAACTAAACTATTACTATACTCATACAAGTATTTTTGGAATGTACAAAATATTCATATAAAATGATGTAATATCCATGTATGACAAGACTGGTTGCTATAGTTGGTATTAGTGGAATGGTTTAGTCATCCATTAGAAACTAGAATGAGAATAATCTTGTGAGATATCTAGGAATTATTCTATGGATATGTCTAGGGATCACATTATGTATAAGTGTAAGGAGGAGTCAATGTTTAGGAAAATGTTCTTCAATTTAGGTAAAGGTTAGATTGAGTGGTTTCCAAGAAATACATCCCTATATGGGTACTACATGTAGATGTGGCTCTAGAATAGATTTACCTAGGTGTAATAACTCGAACAAGATGTTATGGGTCTGACTTAGGGTAGTTTGGTACCTGACCACATGCCATGATGTACACCTTGTTTGACACTTCTGGGGGATATTTTTTTGGGAATTTAAAAACTCTTTATAAAACATCATGAAGTATTTAAATTGGAGGTTGTTATGAAAAACCATGGATAAGAATGAGGAGTATTATTTTAATAAAGGGGCCATAATTTAGATATCATATAAGTTTTTTCATGATTATGTGGTTCCTCGATGTAATAATAATTTCATACTCAATTTTTCTTGGTTTTAAACAATAGTGGGAACTTGAAGGAATTGGATTAACGTTTATTATGACAGACAATCTATTTATGAGTGTAAAAAATGGGATGATCACTAGACTGAAGGATTTTGTGATCACTCCTAACCATTTTTCATGGAACATGATTAATAATGTGTACCTTAACCAAGTCATTAAATCACCAAAGAAATGAAAGATTCAATCACTACGAGTTCAGCTAATGGTGACTATAGTGGAAAGAAGACTCAATTTCCTTTCTATCAATAATGTGTAAAGATTCACCTATGTGAATGTCTTGTAGGAAGAAGAAGTTGTTTTTACTGTAGAAAATAAGGACAAAAGGCATGTGACTATAAGGGACAAATGAAGAGTTCAGTTAGAGGAATGGATGAGAATATTTGAATCCCTTATATATCATCAAAGGTTATGTGTTCAAAGTGTGGATTAAATGGCCATTTTGTTACCCAATGTTCCAAGATGAAATATTTTGATGGAACAAACATTGTGGTTCAAGTAATGGTTACATTTTTTACGATTAAGAGACTACATATAAAATTTTAAAAGAAAATGGTATTATGTAATGGGATGAGGTGGCCTTGTTAGAGGCTTAATGGGGAAGTAATAAATATTTTTATGTATTTTAATTATAGAAAAATGTTTTAGAAGTATGTTTATGGAATTAAGGAATAATGAAACATCTATGGATCATTCACAATAGTTTTTACTTCAGGAATTAATAACATATATTGAATGGTACGAGTAACCATGTAAAATTATTGTGTAAATAATGTGGTAATTATGGGAAACACATGATTATGGGATGGATATAACTTAATATGATCATGATGTTTAGATAATGATATTTGGGTAATGAAATGTTGGATATGAAAAAGTAAATTGGCTGATACTGGTTACAATGAAAATGATTAAGGGTTTATTGACATGTGGGTTATGCTATCATGGATGAATTTTACTTTATTTTATACTTAATAATAGGGAAACATATATTTTATCCATGATGATGTATTGTAATTCAGGTTATTTCCATTTTCCAAGAGAATACATGATTATGTTATTCACATGTTCAGATTGTCAGAATCATGAACTTCCTTATGATTTAAGAGAGATAAATGTTATGCCCATTTAATGAGAATTTTCTAATGATTTGGATTTTAAACATTCAAAAAGATTGTAGTGTTATCAATTTATGGATGGATTATATTAAACATCAGATAAGTTTGTGATATTAAATCATTATTTACCCATAGGTAAATTTATATATATATATATATATTATAACATGTGTTAATCATTATGTTTATGATCGATAGAATGACCTGTAATTAATCTCATGATTTGATAATGCTTCATGAATGGAGAATTCAAATTCATTTCATGGAATAAGAGATGAAGTAGAAATTTGTAATAGAACAACAATGGGTGAACATATATGAAATAAATTAAGCACATCTTATCTTAAGAAATTCATCATCTTTTTAAAAATGGATCGTGATGTTAAATGATGTCTTATTATCATTATTTTTTATGATATAAATGACCAATTTCAGACTTCATTAGTTTATAGTTTTGTGACTATTAACTTTATGTGGATATCCCACTGTCATGTGATCTGTGATATTTGTCAATCTATATGATTATTTACACTTTTCTTCCACTCCCAAATGTTCACCTATGTTCTCTTATATAGAAACCTATTTATAATTACATCAGTTAACAGTTATTTTAGAAATATAATTTTTTAAAATAGGTTTTAGAAATAATTTATATGAGGTGGGTTACTTTGAAATAAGCATTGAAGTATTAATAATTTTATACCAAAGACGAATTTTGAGAAAGAAATTCATTTTAAGTTGTGTAGAATGTAACACCTCGAGATTTTTTGTAATTGATTTTTATATTTTGGTAAATTAATTTTTTGATATTTTCACTTGATGAGATGCTGAATATATATATATATATATATATATATATATATATATATATATATATATATATCTCTTATATAATAACATTTTTTTAAATCATAGGAAACACTATGGGACGTTTTCGCAACACAGAACACCGACTTGGATTGCATTACATGAATCACCAAGATTATGTGAAATGAAATTTTTTTATTATATTTATTTAAATAATATAGTCATAACCAGGAAATTAAACTTATAATATGAATAGTAATAACTAATTTTTAAATTTTAGATATAATGGTTTCGATAATGAAAAATAAATTTTTTTGTAAAGCCATTATATTTTTAAAACTACAATTTTCACAAATGAACGACTTTTTATTTCCTTTTGTGAAAATAATAAAATTAATTTTATATACTCATAGAAATTTAATTTTGTAAAACATATAAATTTTTAACTCATAATATAAAATTGAAATTAGGTTGAATTTTTGTTAATTTTTTAAATTTTTTTACTTTTTGATGAATTGTAGAAAATACTGCATTGTAGTTAAAAAATGAAATTTCCAATTAAATAATTTATTTTTGATTGAATTTATTTTAAAATATATAAATTAAACATATATTATACCAATTTAGGTCATTAGAATCATTTTTATAAAAGAAAAAGATATTAAAATTCATTAGAACTACTTCACATCTTTCTTCCCACCTTCTTGCCCAATATGTAGATTAGCATTTAACATTATTTTATTACCACATTTAATTTTACTTTAAAAAATAGAAATACATGGTTGTAATCATTATCAAAAATTTGGTTCAATGGGATCAAAATATTATTTTGGGTGAATAGTAACTTGTCAATTTTATTTACCACGGTTAAAGGTTAATAGGGTAATTAATGGTACAAATAATATTATAATAATATAAAACAATCCTAAAAGTTGCACGGATTTCATTGGATAAGTACTTTTTGACTCGAATAAACCTTATTTAGAAAATAGGATCCTTCTTAATCATCTTCTGTATGATTATGGTATTTATTAAATTTTATTTATAGAATAGTTAAAAATGTCATTTTCAAATTTTAATATCTATTTAATTTTTAATATGAGGTTATATAAGTGATATTGTCAACTATAAATAGTATTTATAAATATAAAAAAATTTATACATAGTTTTTATTTATTTATTATTATTTATAAATTATATAATAAAATTAAATATTGGCTTTATGATGACAGAGTAATTGTTTAATTAATAGAGATATCAACTAAATGATAATAATAATATTAAAATAAATATAATTTCACTTAATTAATGACATCGAATAATATTATTGATAAATTAAACATGTTAGTGGCATATTTTAATTATGGGATAGATGTAATCATGTTAGTTTGATATTTATTAAAATAGAAAAGATTGACTAGTATTAGAATTGATATAAATTAGATTTTAAAATAAATATTCTTTATTAAATGATATAAAATTCATAAAATTACATGGTTCATCTAAAAAATATTTATAATGTCAATGATTTTATAAATGGTCCAATATGGGTTCTTTTGTCATGTTATAGTAACTATATTAATTGTGTAGTGTAAAAACACAAGAAGACACAGTATAGTTAAACTGTTTAACTAAGGGTTAAATCTAAAAGATATGGTTAATTATATAAAATAAAAATGTCTAAATATCATTGTTTGAGATGATTTAGACCCAATATAATATTTTACTTGAAATAAATTGTTTTTATCTATTTAAAACAGAAAATAAATTTATAATAACTTAATATTTTAGGACATTCCAAAAGAACCCATTACCTATCTTATAAAAGGTTACTTATCCTCCTCTACAATTAAATCATACAAATCCATTCAGCTTTTCCAAAACCTGAAAATTTCCTCCAAAAATTTCCCTAAATTTATATTATAGGATATACTTTGGGAATGAATCCATCCAAAGGAGTCATTTTTTTCAAATCACTAGGAGATACCCAAAAAAGAGATATTTGTTTTATCATATCTTTCAAAGTTATTCTATTCTTCTAGTTCCATTTTCTAGGTTTTTTCCATAAAAAAGTAATAAATAAAAAATATATATTAATCATAGATTTATCTTATGATAATGGTAAAACCATATTCCTTTTTTACCCATCCCACAATAAAAAATACCATCATGTGTGTGTACGGATGTCTTACCATCTCCACGCCATGGTGTAAACAATTTTTATTGTATAAATTATTTATAAGGGTATAACAATGAATTTAAAGGATTTAAATAATAAATATGACATAATATTGTTTCCAATAAATTAAAATTACATAAAATGCCCTACCATTTACCAATATGGAATGATATCATCGCTTGTTCATATATAAGGCATATCATCTTCATGATGAGAAGAGACTCATCTTTCACATTCACCATTCAAGGATGATTAAAAAAATATATATTATAAATATGTATGGAATATATGAAATAATAATTCTACTGGAATAATATACATATATATATATATATATGTATTCATTTACGTACATATATTTTATTTTCTTATTTTCATTCAATAAGATAAGAAAACATAGAGAGCTTTAAGGCATACGTATGTCATACCATCTCCATGAATAGTGTATTCCATTTCCTATATCTATATGTTATATATATTTATACTTTGAGTATATATGATATATAAATCATTTTATATATTCTGGAAGTATGTAAATCCCTATCTATGTAATACGATCAAAACATTAAAGTCAAAACAAGTACGATAAAGAAAGAGATAATTACCTAAAATGTAGCTTTAACATTGAAGTTATTAATAAAAGGTTATTATAAAGACATAAATGAATCATATATGATATAATAAATATTAATATGATTCTAGAATAAGTTAATAATATGTTTAAAACTATTATACAAGAGTTTCAGACACATATGTAGAGTACCGGACCTAAGGTAAGGGAATTCCGTCTCATTTTATTTTTCATGGGATATAAGCCGTGTTCACCACCAGTTTCTTGTGTGAGGTGTATGTAATTACCATATTATATTTAATATAATTAATACTTTTATATAAATGGTATTTAATGATTTAATTTATGATATTTGGATTATTATAAAAATGGTCAAAGATATATATGATGCTTTGAATGTTCAACGAATTAATCCATTATCCATTTAAATATTAGTGACATTATCATATATATTTATTTATATGTATATAAAGGATTATGAAGAAAATTTTATTAATATTTTTAATTTCATTAATTTTTTTTCAAATTAAATGTTTTTATGTGTTTATATAAGAGATTTTTTTGTCTCGCCTTTATTTTAGTGACACATATTCCACATACAATACTTGTTTCTTCTACATGGTGTATACCCTACATGTGAATTTCTTTTATGAGTCATATCCAGATGATATGATATTTCCATATACTATAAATTTTAGTTTTCATATGGTTCTTATAATTCAATTTATTATAATTTGATTAGTGTTGATTTTACATCTACTTTAATATTGGGAATTACTATCTTTTTAAGTATTAATTGTTTAATATTTATCATATATGTCCTTGTTTTCAAAAAACGTGTTCATAAAATGTTATCATATTCTAATTTGGAATTTTGATTCTATTTTTACACAATTTTTGACTTTTTTTACACTATATTAAATGAATATTTACTTTATTTTTCAAATGATGTATTCTCTTACATTTCCGAAAAAGGTAGAGGAGAGTGTTTTTTATAACTTATATGACAACAATAGATATTTACGCTTTCATAATACCTTATTACCTTGAAGCTTCATTAAAAAACATACAAAGTTATTTTCAAATAAAATGTTTTCTTTTTAAATTGCGAGTCATATTAAGATAAGAAGACTATTTTAACAAAGAAATGGCATTTTATTGACAAACCATTTTAAAAGTTTTTATCGATTCCATTATAGGTTTTCAATGTAATTTAAAAGAAATGGGTTTTGAAAATTTTTTATATATTAAAAAGTGATTTATAAAGAAAATTCATGTTCCAACTGCTCTTTTAATATCCTTCCCCAACTGTGATGACATACTTTGTTATAGTTCAAGAATATCATTTATATTATTTCTCTGAGTAGATTATGTATTTATGGAATACTGTTTAAGAAACCAAATTGCTTTCTTGGGTAATGATTTTGATGAAATTATTATGAAATCTATAACTTTTCCACAGGTTATAACAAGATTACATGTTTGTGATTCCCATTGTATTTCATGATTTATGATATGATTGTTAATGTTTTTGTGGAACATATATGTATTACTTCATTATAATATGGCTGGGACTTATGTCTCCCTCTAATGGATTGGATAAAGAAGGAAAACCCATATGGTATATATTTTATGGGTCAACCTGCTTTCATGTTCACAACTCAATGTGTGGTTGTGTTTTTCATGTCCACATTTCTATGAATGGACATGGTTTTCATGTCCAAAATTCTATTTATGGACCACATTTTCATTTCCATAAATTTATGTGTGGACCCGGTTTTAATGTCTATATGTTTATGAAAGGCCATAATTTTATGTTCCTAATGAGTTAACCTATTAATATTTTTACATGTTCACAAAATTATAATTTGATGCGTTTTCCACAATCTCGTTCCCTATTTCATTTTCATGATGCCATTAATTATGTTCATTGATTTCCACATGATTCATTTTTACCTTTGATATAAATGGAATTTTATTTTAATTTTATAATCATGTTATTATTCCATTACACTCATGATTAGGCTGATATATCTCCATTTTTTTCCCATACTTAGCATTTGAGCTAACCACTTTCTGATGTATACATACCCCATGTTACGAAGAATGGTTTTAGGTTGAAGTACTAAAGGTGGATAACTTTACGAGAGATGTTAGAGATCATTCACTATTATAGAATATAATGTTTCCACATTTACAATGACACAAAACTATTATATTCATCTGGAATATATTTTTGTAATGTACAGAATATTCATATTAAATGATGTATTATCTATGTATTTCAATCCTCGGTCACTATATTTACACAATCCATATTTTTTTTATTTTAATGTCAAATAATGTTCCAACTAAACTACTATATATTTTTTTATTGAAATTAATAACATCAATGTTAGTTTTCACTTTAAAAAATATTCATTAAGGTAGCTAAATTATTATGGACCATTTTTTTGAAGTATTTTTTCAATGAAAAAATCATATTTTATTTAAATATTAAACATCAAGGTTTTAATCATTATTAAAATATTATTCAGTCAAAAATGGTCTGTAGGGAAACATCAAACTCATGTAAACAGTTAATTTAATGTATTAAACTTTTATATAGATAATACATTAACAAATATATTATATTTCCCATGCACATTATCATTAATCCATTTAAAAATTGGTTATATAAAATCCTTTCATTAAATATTGGATATGATTTATTCCACTGAGTAATATATCCCGATATGTGTCCATATATAGTAAATTCACTTATAGTGAACATTATCATAACATGAAATATAAAATAATCCTTATTTTACTCATCAAAAACGAAAACAACATTCTCTTATAGAAAATTCAAATACTTAATTGATGATGATAGAAATGAAAAAATCTAATTTCTCAGAATTTTTTTTGAAGAATAGTTGGGCTCAATCAAAAATATTATCACTTTATATGCCTCTGTGGGGAAGGGTTTTAAACTAACAACATAATAGGATATAAAATATGATGGATAATAAGGCTCTGATATGAATTTATTCAATCTATACATTGTCATTTTTTGAAATTTATAATTTTATATCCTAATTTGATAAATTTTTTATCAAAACACCTTCATTGTGGTGAATTAGCAGGATGACAATTGTTTTGATCTTTGATGTTCCCACATGTATGTTATTATAGATTCCTTGATTCATTTGAAATTTAGCATAGACACATAAACCAAGTAATTAATAAATGATACTAGATTGATTTATCAAGAGGATTGCTAAATTTTCATGTCAGTGAATCATAATTATATTGTTTTACACCTTGTCTATCATGATGTCCCACGTTTACTATATTACAATAAAATTTCAATTTCCTTCATATAAAGTGAACAATATTAATTGAAATGTCTTTTATACCCCTATAACATTGGGAATAATATATATTTTATCTCATAAATTGAATTTGGAATCATGTTTCTATCCAGTTGATACTCTTTTAACAGTTCAAGAAATTTAGTGAAACTTTTATCTCTCATAAAATTCCATACGTTCATGTTTACTAATCTGAAAAATACTAATAATATTCAGAATTTTGTGAAAAAATGGAATAGTTTTTTTTCAACATATCTATACAATCACTCAACACTTTTTTATCAATAGTTTCATTGCAATCATTTTGAAATAAATCTTCATGATAATCGTCTATCTCATGTCAGAAATCTTCAACAATTTATTATATATTGAATTGTTTTTTTATTTAACTCTACTAGATCAAATATATATATTTATGATTTAAACAAAATAAAATCATATATTCTTTAATTTATATATAAATTAATTATCTTATATTAAAACACAACATGTGTGGATAGAAAGTCGTGTATTTTTTCTAAAAATTTCATTTAAAAAAATTAAAGAAATTTCATCCAATTTCTCATATTCAGAACTAGTTCATTGTGAATTTATCCAATTAATATTCATTAATTTCTTAAATTTATAATATAATATACGAATATAATAAAAAATGTAAACATATATATAAATATATAATTTTGAATCATTTAGATTCAGATTATATATAATCATATACAAAATAAATGATCAAAAGAAATAATCAATTAACCATTTATCCATAATTTTTTTTAAAATATATAAAATAAAAATTAATTTAATAAATAAATAAATACCAAATAATAAATGAACTCACCATTGATACACATACATGTAATCTAAGAAATAATCAATTATATATTTATTCATATATATTTAATCAAAACAAAAATTTATACAATATATAAAAAAATATAATAAATAAATGAATAGACATAACTTAATGGATAAAAAATTAGTAGCAACAATATATAAATCCACACAAAATATAATCATAAAAATTTAATAAATAATTAAAATAATAAAAGAAAAATATATTTAACATCAAAAAATGTAGATACAAACATCATATCTATGAAAAACAATGAAAATTAATAGTAAAAAAAATTAGATTCCACACATTTAAATTGGATTGTGGTAAAAAATAAATAATAAATTGATATTTAAAAATCATAATAATTTAATAAAACTTCTAATAAAATATATTCCAATTTTAATAAAATATAAGTGAAAACGGTATGTATATGAATAAAAGATATAAAATTGTATTGAATGAATTTTAGATTTTTTGTAATTAATTAGGTGTGTTATTTATTATATTTAAATGAAAAAAATAAAAATCATAAACACATAATAATTCTTGAAAAACAAAAAAAAATTGAATCACCCAAAATGTCAATAAAAAATTATATAGATGATGAATAGAGGAAAATGATAATTAATAAACCATTAGATTTAGCACCATTAGGTGGTATAATAGTTAAAAAACAATCAAGGACAATGTTGGAAGTCATAAGAGATATAATGAATGACTATAGGTGAAAAAATGAAGTAAACACTAATGAAATGATAAAAATTCAGGTTTAAATTGTATAATTAAGTGATGAAAAGGATGAATCAGGAGAAAGGAAATAGAGAAGGGTGACAGTGAATCAAGGAAGTTATGGTTTGAGAAAATAAATTTAAAATTTTGAAGATTCATTTTGAAGTGAGATTTAATTTTTCTTAAAATTTTTTAACATCGATTCATTGGGTTAACTAATGTTTTTACTCTATTTTAATGATGGTTATCTCAAGAACCATCATTAAAAAAATTAATCAATGAGTTATTTATTATGGTTACTAGAAAAATCAACATTAAAATAATATCATTTTTTTTGCATTGGTTATATAATAATCAATCTAGGAACCTCCTTGAAGTAGTTTTAATATCATTTCTTATAATAATCAACATGAGAAAAATATATTTCTTGATCGATTAACAATAATAAAAGATAAATCTTCGATGTGCAATATACTATTTCTAATAATTAAGATATCTTTGTGAGGATGGGAGAAAGTTTATTTTACAAATAAACTCTTATCTCATCAAATGTATAAAATATTGAAATAATATCAACACTGTTAAAGGAAAAATTGGTAATATTTTTAAAATTTCTAAAACTGGTCTCTAGAATTTATTTTTTAAATAATTTCTAATAAACCAATATTTTATGTGGGAGATAATTATATCTTGTTAAAAGTAAAAAAAAAGAAACAATACACAAATAATGATGGAAAGGGTCAGAGATAGTGTGATCCTGGACCCAAGGGAGGTTATTGATATTTCTATTCTAAATCATTGATTATAAGCTTAGTAAAAGCTTGGAAATTCATTTTAATAGTGTAGGTAATAAGAAATAGGACATAATGATAATAATCAAAATAAAACTTTACATTATCTAATTCATAAAATGTTAATCCAATCAGAAAATTGAACCATTTCTAATGATTTTATAAAACCCTTGGGTAGTAACTATGGGGATGTGTTACTGGATCCAAAATTGAAAGGCTAATAGATTCATTCATCATATTCATATTTTATTTGAAATAATATTTTCTAAAATTATCGAAAATATTCCACGTTATACCATTAATATGAAAGGGGAATGATAAATATATTCAATATTGATCTCCCTAAGTCTTGATCACATCCTTATAAGTAGGGAGAACATTTCTCCCCTCCCCCACCATCTCCTATATTAAAATTACAGGGTTAACATTGGAACGATTCCATGGATACCATTTTCAAAAACATTTATGTATAATAACAATGGGATAGGTGGTGAGATACCTTCCACAACTCTAGATAGACAGTCAATAATTTTTTCTGAACATTTAAAAAAGGTAATACCATGGAAGGTTGTCATAAAAATATGGAAATTCAAAAAATTAGGTCTGTTGAATTAATACATATAGATTTGATTGGTATAATGGTACTTTAATCTACTGAAGGTGATATATACCTCAACATATTTATTTATTATTTTATAAAGATGACTAATTTTATGTTCATGAATCATAAATAATTGGTAGTAGGGATATTACATAAATTTAAAAGAAACTTTTAAAATGAGTTGGGGGTTTATATCCTGATGCATAAATCAGATAATGTAAGGGAATTAATAAGAAATACATTTCAATTATTCATTTTTCATGAATTGAATCAACTATTTATATATTTCTTCTTATAAAAACTAATAATATGGATTATTGGTGAGTAAAAATAAAACAATGGTTAATATGGTAGAAAAGTTATATTAAAATACATGTTCTAAATCTGCTTTCTAATAGATTTTTTGAATATAGTTATTTATATTAAAATCATATGGTTACTAAGTCCTAAATAAAAAAATAATTCATAATAAATGTGGAAAAAAACCATTTAATGAGGTACTTAGAATAATTTTTTAGTTAATGCATTATGAGGATCAGGAATTGAAATCAGGTATTTTTTTTGAAAATGACGAGGAATGAGTATTCATGGTATATTAATCTTATTAAAGAAGAAATGGGGTTTTCAATAAGATTATAAAAAAGATAGTTGATTTCCATAATGTAAATATTATTTAAAACATATCCAATCAGAGTAAGATAAATAAATTATTAATATTTTCCAAATGAAAATGGGGAAATCAGGGAGACACCTGAGGAAATTACTAAGTATAAAAATTCATATGAAATGGATATTACTAATATTAATTCAAAAAAATACCAATTATTAAAAAGTTATAACTATAGATGTAAAATTAAAATTACCATTATTAGAGTACCATGTGGAAGCTATAAATATAAATAGAAATTGGAATGACCCTTTTCATACCCAAAGAAAACTAACATCCAATAATCAAACTAATAAAATTTCAGATGTGGATCTTTAAAAAAAATTAGGATATTAAGTAGAATTTAGGGATTCATTTAATAAATCAGTAGATAAATCTTATTTAATTGAATTCCCCATGGGATATTTTTCCAATAAAATAATAAAATAATGTCATTGGGACCAATTAAGTTTTCAGAAATAAAATCAATGTAAAAGGTGAGACGTTATGAAAAAAAACTAGCTTCGCCTATAAAGGATAATCTTGTGTTTGAGAATTTATTTTGATTATACATTATCTCTTGTTATATGACTTGAAGATATTATAATGTTCTTAGTTATTTCAGCTGATTTAAATTAGAAGATTTTAAAAAGGAATAAATGTAAGATTTCGTGAATATAGAACTTGAAGTATGAATTTATATATGTCATCCTGAAATTTTTATCCATGAAAATGATGGAACTGTGGTGCAGATACAAGAGAATGACTTATTTGGGTTGAAATAGGCCACTAATTCATCATACTATAAACTGATCATCTATTTGAAATAATTTAACATTACTAAATGATATTTTTAATGTAACTTATATGTAAAAGATATTATCATCGGTAATATTATTATCATTGTGTATATTGATGAAATAATTTTTTATCAGAGATGAAAAGTGTTATTGGGAATAATTTTATTAGGAGACGAAATTATTTTTTTAAAAACATGATAGAGGATATGTTTTATTGATGTAAATATAGATTTTGCAAAAAATATATTTCATTTTTCTATCCTAATTGATTTGAGCCAATAAATTTTTGATGATTTTTAACATTGATGATTGGAAATCGGTTTCAACAACTATTATTGTTTGGGTGAAGCTGATAAAGATTGATGTGGGTTATAGTGTGAATCAAAAAGAATTTAGAAAGATGATCATGATTTTTATTTCGTTCATTGCATCATGTTTTAACAATTTTTATATAATGGAATAATGGTATAAGTATCAATGTAATCAAATAGAATAACACTATATATCTTTCAAATGAGTTCTTAAATAATCAATGAAACATTGGATAATAGTATGATGCATAGAATTAGTAACAACCTAAGCCCATTTGTATATGCTATTGTCGATCTAACTGTAGAATATGATGATATGAAATCATATTTGGTTTTTTTATTCTATATGAAATAATTTTTTTATAAGTTTTTACTATTAGAATAAAAATTTCAATCAATTTAAGAACTAAATACAGAGAGTATTTTTCATCTATAAATTCATATACATGGATGATTTGGATAAAAGAGAAACATGATGACCATACAGTAAGGATTGACATACCATTGTTAATTACATGGGATAATTATAGTAAAATTGATATGTCTATGATTCCATTGAAACATTTTATAGCAGGAAACATCTATATAATATAAAATTTTATTAAATATCTATTTTTAAATAGCTATGTAACATTAACACGAATTCTTACAAGGTATAAAATTCAAGATATTTTCATAATGTCCATTCATAAGTATATATTTTGAGGCTTAATGAACAATGTTAATATTTAATATTTCCATATAACCTTATGAAATTTTGGAATGATTTATATTCCTTGGAAATATAATTTAATTTTGCATAAACGGATACAACTCTATTGTATTACTATTTTGAATCCAAATCATGTTTTATTTCAATAGGGGGGGATGATTTAATTAATCAAGGGAGAGTTTATTAAAATCACATGGAAATAATTTTATTATCATTGAGGTATATATAGATTGAAATTTGTAAAAAATATTAATCTATCAAACAACATGGTGTAATATATTTCAGTTTGACCAAATTGAGATTTGATGATATTTAGACTGTGTTGGGAGAATTAAAAACCTAAAGGGGGATATTAGAGAAATCATTGAATTATTTAATGTGTATTTTATTTTTTTCAACTAGTATTGAAGATCATAATAATTTCTTTAGATTTTTTTGTGTGATTTTTTGGACTGAATACATATTCTCTATTAATGATTAAAAATATATTATGTAGATTTGAATCAATGATAATTCTGTGATGAAGCTTGTCATATAGAATGGAATTAAAAACAAATTTTTTATATAGGAATTATATCATTAATGTACTGAAGAACCTAGTTATATATAACATTTTTTATTGACAATTATGTTTTTTATAATATGAAATAAATATCATCAGTTATAGAATTTATATCATGAATATATAGTGAAATTGAAAAAGAAAAATTATTATATTGATTTATAATATATTTTGAGTCTACATAATATAATTGCTAAAGTAAATATAAAAATATGGTAAAGGAAACAACATACTATTATAGATAAAAAATTTGAGTCATGTGTAAGATATTACTTAATGAACATAGATACATTCTTCAAAGGAAGGACTGCAATAAGATACACAATATATTGATTACAATATGTATTGTTTTCCAGGATTTCGTATAATAAGTAAAATTTTGAAAAATGGAATTTGGAAAATTATTTGTGGTGTTGTGATATGTAATATTTTCATTATGTTTCATAATATATCGAATATCACAAATATAATACATAATATATTCTATTTGTTACAGAATGTTTATCAGTTTAAGAAAAAATTTAATATTTTGGACAATCAATTCCATTAATTCATAGTTGATTATAAATTCACAAAAATCATGATTATAATGGATTTATGAGGAAACATGATCATTCCATATATAATATTGAATTATTTTTATGAATATTTAATACCTCTCATTAAATAATACATCCCATAAACCTAACGGTTTAGTTTATTATCATACTAGATACATAATCATTTTATTTATTTAAAGATCTTTAATATCACACTTTTTTTCTCACATAGTACACATACTAGACGTACCCTACATAAACAATTTATCCATAAACTAGGAAATGGAAAAATAAGAAAGTGTGATCCTATATTTAAATAAGGGTAAAGATATTAGATATCAATCAATGTTCATAACTGAAGATATGATAAGAATAAATCTATTGTAACATGACCAAAACTTATGAAATTATTATTCAAAAAAACATATATATTTAATCATGTATCATTGAATAAGTATTTAATATTATAAAATAAAAATTTCCGAAGACTGATGAATCACCAATAATCAATAATGAGTCATCAGAACATATCATAATCATAAGACATTGTTACGTGGAATAAAGATATGCATAATAAAATCATTTCCTCTGTAATGGATCACTTAAAAGACTATCATATTGACCTTGGATCACTCTATAGTAAATTTTTTCTAAATAATAGTTCACAACCCTGTCTATCATAATGGGAATAGTACCTTACTGAACTGGGTTCACACCCCATTCCATTTTATATTATCTCATGATATATCAATATTTACCTGATGCATTATAAGGATATATAATTCTAGACAAACTCATTACATAATGTAAACTATATATTTTTATTTCATATGATCATATTAAAATTCTTTATTTCCTTATATAATATCCCATGGAAAGTAAATGGTTTTCATAAATATTTCATCATAACATTATTAATACACGGGATGGAAACATGTTTTAGCAAATCCTCCTTAAATTATCATCATCATAAGATATATAGATAATGAATGTTTTTGGTATGATAATATCATATCCTTAATGAGGAATAAAAATCATTAAGAGATTCTAAAAGGGTTGAAAAATACAATTATAATAGAATTTGAACATTTCTTTAAACACAGGGATAATGCCCCTTTTCAAGTATGTGTAAAAAAATTCCCAAAATATTATGAAAACCTTTTATTTTAAAAAAAGTGATAAAATTAAAAAAATAAAAAAATAAAATTATTTTCATATTGGTATGAAAATTTACTCACGTTATTGGCATTTAAAAAATGATTCCTTATAGAGTTTTTGTAAAATGTTTTTAATATCCAGTTCTAGAAATATTGAAAAAAATAATTTCTAAACCTATGAAAAAAATAAAGATATAGTTAAAAATTAATTTAAAAAATCATTTAATATTATAAAATGTAATTATTTAAAATATTTTCAACAAGATGTACATGGAAGAAAAACTTCACCAACCAAATAGGAAATAAGGTCTCTAATTATTCAAAAAACATTATCGTTTATAAGTAACAAAGAGAAGAAAATAGTACATTTACATGAAAATTCAATGAATGGCCATATTAGTATAAACTGTATGAAATTAAAATATTAAATTCATATCAATACCCTAAATGGAATTTTATCATAGAAAATAACAAAAATAAATGCGATTTTAAAATAAACCATTTCCCCAAGTAAAATATTTCTTTTTTATGTGTTCAAAACTCCTGTATAATAAATATATTCTAGATATGCATTAATTGATAAATTAGTATGTATAATTCTTTTATATTTTCTAATTACCCTTTAATTAAAAATGAGTTTTTTAAATTAAAAATTCGGGTGAAAATGGTCTGCTTTCTATGTAGTTTTTGTCTGATAATTCTAGTCATTTATCATTAGACATGGTTTAATATTGGAAAAACTATTCTTAATTAAATAAAATATAAATATTTATTCTATATATATAATTTTATATCCAATAATTTAAAATTGGTGATGAAAAATGAATTTCAACACTTCAGGGATGAGGTAGCCCAGATTTACGCATATGTGATTTTTCACTTTTTTATTGATTTAATTAATTTAATATATATATATATATATATTCATTATTAAAAAATAAGAATTATAATACATATTTATATAATATCCATTTAATATATCCTTTCAATAATCGTTGTAATGATAAACTAGAAAATTTATTGCATTTCTTCATGGAGGTGGTGGTCTATACGTATGCACGAGCGACATTATCATTTAATAGTGAATGAGAATGGGATATTAAATGGATATTACATTAACATAAAAAATATCTATATAGATAAGACACATATTATATCATTTTTTTATTGTTACATAACATTTTTAGAAGATTTAATAACAAATAAAGTTGGAAAATATTAGTAACAACCTATTATTCTTCTTTAGGCATCTTACTTTAAAATGAACATTGATTCTTCTTGGATTGATATTTTGGAAATAATGACACATAAAAATCCTGTACAAGGATATCGGGAGATTTTTTTGTTATGATATTGGTGTTTATAAAATGTTTATGTTGTATTCATAAGATAGAAAATCAGTTTCCCTTTTATAAGTGATATAGTAGGAAAAAATATAGATAATGAAAATTTTATTTTATAATATATTTCATAATCAAGTCAAGGGTATCCAAAATTTTAAATAACCAAATATATTACGAATAAGGCAAAATATTATCAACTCATAAAATTAAATAATGGTTTTGTGATATTTTAAGCCATATCTCATATATTAACCCCACATTTATCCCTTTTGTCCCTTATTATTCTAACATGATTTTTACCATGATTAATTTTCATTTGGGCCAAAAATCAAGTGAAAAATATTATTTAATATTAATAATGATAATTCTAAAATTATAATCCATATTGTATGATTAAATTTATGTAACATAGTCATTTTTACTCTAATTTAAAACCCATTTTGTTGTTTTCATTTTATATGCCCATATATTTGAGATTAAATAATATTTAATATGACCTATACCTTTACACATGGTACATGGGATATGTAAGGATAATGCCCTATTTTCATGAGTTTCGTAAGGCTAATGTGGTATTTCCATTAGTTATAAATGGGTGAACCCCTTTGAATGTGTGTTGTGGAAGTGTACTATGGCCATAACATAAGGGTGAATTCCTTTTAATAAAGGAAATATAAGGGTAAACCCTTGGTAATATGTGTTACATGAGGTCGCTCTTATGCTACATATTGGTAATATTGGCTGTTACATAAGGGTAATCTGGGTAGTTATGTATGGGTATTATCACTTGTATGTGTATCACATTAGTGTATCAGATCGTGTTAGAATCTTGTGTACTGGTAACCAAGTGTCCATAAGTGATATATAAGGGTATTAGATATGTTTATTGACTTACATATGTATACAATGTAGGTATAATTCATAAGGGTAAAATATATATCATGTAATCATAAGATGGTGTATTTTTATGGTGTGTAAGGGTATGGGGATATTTGTAATGGTAGACACTATTTTTCAAGGGGTGCAAAATAGAAACACTAAAATTGCATGAATCTTATGATTTTTGTAAATGTAAAACTTGTTTATCCACAAAAATCACTTTTTTGAGTAAAATATTTAATAAAAAATTCATTTTTCCATTCTTCATCATTGAAATAAACATGAAATTCTTGTAATCATTTTAAAATACTATAAATTCATTGGAATAAATCATTTTACTATTTTAATAGTTTTATATTCTATCTTAAATGTTTTCAAACTCTCTACACATAAGATTCAAATAAAATGTAAAATAAAATGGGATTTTTTTTCTTGGGAGTTATTTTTATTAAGGACTAGTATTTTCTAAAAAATTATATTGGATGATTTGTTTTCAATTTTTCTATATGTCCTCTTCCCGAGTGTCACGAATCTAACAACAAGTTAATCAACGAGGGTGTGTTATAGTGGATTTCATTGTCCAACATGTATGGAATTCATCCCTTTGTTTTTTTGAAACACTTAATTGGTTATCAAAAAATTTATTATAGAGGTGGGTGTTTATATGAATTTATTTCTTCTTATAATTCATTGTTTTTGGAATAATTCAAAAATATCTTCTTCTTATTTTTTAAACCAATTCCTGTGATAATTAATCTTGTATTTCCATATTGATTCTTATTTGAAAAACTCTTATATTAATTGAAAATGCAATGGAATGAATTATTATAAAATGGATTTCGTCTTTATTTAATTAAATTGATGAAAGTGAAATCTGTTTTTATTCATTTTCCAAGATCTTATAATGACTATATTGATAAATGTGAGGGATTATACATTGTTTTAATTTCCTATGTAAAATATGTTCATTTAAATGAAATGAATTGATTTTTCAAATGTATTTTAAAGAGTATGAAATAATTTTTTTTTGAAATTACCGATAGAAATTTTGATTATTCTCCATTTTTATAAAATGGAGATACTGAAGTTATTATTAAAAATTTATTTGTTTAAATATAGATGGAAATTTTCTTATGTATCTAATTGTCTTTAATCCTTTTAAATTGAAAACTATCATTTGAATTCCCAATGATATTCCATACAAAAAAAATTTATTTTAAAGTCTCAGTTGTAATTTTGATAATTATTTTTAAAAGGAAGTAAGAGTACATATCCATTGTCTAGTTTATTTTCAAATTATAGTGTTGGTTTTAAAATTGACGATACTTGACAACCCAATTAGAACTATTTGATAATCGTATCTTGTGGTAATCCCTAGTTATAACATAAATTATTAATTTTCATCCCATTTATTATCATTGATAAAGGTATTGTTCTCATTGAAGGATCATGGGTGTTTGAGTGAGAAATTATGAAAAAAATTATTGAAATGTTTAGGGACTGATCCAATGTTGATACTAATTATGGTTTCCTTTTTAATCATTAAATCGTTTTTATATAAAAAATATTCATTGAATATACATGAAAATGTAGGTCGTTGGATGTGAGAAGCAAGATTCATGATTCATTAGTAGAATAACACACTTTAAAGTGGGTTTTTAGAGAACATGATAAGTTCATTATATGGGTGTGTATCCAAGAAATCTGGTGTACATGGACTCAATTTTCCTAAATATTCATTGATACTAAATGTAACATCAGTATTCAATGATGTGTTTTATTATTATCTAGACTATGGTGGACTCACTATTATTTCTATTAAATTTCCCTAAAATCATTATACTTGATGCTTGATACATGAAAGGGTTTATTTTAACTTCCTAGAATATGATTTTCCATGATAGGATGATTTATTTTCTTGGTTTATCATCTTTATGAAATGATACACCTTGAATAAATTAAATTGAATATTGTAAATATATTTATAATAGGTGGATGTTTTTAATTTTCATAATTTATATGAATATATATTTTTATTTTTTTGAAAATCCTATGAAAAAATTCATGTGTTTTAAAATGATGAAATGGTATTATTCCATATTTGGTTTCATAAACAATTTTTAAATGTTTAAAATCTTGTTTTTTTAAATAATATATGTTGTAATATGATTTTTATGGATTTATTTATCTATTGGTAAAAGTGAATTAATTTAGTCTATTTTTTACTTATATTTTAGTATATTTTCATTAATATATGAATTAACTGCATAGTCTTATAGATAAAATCCTAATAGGATTTCCATCACAAAACATTCTTGTACCATTTTTTATTTTCATCCTTTATATTTATATAGAAAGTTATCATCTTATCAATATCAAATGTTTTGTCTTTTTTACTATTTGTTTTAGGGTAGACATTGTGGGTTGTCATGGACTACTAGGATATGTGTTTTGGATGTTAAATTTTACCTATCATTTTTTCTTTATATATCTATACCTGATTTGGTGCATTAATTTATTTATTTGATAATTTTTCTCCAGTGTTTATTGACAATTTTAACTTATATTTAATGTGAAATCATTCCAAAATATTGTTTAGATGACCCATTTCATTTCATGAACTTGTGGGTATCTAGGAAAATTTTCGGTCAGTGGAGAATCATCTCAGATATTGGTTTAGATGGTTCTCTAGGATAGTTCATTAAAAATGGTATCACATGTGTTATTTCATTTAAAGAATGTATTTTTTCATTGGATGACTTTATGTTTTTTGTTTTATGTCATGGAATAATGGATATTAATAAAATTTATGAATTCAAGTGGATGTTTTTAATATGACATTGATCTCTAAATCATCACAATGAGAATTCAGTTACAATGGAAAGTGGGAACATGTGAATTTTTTTTGAGTAATTAGTTTCTTAATGAAAAATAATTTTTATAATTTTTATGATAATATATCTGTTTTTTGGATTATCATAGGAGTGTTTTTTAGGAATGGAATGATGAATAGAGTTTTATTGTTCCATCATAGTCTTGTAATCTATAATAATTTGTGTGTATTATTTGGAATTAAATAAAATCACTTTTTTGAGGCAGGTGTATGGTTTACTATCTCATTGGACTATACCATGAATAGAAATATTATAATCCAATACTCATTTTGATTTCTATTTTTTCCAAATTTAAATCACTAACGTGAGTATATATTAGACTTTACTTTTTTTGGAATTGACATGTTTAGTGTGGTAAGTTTCATACTATTGTATTTTTTGATTCAACATTAATTCCATTAGTTATGAATTATATTCTTTTTAAAACCTATCTATTTTAATAAAAAATATTCTTATTTGTGTTCTTTGTAAAATGTTTCTCAACTGAAAAATATTGTATTATGTGAAATAAAAGGTTTATGAATCTTATTCTCAAAGATTTCTTTTTGACAAAATAGATGAATATTTTAAGAAGGAATTATAGTTTTTAATGGGTTTAAAATTTAAATCATTTTTGAAAAATAATATTAAATGAATTGAAACCAATGAAGTTGATAATTGATCTTGTAAATGAATTTTCAAATCTAAGATGATCTTATATGAAAATTTATCTTTTTTGAGTAAATTTGGAGAGGTTTATACATTAGAAAATTGCAATTTGAAATCGAAGAAACTTTTGTAAAAATGGTTTGATTCTTCCTTAAAGTCTTTTGGATTTGTTTACTTTATTTTGGTTTTATACCAATGTTGACGAGACTAGAATTTTTAATTTCCCAAAATATATCCCACAAATCCCTCAATAAAATACAGATTGTTTTTCATTGGTTTAATATTTTAAGTAGTTATGCACGTTTTCTAAAAATTTTGCATTCATTTAACTACTCTCCACAGAATTTGAATCAAATGGTGGATCTAGAAACTTTCCATCCTTTTCACCCCATCCATTAAATATAGAATAATAATCCTCTTTCTTAAGAAGTATGGTGGGGTTACATTATAGTAGTGAATTTTATTTATGAATGTAATGGGATATTTTATTATCTCATGTCTCTTTATTCTGATTGGGTCATGTCTATCAACTCTTTGTTTTAGGGACCAGGTAGAGAGTGGTTGGAAGTCATGACTCCCTCCAATAAATATGAATCAATTCCCTTGGGATTCCTAAATTTAGTCTTATTTTGTTGGTAATATCCTATGAAAGTGATGAAGTTGGATGTTTATGAAATCCTTGTTTTCAAACAATATTGGTAATTAGTTGTGGAGTATGGAAAGAAATTATAAAATTAGGAATGTGTCATCCCCGATCTATTTATGGAAAAATCTATTAAATAACATTATTTTAAAAGTGGTCTTCAACCATTCCTTTGAACTATGATATCTATATGTTGTTTAATATCTTATCAGATGTTGCTCAAAATAAATTTTTCGCTCATATATTCTTATCAGTGTGATGAGAAGTAGAAAATACATTGTTCGTAGTTTGATATAGAAAATATTTCATGTCTGATGGATATTGGGTGTCATATCTAGACCCAATGACTCCCACCTAGCTGGAGATATGCCGAGTGTGACTCTCTAATCATACCACTGGTAGGCCAAGGGCCATTGACCAATGCCGAGTAAGAATATCATAGACATGGGATGAATTTTCTTAATGTAGCTATACTCATTAACACATCTCAAAATACCCATGAAATTATTAAATTTAGATAAAATGATATCGTAATTCATGCATAACATTTATCCCCCAATGGTATTTGATAAAAGTACTCGAAACAATCAAGGCCAAATACAAGTGCACCAAATACTGAAAAAATATGATCCTACTCTGAAGGAGGGGACTACTGTCGAATGAAAAACTAGTATAAAACATTATCTATCTAGAAAACACTATACTCCAATGTCTCTTAGTTTTTAATGGACTCAACAAAAAAGGGTATCATCTATACAAGACAAGGCATATTTGGGTATACCTATGTAGGGGAGAGTATAGAATATCCCAGTAAGTCACCCTAAAATCACCCAAAATTAGTCTTCAAGGGCATTTCCATATTATGAATAATTTTTTTTCCAATTAGGTTATGTGACATATATATATGAAAAAAAGAACAAGATATAATCAAGATATATTACAAGTCTCAAAGAGGTCCCAACCATACTTCCAACCACATGATTACACTCAAGGAATCACGGTAATGCTCATCCAGGATATTAAATTCCAAAAGATATACTATCATTGATTACTATCAAACAAAAAAATATACTTATTTGGACATTCCAAATAATTACTCACTGTATCTCTAGGATATCGACACTAAGATATGGGATGACACCTATAACTACTAGGGACACAACAATCTCTACCGAAATAACCCTCAAAAAGGGGTAAATATGTATGATAATATGATAAACCATATAATATTAACGTCATGGATAAGTTATTGATGCCCCAAATATGATGATCATTCCAATTCCAAAAACACTATAGAGGGTGGATGAATGATTGATTGAGGATCAGACCATAGTTCATATAAAGGGACCCCACAATCTATATGGGAGAATCATCCCATAGATGGGATCAAAATCAGATGTTGAGTAGATTATGTTTCACTATACCATAAATGGGTAAACCATGGAAACTCCCTCAACCGATACTTTTCAACATTGAAATGGGTAAGGGAAAACACCAAAGCTCACACAAGAGCATAATTTAGATTAATGGTGCTTCAAAAAATACATTCATAAAGTACACATATTTTCCCCTAAGAGTACATGGCATGTCCCAGTAATACTAGAACATACCATGTCTTTAGTCTCTTACGATGTCTCTTGCTCACATGGCATGTATGTTGATCACATTGAACTCATGTAGAAAACCTGCATGTTTCCTACAAGTTCTCGTGTATATATAGTTGTTTATAAGTATATATTGTTGTGCTTGAGTACCGTGGTCATTCCTATGTACATGTTCATTACCATGTACACTACTAGTTCCCATGTTTATGTCCATTCCCATACCATTGTACCCACTAATGTAAATGCTGAGCTTCTATAGATACATAACTTATCATGTTACATGTGCCACGTGGTGTGTGATATTTTTAATTGTGTTCTATCCATAGAACATTATAATGGGACTACATAACATGTGTCCATAAAACTACACACTGAGTAAAATAGATTTTCAAAGAAATACCGTGTTATTCTATGTGTCTCCCATGTTCCACCCCCACCACTAGATCAATCTCTAGTAAAACTGATAATCAGGGATCTTATGTTGACTGAGCCACTCAATCACTAATAACAATATTTTTGTGCTCTATTTTTCTTATAAATAATCAATTTGTCAATCCATGTCATCATCGAAGGAAAAAACACAATGAGAATACCCAAATCAGAACCCAATAAATATCTAATCATTCAGCGTCGTCATCACACCCTGATCACCCCATCAATCGTGATCCCATCCCCAGGGTCAAAATTTGATACACTATAGATCAAACGTGTAATGATCAACAACCGAATATTGGTCAAATCACTGGCCCAATGTAAAGCCAATGATGAATGTATTTATAACAGAGGAGGAATCTATGAAACAAAAAAGAAGAATTATCCTCATATATATTTTTCGTAATCATAGATTCATGATTTTAGAATGATGAACTAAGATCTAATGATAAAAAAATTAATAAATCAATTCCCAAAAAATATAAAGATAAATAATCAATTGAAATCATCCATCACCCTACTAACCTATTTTGTTAAATGAATTATTCTATTTTCGATTTGGGATATCAAAAAGGGATATATCCAAATAAATAAAATAATAAACCTTGAGTAGGAGGGGTCATTTCAGAATAATTTGTCTAGTAGTGGACAAGTTGATTACCTTATTCTGTTTTTTATTCAGCTCTTAATTCACCATGCTTTTTTCACTGGTGATACCCGGTCATGATAAGCTAAATACAAGGATCTCTGCCTATCGAACATATTTGTGCAATGTGGTAAACCTATAGATTTTATAAAATAATGTATTTATAGGTAAGTTTATTTTTCTATTATTAAAACATCAAAAAAATAAATGAAATTTTTTTCTCATATGATGAAACATTAAAAAAACATATAACACCATAAAATGTTACATGACAGATAGGATAATACCATAATTATTAATTCAATGAATATCATAGATTTAATATGTGAGACATAATTTTAGTGTTATTATATAAAAATCAGAAAACTATATGCTTGTGGTATAATATATATTTAATATTTTTATTATATCAACATTCTATCTCTATGGGCCTAGAGATCTCACATAGACATGGTGCAAGGAATTGAAAAAATTACATGATACATTATGATGTCTTACAATGAATAAAATTATTGTGATATTATCCCCAACTATAGTATTTTTTTGGGAAAAAGAAAAAAATCCACCTCATAAAGAAGTATATTGATCTCTCAACTAGGATTCCAACTCCCAAAATCTCTCATAAATTTTTATTTCTTATCAACTAAAATAAACCTAAGGTAAACATTTTCCCATCAAGGGTATTCTCTATATGGTACTCAAGTATTACAGGTCTTGTTAAACACCTAAAAAATTTATCTCAAACCTTAATTCCTAGCATATCCAGGTTGAAATCATGCAATGAGTATTGCATATATGTCTATAGTTTCAAAATATGGAAAAACGATTATATCTCATCTATACTAAGGTCACATGGTCCAGAATTATTCATCCTTTATAACCCAATTCAATGAATGGATGGGGATCCTATGAACCCATGAGATAGCCTATTCTACTAAACAAATACGAGAAATCCTTAGTGAATAGAGATCCCCCAGAACACAAGACAACCTTTCCAAACTCCAAAGGCCACCTTCATCAATCAAAAAATAACTCTTATCATTAATGTGAAATCCTCTTCCACCTCTTGATGAAATGCACACTTTTTGAAGGTTACTAGAACCAACTCTATTCCAACAACATTTTTCTCCCACTACCTATGACCAGTATAGTGGTGACATGTAGGTTCTCTTATACATGGCCTCAAATAGAACTACACCTATGGTGTAGTTATAAATATAATGATTATTAAATTCCATTGACGGTAAGTGATCCTCGCAGTTGTTTCCCCAAGTGATCATGTAATCCCAAATAATGATCTATAGAAATTGAATGGTATTATTTACATGGCCAACAATATAAGATAGAAAAACATGGATCAATCACAATAGAATAAAAAATTATCATTTGGAATTTGCACATGAATAGTTATGAAGTTGGATATCTTTTTGAGTATGTCAATGATCACTCAGGAAGCGTTGTGACCTCTTGCAGGTTAGGGAAGTGAAAAAATGAAATCTAAAATGTTACCATCTCATTTAAAAGTCCATCATTTTACCATGCACTTCACCAACTAAGAAGACATAATTCAGTTGTTAAACTCATTAACACGATACAATGTCCTTGGACACTAAACCTGGTGAAATCGTATCATGGTATATCCTCAATATTCCATCATGTATAGCCAAGGGAAAGAAACCATGTTAGTATATCATCTCACATTGTGACTATTGCTGTCATTTATCCTCAAATGTATATAATACTCCCCAGCATAAAAACATTGACCAAGGAAATTTCCATTGGATACATGTTCATAAAAGATATCGAAAAATATATCCACTAGGTGTACCTCCATGAAAAACCGAAAATATGAATTGATAAAAAAACTTGATTTGATACGTATTGTCGCATCCTCATACTCAATGGTCACCTAAAAATAAGTTAAAATCTCTATCAATATACTCATCAATAGTGGACTGGAAACCTCACTATGAGTATCTACTTCAATGGAAAACCCTTTTGGTGGCCCTTAAGATAGACATACCTCATCCTTTACTGGGTGGAATTTCTCTCCCATGTTTTAGAAGACATATTCGATAAATGAGACATTCTGAATGTATAACAAATACATTGATACGTTCTCTCAAAAATGGTACTCTTGTAGAATGATTATAACCATCCTATTTTGTCTCATGTTCTAAATCAATGAATCTGAGTTCACATGGGTTTCAAAAATGAATACATTTTGATCTGATCTAAGAAGGAATAAAGGAACTGGTTCACAGGTCTCTCAGAAATGTTTGGGGGATCCAACACAACGAAAGGATAACCTAGAACTCAATGAAACAGTAAGAGATTTATAAAAAAATTCAATACGCCCTTATATTGAACCTAAAGCTATTGAAAACCTTTTTAAGCCAAATAATAATAACCTATTTTCACCTATACATAAGATTGAGAATTCATTGATTCAATGGTGTGGATAATACTAAATAATGTCTGCCTAGTTTAGGTGATTTTAATCCTCATATAACCTCAATAATTCATCCACCTATTAAGAGAGAAACGCATATATTACATGGTGAACACATTAGGTCTAACAAGGAACCTTCCTCTATAAATCCTGCAACTACACCATAATATCTCATATCCCTATGAGTTCATTTGATATGTTGGTGAAAATTTTTGGACCGCCCATTGTGAATTTCTAAAAAACAAACATTTTATAGTGTGTTGAACCTAGAAAATACTCAGGGAAGGCCTCCACATACTATTCCAAAGCTACATAGATCTTAAATATCATATCAATGACCACACAAATAATTTTTCTATCTAATTGATATGAAGTATAATTAATCCTCATATACCTTATCTCATCATTAAAATCTTGATATTCCATCAAGAAAAAGGAGGAAATCCCCAACCCACTAACATGAAAACATTGAAACACTCATTGGAAGCAATTAACTAGGAATGGATAGTAGGAAACTAGTCCATACCATGGATAATATTGTTGGTCACCCTACCTCTAGGGAAGATTCCATGAAAGGCTCTCTCCTCAGAAAGCTAGGTCACACTATTGATAGATGTTTAGGATCACCCACCCAATCTATAGGATCCACAATTGTAAGGGTTAGTAAAAAATGATCCCCAAGTATAAATAAGTCACGAAAATTGGTCATGTATATAAAAAAGTGGCATGAGTCTATGTCTATAAAAACAAAATATAGTGTAAAAACATATAGATCGTACATCAAATTTTTTGTAGATCCGCTAGTATATAATTCTTTAGTTACTAAAACTACTCATTTACCTAGCAACAATGATAATGATCCTAATTTAGACCACTTGGTGTGGTGGTTGTGGTAAGAAATTAATTCTTTATCTACTTCATGATGATCTATAAGTTCCTCTTTCATTCCAATTTCCCTATGAACCTTTGTATTTGAACAACTAAATCAACCTTGGTGGTCCATAAACAATTCATTTATCTGCCACTCTAGGGGTATGGTAATCCCACAAGATAGTTTCTCATCCCCCACAAGTATAACAACACCTCATCCTCAATTTATAAAAATTTCCTTGACATCTTCATCAGTGACGTAAACTCACATTTGACGACATTTATTATACACCTACTATTAGTGAAATATACTACACCTACATCCAAAGTGTCCTCTAACCTAAAATCTCACAATAACTTTTCAAGCACTGTGCATATACTCCTAGCACCAATAGAGCCATTGATGGCTTAGTCTGAAGTGATGCATCTACATGAAGCTAATTATGTGTGTTTATATACTAATAAATGGGTGGAGGCACCACCAGTTGAGCACCTAGAAGGAAAAATATCACATGACCAAGCCCCTACATAGAGAAATCATCACATATCAGATCATACAATCAACCGTGTTGTAGAATAATTATTGGATGTCATCATAGAGACATTCAAAATTAAGACAAGATGTACCATGATCAATCAATATATTTCGGAAGCTGACTCAAGAAGGACTTGGAAACACAAACCATTCCTATTGGATTCATATAACAATGTTTTTCATTTTATCCGGTGCAAAAATGTGTTTAGTTGATTAGAATATAATCAAAGTCCTAGTGAAAATATAAATTAATCACTTCACCAATTCTAGATATCATGTCTTGAGAGATGAAATTTATACACATTAAATCTATTTCCCTATATCCCAAAAAAATACTCAATATTAGACAATCTCAAAAATCGGTTACTATGGAAGAACTATGATCTGACATGATTCACTAAGGTCCTCTTGGATAATGATATATCATGTGTGATACCCCAAGAACACCTCCAATAGGCCATGGGATAAGGACTTGTGATCCTTCGGATTATCACATACCTGAGATATATTATCCTAATTTAACTACTCACACAGAAATCTTCAAATACAGAGAGAATTATAAAAGGTAAAAACCTATTTATTTAGTAAATCATTTATAACACATCCCTTACTTCATTATAGGGACAATTTAATGGAAACTATAAATTATAAATACTAGCCCACCAAAAATTGAAAGAGATTCCAACTTTCTCATAAGGTAGGGTCTGCAATTGAATTTCACACCACTATGAACCGTAGGGTTTTGAGTCCAAAAATATTCTATACAAGATCCTAGTCCTCCATGGAATCTATAAAAAGGATTTTTTTCTGCATAATACGTGACATGTGTGGAAAGATTCCATCAAAGATTGAGTATAGTACTACCTATTAGGATACTCAAAAATAACCAAACATAAGGAATCCAGATATTACTCATCTCATCATTGCATAGGTATGTCAATATGGATATCAGATATAGAAATAAGAAACACAACAACCATATATAGCCAAGATATAATACAAGTCTCAAGAAGGTCTAAACTATAATACCAATATGGTATTCCTCTTAAAACATAAAGGTAACTATCGTCTGGTAGATTTCACTAAACGGGTGATATTATCAATGACGATTCACATTCGAGAGGTGTTGAATTTTTGACATCACCATATAAGTACCAACTATATCTCTGTGATCACACCATCCAGATAGGGGATCACACCTAGGACCAAATGGGGGGCCATAAAATCAATTTGGGTAACTCTTTATATAAGGGGTAATATGTAATTTGATATTGTGAACCCTACTCAATAAACCTAATGTATAGGGGATTGGTGACCCATGTATTGTGGTCATAATGATTCCATAAACCCAACCAATGGTGGTGAAACAATAATAGAGCATTACACCCTATGTTATATAGAGGTAGACTACAAACTCAATCTGAGACTCATCCTATAGAGGGGATAACAATACTATGATGAGGATGTAATGTCACATTGTACCCTCAGGGTGATAGAACAAGGAAAATCACCACACCAATATAAGTCACTACTAAAATAGTATGAGTAAAAACAACCAATCTCATACTAGAGTTAAATAAGAATAATGAGGCCTCTAACCTACTATTCATGGTGTACACATCATTTCCCATAATAGTATATGGTGTCTCTCAGTAATCTTATAACTTCGCATGTCCATTGATCACATGGAACTCATTACTCCAAAATACACTGTGTGTACCATAGGGGCACATAGTATATAAAAGTATTTCAATCACCCAGTGTGCCACCTTCTTATTCCTATGTACATCTAGTCATACCCACATATATCAGGTAATTTTCATATACTATGTTGTGCCCGTGTAATTACACATGTCCGAGTACCTGGTTTTACAAATGTTCCCTAACCATTCTTATTTTTATGTTCATTTATGTGCCCATGTCCTCACATTGGTACACACTGGGTCATCGTTATTGATTCACTGAGTGTGTGAAACTTGTAATCTGGCATCTGATATTTTCATCTTCACATAATCCCTAGAATCAGAGAGGGGGGGGGATACATGGCCTGTTATATTTTGATGACATTAAATATAGTATGATTTCCCCTTAATTACTATGTTATTTTTAATATATCCCATATTCCACATTCACCACTTTATCCACCACAAATAATGAAATTATCAAGGGTTTGGTTTTAATGAATCCTCATCATTAATAGTTTCTTTATTTATGACAACTGATTCACATTGAAATATGTTCCCTGAAGAACTGAAACAATGTTTCGAACTAATATAAAATAGGAATCCCCAACTTGGATATTTATCCATATCCAATTTTCCACCATCATCATTACACCTAGATCACTAAAATGGTCATTAACCCAAACGTGTGGTGATAGTCAATTATTCTGATCATCTATCTTGCAACATTTATCCACCTGGTATTTTTTGAATCACTGGAGAATGAAATAATTGTAATGATCCTCCATTTAATCGGGGAGGAAACCATGAAACAAACAAGTAGAATGGACATTGTCCATTATTTGAGATATAATTGATTCATTCTACAAAGAATTAAGAATGAACATCAAAATATATAAAACTAAATTAATCAATTCATAAACTATAAGAAGATAAATAACCAACTAAAATTTACCTTCAAACCAAAAAACAATATCGAGATAATAATTAGTGAATATTTTACATGGGATATTAGAATGATAGAATTCCAAATATATAAACTGAACTTCCTTGAATATAATATTTTGATGGTGAATAACATGTCTACTAAAAATGAATACAAATATAATTATGTGTTTTTAATCCATCTCTCAGTTCACGATGATTCATTCATTGGTTATCCTAGATATAGATTCACTAATAAAAAATCTACCCTCTTATTTAATATCCCACAGTTATCAGATGAATATAATGATTTTATACAATAGGTTAATAATAGTTAGATTTATGTTTCTCTTCATAAAACAACATATAAATTAAATAACATTTTTTTACTTTATTATTTGTGGTTATGATGAGACTTTAACAATATATCTGATAGTAACAATGTCCAGTTCAATCGTAGAGTAAAACCTACATTTTTTTATTCCACAACAATATCATATTTGTATTCCAATAATTTATTTTGTAGTAATTCAATATTTTTGTGAATACTATGAATGTATGATATATTATTTATAATTTTTTATATTAATACAGATTCCCTTCAATATTAATAATCTCATACTATCTCATTGCCTATTTCCAAGCTTATTCCGTTATATTTTTATAATAATTTCTTGGAAAAAATAGAGACAATACAGTGGGATATGATGAAAAGGAAAACTCTTCTTTGTAAATTAGAAGGAATTTAGTGTGTTTCCATTATGGAGAACCTTTTCATTGTAATAATTTAGTTTTGAATGATATATGAGTTTGTAAATGGTGTGTCCACTAGGGTCACCATAAGAGGTATTATAATTTGACCAACTAAAAGGGATTTATTATTTAAGAACCACTATAACATAATAATAGTGCGATAGATGCTTCCAAATAAAAATAATCTCACCATAGGAATCAAAGTGAATATTTTCACATATTGGAGGATTTTTTTGTTGATGTTGGTGTGGATAGATCTTTTATTTCTTATGAAATAGTTTTGAAAATTAGAGTTTTTTTATTTTTTATTTTTTTCCCTAAAAATAATTTTTTTGGAAATATTTTTATCTTATTTTGGGATATTTGTTATTGATAGCTTGTAGAATATGGTTGTAACCCGATTGATGCTTTCATTTTTTTGATAACTATTTTGGTTATTCGTTATTGAAATGCACTATTGAAGTATTTTCCTTATTATTGAATGGTTTTATTTCATCAATGTTTATTTTTATCTTGGGGATGGAATGAAATCTTGAGCATATGACCTTTAGATGTTTAGGGTTATTATATTTCAAAATACCATTGGTTTCATACTTCCAATGTTACCATCCTTTCTTCGATGTGGGATAACCATTAAATTTTTTTTGTTCCGTGTTATCTTATTGTTTTTTCAAAAACAATTGATCTCAATATTGATTTGATGGATGATCACCCATGTTACAGTGTAGTGCCCTATTTTTTCAATCAACATGTTTTTAAGAACATTCATGTTCCGCTTGGAAAATACTTTTTGGATTCTGCTTAAGTAGCTTACACTATATTAATACATAATAGAGATTACACTCTGAGGTAATGGTGGAAGATTTTATGATCATATTGAAGGGTTTGTCTTAGTGTTGAAAATCGTAGGTCACCATTGAGTAATTTCCCAGTGTAGAAATCTTTAACAGTTTTATGTCTTACATGTGTAAATTTGATCCTAAATGGATATTCAGGGTGTTATATCTTTTGGGAATCATTGAGGTGGTTTGGATATTCTGTTCCTTGGGGTTTCAATTTTGAATCATGGGTGTTTTTCTATATCATGTGATCTATGTATCTCCTTTGAGTTGATGTGATTTGTTTTTGTTGATGTTTTCCCATGTTATAATATTTTGGTGAATCATTAAATTGTGGGGATAAATATGGTAGATATTGAATCATTTAAAACAATTTAAGATTTATTTATAAATCTTATAAGTGTTGATTAATTTTTTCTTGAGATTTCTATCAATCATAGAGTTTTACTTAAAGGTAGTTTTTGGATGACCGTTCAAATTTTTTTGGACCTTGCACCTAATGAGTTGATTGTGGAAGTACTTTTTGGCTTCTGTTATTCTATCATTCATACTAGAATATTTTGGTTGACTAATGAATTATGGTGGGGATAATTATAACATCCTTACATTAATTAAAATTAAATCTCATCTTAAATATACAATTCTTTTTATTTAGAATTGAATATAAATAACGTAAATGTTACACTCACACTTTGTACATGGGATGAACAAGGGTAAGGCCCAATTTGTATGAGTTCCCTAATGATAATACTGTGTTTACCATAATTTTTTAAGGTTAAATCTCTTTGAATATGCATTGTGTATGGGTAATCTGGTCATTTCATAAGTGTCGGTCTCTTTATCAATGGGTTGTGTAAGGGTAAATCCTTGAGTAAATGAAATGTGAAAGGGTAGTTCTATGCTGTATAATTCTTATCATGTCCGCTGTATATGGGTAATACTTCAGGTTGTGAAAGGGTATCAGCTGACTTAAGGGTGGAAAAATATTTGATAAGGGTTTTTAGTGGTACCATGTGTGGATTTACATGGTACTGATTCATGTATGGGATTCTCATAAGGGTACAGTGTATCTCACATCAGGATAATCCATTGATTTTAATGGAAATTTAAGGGTAAAGATATACACGTAAGGTTAGTATCTCAGATTCAATGGATTTTAAGGTCCAATCTACTCATAAATTACACTTAATATCTACACAAGGTTTAAACAATTTACCCTTATAAGATATTCTTTATGAGTAAAATATTTTAACAAATATACATTTTTCAATATGATTTATCCTTCTCAAACTAAAATTCTTATGAACATTTATAAATGATATATAATTATGGAAATTTACTATGTAGCCATTATAAAGGATGTAAATTATATGAAACATGTTTTCAAACCCTCCACACATAAGATTACCTAAAATGAAAAATTAAATGGTTGTTTTAATTCTGTTGTTTTATTACTATGAACTCCTTGTTTTTTTATTTGAAAATAACCAATGATGTTTTATCATTTTTTTTCCTAATGTGGATTATTGGGGTTCTACCTAGTAGGTTACCAATGGAGGACTGTTAGAGGATACTTTCTTTATTCCATGTGCACATAATTTCACTTCTTGCTGTTATGAGAGCTTTATGGGGTGGTCTGTAATTTTATTTTTATGTTAGTAATATCTATATAGTCACTTATTATTTCAATTAATTATTTTATTGTGAATTTGTATATATGTGTTTATTTACTTTTTTAAGATATTATATTACAATTAATCATTAATTTCCTCAAAGTGTCTTCTCTGATCCTCTACCATGTAAATTTAACATAGACTAGACATAATTTTTATGATCGGGATTTCCTATGTCTTTTTAATAAATTTAAGAATGATGTAATGGTTTTTAGGTGAACTACATAGATTTTTGAAAAACAAATTCATATAATATTTAATGATCTTATAATCAAAATGACCATGAAAACTTTTTATTATTCTAAATGGTTATTAAATAAGTATATATTGTTTATTTATAAATATTTATTTTTTCATGTGTAAAATGGTGTTCATTCATGTTTTAAAATTAATCCAAATAATATAAATTACAGTGATTACATTGAGTGGCTTAGGGTTGCTGTAGAAATAAGTTATTTTTTTAAAAGAATATTTGGATTTTTAATAATTATATATAAAGGATATTAATGTGAATATATTTTAAAATTTTAATTTGTAAAATTAATACATTATTTGAAATTGAGGATTCTGGATCCCTGAGTTATAACTTTGAGTTGACCCCTTCATGTGATAATCTCTTGTTATTGATTACATGATTGTTGTGCATCCCATTCATGTGTGTTGATGAAGGTATTTTTCACTTTGAGGGAACAAGGGGTGTGGGTGAGATGTGATCAATGAATGAATCAAATGATAAGGGTATGATCTTAGGTTGATAGTGATGGTGGTTTCCTTTATATTCATAGAAAAATTGACAATATCACTCAAATTTTTTGACCTGTAATGGGAACCTTGGTAGCTAGATGAGATGACCTAGATTTATGCATCTTTTATAGAATCACACTTTATATAGTGTATTATTTGAGAAAATGATGGGATTAGGCAATAGACATTGGGCCATAAAATTAGGTTTTCATGGAATTTGATTTCTTTAGAACACATTGAGACCAGATGTATGCTCAAAAATAGTTTATGTTTATCTAGTTAGCTATACTATGGTGGTCTCACTATCATTTCTATTTCATACACATGGAATCCTTATAATTTATCCTCAATACATGAATGTGTTTATTACCACTGCATGGGATTGTAGTAACCTTGCATGGTTCATTACTGTTCATTATTGATCTAATTTTTGAGATGATTCACATTGAATCTATTGAATTGACTATTGTATATAATTTGATATGAAGTCTATATTCTTCATATGTATTTATTTATATTACACTATACTTTTACATAGTTTTATAATATCATAATGAATATTTTTTAAAAAAATGGTGAAATGGAATGTTTCTATCTTCAATTTCATTAATTTTTTTAAACACATAAAAGTTTATTTTTAAACATAACTCAGTTGTAATCTGATTATATTTTACTTATTTTTTTAGGAATATTAAAGCCTTGTACACTCTTTATTATACACATATTTCAGTGTATTTGGACTACCTTGTGAAGTAACTACATGGAATCATTTGTCAAATACTAATTGTATCTTTAGATCACACCCCTCTTGAACCATTGGGTGTCTGAAGCCTTAATATTTATATATCATGTTCTCTTTTTCATTTCATCTTCCTTTGTGATATTGTACATGGTTTGCTATGTTCAGATATGGTGGGTGCATGTGGACCACAATGTGATAGGTTTTGATAGTTATGTTTAACCCTTAGCTTTTATATCATCTCCTAATAAATAATATTTTTTTATAAATTTATTTATCTAATGAAGTTTCTATAGTGTAATTTGACATTGTTGTATTATATTGTGGATGAAATTATTCCTAATGATTGTTTTTATTCTCCCATGAATATGAAACTAGCCCATGGGATTAGTGAACACACCTCAATTCAGTGTAAAATTCACTCAATGCCATTTTGGATGGTTTTATAGAATGGTTCATTACAATATTTATAATTGGAATAATTTTTTTTTAATATATGTATGTGAAAGGGAATATAATCTATTTATAGAAAAATGAAATTTTATGTTTATGATAAGATTTATTTTTATTCCATACATAGTGATGAACATTCAAGTAATGGTAATGTATCTGATTCAACATATTATCTGTAGATTTATTTAAAATAATCCTTCAATAGTGATTAGATTACGTTTTTATGTTAAATAAAATTGTGTGCATAAAATAAATTTTTAGGTAAAAATCTTTTTTTAAAGATAAATGAATTTAGTTCCATTTCTAAATATTTTATAATTATCTAATTAATTTTATACATTTATAAACAAATTTTTTTTTATAATTTCTTAAAATTCTGCCATTTTAATGATAATAAATACTTCTTTTGAATTAAAGTTATAAGTATTTTAATTTGAAAATGTATTTTTTCAATAAAAATAACAATAAAAATGGGTTTTTATAAAATATTATTGTAAGGATATAATCTATCACTATACATTGGAATATTATATCGAATATTTTTATAGTTAGTTGATGAGTTAGGGACGGACGCCTGCCATAGGGCATGTAAGAAGTAGTTTAATTTTCCTAGTACAACACATTGGTTGACCCAGGTCATCTCACGTGAGGAGCCTTTTCTGTTCGTTCACTCACTTAATATAATTCACCATAACTACATAATTTATTATGTTTTTATATAATCTGTGAATGGAATGGAATTTATAAAAATAAATTAAATTAAAATTATTATGAAATGATAAATAAAATAGAATTATTGAAGAAAGGAAGTTCTCCCTAGAGAAATTTCAGTGAGCACCTTCATTCAAAAGATTCAAATATTATTAGTGAACAGACACCATATTATGTTTTCACACTTTAGTCAACCCTGATTATCAATTAGTAGTTCACTTAAATATATCCAATGACACCCTCCATCCTCTTCCACAATTGAGGGAAAATGGTTGTAGATTATGAAGGTAAACATTTGAAAACCATGGTGAGGATTGTACCCGCTATAAATTATACTGAGAGTTAACACAAATAATATTAAAAACATGGTCTTCGGTTCCAGAACCTGATTAATCCCTCAGGATATTCCTCAGATTAGTTACTCAAGATCATATGCATTATTTTTCATGATATTAAGATGAGAATATGAAAAGAGGGTGGATGGATGGACATATAAATAAAAGCAATGCATGAATTTATTAAAAATATAAATTAAAATTGAAAACTAAAACAAAAATAATGAAAAATAAATAAATTAAAAATAAATGGGGAAGATTTCTGTCAGGCCTCCCTCAGTGGAGATCGCCTACTTGGTGCCTTGAAAGAATGGGACGGAGAATGGGATGCATTGAGAGGGAGGATCTCATCTCCTTTTATATATGGAATTTATCACCCAAAAGCCGATGCATTGTAGTCCCGCTAAATTAACTGTTCCTACATTACACCCCTCATTAATGGTGTTCATAAATATATTGTCCATCTATCCTAAAATTTTTTGCGTATTTGGACATCAGATATGGGATTCATGAATTTTTCATTGGGCATTTTTTTTTCTGAATGAAGTTTCTAGGAAGCTTCCTTCAAATGTATAACACCGAATGGAAATATTAATGACTTCCAAACTCCCTCAAAATAATTATAGAGCCCTACCCATGTGTCTCTGTTCTATTCCATGTGGAATACCAATAATTGGAGTTGTGTAGGATGAGAAGATCTTTTGTTACTATGGTGGGATCCACGCTATCCACCCAGAAAATCCTTCAATTTCATTGATTTGTTAAGGGATCTAGATTCCCAAATCATACCCTGGTCCAGAAGACAAATATGGAGGTGATAAAATAAGGATTATTAAAAAAACATTATTCACTCAAATGAGATTTATATTTTTCAATAAATGAATAAAATACCCTTTATGTAAAAATATTTTAAAAAATCTAGAATTAATCGCTTTCACCATTATGCTCAAAACACATCATAAATCCAAAATTGATTCATATAAGCTCAAATTGATAATTTAGGATGATTAAAAAAATTTAAATGCAAAAAATTTTGGAAAATATTAGCTCAATCAGTCAATAATGGTTTATGATGCCTATAGAGCCTTGTTATGTGTATAAGAAAAATATAAAATATATTATACCACACGCATGTAATTTTTCTAAAATAATGAAATATATCAAGGTTGATTTCATTAATGAGAATGATAATGTAATAATTAAATTTAAAATGTGTTTTTACCGTAGGATTGATATAACCATTTTGTGTGTTGTGTTTTGGGTTAGATAAGATGTAAGGTAAGATATATTTTATTATGGGTGTGTGGGTTTTTCCAAAATAATGGATTATATCTCAAATGGTATTTTATATGGTGAATATGATACATTCATTAGGTCCAAAATATATGTTTCACCTTACGCACGACATAACCTTTCTGTGAATTGTGTGTTTATTAATATTTCACATGAGTTTAATGCATTTTACCTCGATTTCTTTTGTTATTATTATTTTACTATAAATTGTTTAATCCTTATTCTTCCTCGTACCCATCAAACACCCCCATTTTATCTATTTTCACATTGAATCCCAGTGAAATCCTTGGAAACTCACTACATTGACCAGTTTAAAGTTAATAGTTACCTAAATGTTTTAAATTAAACACTCATCCTAAAATTATTTGTTGAATTAGTGTATTAAATTGGTGTTTTAAATTTAAAACTAACCTATATGGTTTTTGGTTCATAATATTCAATCCAATTGGATTTTGAATTTGTAACGCCCCGACCCCAGTTACCCAGAGTCGGTGCATTATTACATAACATTGGAATGATCACAAGAAAGAACAAATCTCGAAAGACCGATTGGTTTAGTAGCCTTGGAAACACTAGATATATTCATAAGTTTTACATTACATCAAAAAATGAAAAACTACTACAATAACATAATGTCTCCATAATCCACACTCATATCCCCACATAATATCCCTGCAGGTCATTCATAATTTACTTCTTCACTTCCTGGGAAAAATAAAACATAGAAAAGGGGTGATCTCAAATGCCCAGTAAGGATAACAATATAGCGGAAACATTCATAAATAAGAATAAACATTTAAGGCAATGCATTACTAAAACAAAAGCTTTTTAAACTTGAACTTCAACATAGTATGGCAAAAGTAAAATGAAATAATGCCATTTACTTATTCACATGGATATTCTACTAATCGAATAATCACATGCAAAAATCAATAACCACTTTCATAATGTTGGAATGCATAATGCCAGACTATCATAACCACATAGCCAAGGCCTCGTGCCAAGACTACAAATAAGATTTTGTCAAGGCCTTGTGCCAAGACACTAGTTTGTCTCATGAGACCTACCGATGCATCGAGGAGCTATAGCGGGCTCCACCCGTCACATATTAAGTCCAATGCATTCCCATATGAAAAGGTTTAAATATAACATAAACATTCGTATTAAAACTAGCATACGAAATGTCAATACTTTCACCATAAACTATGAATGGTATAAAAATAGCACATCCACAGTCAAACATATCACAAAACCTTAAATACAATATATAAGTTTTGTATCATAATAAACCAACTTCAAATAAGCGTAAAATCCATAAAAGGATGCTGACATAGATGAAATCAAAACTATTTGAGAGAAATATCTCTTTTTTTGAAATCATTTAAAAGTCACACATTTATAAAGGAAGTAATTAGAAAGAGAATTTTAAATCAAAGTGTCCCATACCACTTTGAAACTTTTGAAAGGAATTAACATTTTAAAAACATTCATGTCCATATAAATAAATCCTTAAAAACCATTTTGAAGACATGGACATTAATTAAAAATATTTAGAAAGATAAATCTTTAAAACATTTAAAATTCTGATTTTGATAAAGAGTAACCTTCCAAAATTCTTAAAATATTCATTTTGAAATAATTTAAAAGTCACATAATTATAAAATAAAACATTTACATTGAAAATATCCTTGTAAGAATGTAAGGGAAGCTTTTAAAATTTTATAACGGCGGTAAATAGCCGCAGCCGCTGTATAAGTTAAAAGAACATTCTTACCTTAATTTTGTCGAAAAGGTTAAAAATCACCTTGTTTGGAAAACGATGGAAAGATTCCTTTATAAACCTCTTATAAAAAGTCAAACAAGGGTATAAATGAATTTAACTCATATCTTAGTAAATAGTAAAAATGTTTTGAAATTCATTTTTAAGAAACATGGATGTGGATGATAAAGAGATCCCAGTAGATTATTACGTATAAACAACCTTGGATAATGAAGAGGTTGTAAAGTAAACCCTTACCTTGTACTTTTCCTTGGTTGGGGTAGGTTAACCTCCTGTATAATGGTGAAATAGTTGTTATTAAATTATACAAGAATCATATATATTAATATGATATCATATATGATCTTTTAACATTGATTTGTTAATAATATCTTAGAATTATCGTTGTTTCGGGAGTTAACTTACTCATTTTCTTTTATATGTTTTGTTACATAAGCCATGGTTGTTGTATCTTATTCATATCCAGAATGATATCTAGTCCTTAAACATCATTTTTAAATCATCAAATGATAATTATACTTGAATGGATACGATGGAGAATGAATCTCATCGCGTTCGTGGAGACGGTAGTCCGTACGTACGCACGAGCGACAATATCATTCTTTTGATATTAAAATAATATATAAATGAATGGTATATCATATATACAGAATCATTAACATGTTATATTTATTATTTACATGAGTTACACATCATTATTATACCCATCCAAATAATATTATATTGAATAACAATTACACCACGACGTGGAGACGGTAAGCCGTACGTACGCACGTATGGTGACATGTTATTCAAAGGGTGGATAGAATACTGAATATGGTTGTACCATACTTATAATAACATCACAGTATATGTGAGATACTGGAGTTATTATTTTAGAATGGTAAGAACAAAGGAAGAAGAAGTGGAAGAAGAAATGAATTTAGAAAAGGGTGGTGAAATCATTACCTCTTCTTCGGGTTCTTCCTTTTGATTTGATCAAAAGCGCTCCTTAGGTTGGCTTTCTGATCAAACTAAGGCCTATAGGTTGTAGTGAGGGATGTTGGGAGAGTATTTGGGAAGAGTTTGGCCGAACCAAAAGGCTATAGAGGTGTGAAGAAATGAGAAGGAGGAGTGCCCTTTTATAAGAGGGGTGAGGGGCACCTTTGGAAAAGCTAGAAATATTAATTTATATTAAATTCATATTCGGTTTCTAAAGGCTCCAAAGTTGATTATTCAAAGGTTAAGGTGGGGATAGGTCGAAAACCACTCAACAAATAGAATTTAGACAGGTTTGGGTACTTATATTAACCTTATCTTTAAGTATTAACTCTAAGTTAATTAGTTTCACTTTTACAATGTCTCTTTGTATTTTTATATAATATGGTTAATAAACTTACTATATACATCCAAGAGACCCCCAAGTGGTCCATTAATGATGAACCTATCATGATATAAGTCTCTTGGCCGAACCTTAGATTTTTAGGAACTTAATATCAATTCATAATATAATATTTGTTTTAAGAACTCTTTTATGTCAATTTTGACACTATTCAATAGTTGATTTTTTTGAAACTCATAACAGATTGATTACTTCGAAAAAAGTCAATTAAATCAATCCTAATATATCATATTATCCTATAAAATTAGTTTAATTCATTAAAAGTTTCATATTATATTTTTTTGGGTATTTATAATATCAATTATTTTAATTTTTCACTGTTATAGTAATTAATGCATCATCATTGTGTCATAAATAAAATAAATTATTTAATGTCTAAAAATTATAAATAAAATATCATTATGTAGGAAATATTTTTAGATTTCTAATGAATATTTATAATCTAAAATCCAACTTATATAACCCTATGTAACAATTGTTTTTCTAAAAGATATATGCTTGTGTCATTTTTGTATTCATTTTGACTTAATTAAAATAAAGTGTCATTATCACTTACAAGTGGATCCATGGGGTCCCAAAATCGACCCAAAGATGCCCATGGTCGACCATGTATCAACCAAAAGTGTTAAGACACGTTTTAGGGTAATTTAGTATTATTATAATATTATTTTTTTAACCCTTATTTACCGGATTTACCCTTAACCATGGTAAATAAAATATTTACCGCAGTAATTATTCAAAATGTCTAAAAATAAAAGTTACCTATTTACACAATTTGAACATCCTGATTCCAAATATGGAATCCATTTTCCTAAATTCTAAACACAGAAGTGGCAGAAATTAATTTAAAATTAATTACCGCTGTCAAAACAAAAAGCGTGTTTTTAAGAGATAATAACTATCAAAAGATTGACACTTGTTTATGTTCGGTTTAATTGTAAAATTATGTCCAATGACCAAAATTATATTAAATGGTAAAAATATATTCTAAATATACTTTAAAACCACTAAAATTCATAATTTATCACTATTAATTATTTTGATTAAAAAAGTTGTTTTTAATTAAAACTTAGTAATTTTCACTATTCATCAAAATATGAAAGTTATCCGAAATGTACAAAAATTTCACCTTAGGCTAAATTCGATATTCCGAATCCAAAAATGAAGTCCATTTTCAAATATAAAATATATATAATTTTAAAAAGTAGGTATTACTATTCATAACGGCTAGTTTGATTGGTTGTGGTGTGTGTTAAAACTCAAGGTTGCGTACAACACACGCTACTGTATTATTCAAAGAAAGTGTACCGTGGAAGCTTGGGATGTTTCATTTTAAATTTTTGATGTCCCCATTTAGTCAAAAAGTTTAAAATATTGTATTTAAAAAGGGTTCACTATTAAAAGTTGATAAAAGTGCAATACTGAAAATGAATTTGTTCTTGCATTATATCCAAGAAACTCATAATATGGATTCTAAAATTATAAGGATTATATAAAGTTTAAAATTTAGATAATACTATTCATAACCTCTTTTGAATGGCTTTTTTTTATAAGTCATGGTGTGATTGAACTCAGTGTTGCGTGTAGTGCAAGTTATTGAATTATTTTGAAGAAATAACACACTATGAAATCTTGGGGTGTTACATTCTCCCCTCCTTCAATAAATTGCGTCCTCGCAATTTGAAATTGTTCTTCGAAAATAAAAGGTTGAAAATAGAAAATATATTTGTGGGAAAACCCACATCGGAAATTGGTTTACTAAAATTTAGTCTTAATATGAGGAAAAGAGAAATGAAAGGGTCACCACCAAATTATGATCTTGATTAGGAGAACATTGGTGGCAATTAGAGACATATAATTGGAGGAAAAACGTAAATATTTATAGGTAGTGATTGAGGTCATCAATCAAAAAAAAGTATAAAATTGAGGTCCTTAAACTCATCAATCTATGATGATTTGAAGTACCATCGGTTCGACAAAATATAGGGTATTGGGATAACACATTTTTGACGTTTCAAAATATCTTAGTTGAAATCCCACATCGAAAAATGAATTAATGAGGCCTCTATTTAAAATAAAGAGTGGAAAGTATGAAGATTACCGAAAATAACACATACTAGGGTTCCATGTAGGAAAATATGGATATGGATGAGAAATCTAACCATCAATTATCTGATGGAGAGTGGTAGAGAACATGGCTATGAAAAGGCCAACAATCCCAAAGCCATAAATTAGTGATGATTTAAGGTACCATCTAGGGAAACATTTTTGTTCTAAGTTCCTTTTATTAATGTTGAGGAATTTATTTATGAGATTGGATAAGATCATAAGGAGATATACTTACTTTATAATCAGAGTTTTATCCATTAATAAGTTTCTACCACAAACTCATCTTTCACTCTAAAAGATAATAGAATGTAATTTTTTATTTATTTATACTATTCGTACAGGGTTCCAAAATAAATGAATTTATAATTCATCTACCAGATCTTAAAAAAAACAACATTATTTAATCCAGGACATCTCATGGGCCAGTGGTAGGTGATACACCCTTGTCGCCCTTCAGTTACGGGTTCAAGTCTCGCAGCCTTGCCGGACGCGACGGGTTGCCGCCCGACCTCCGGGTTGTCCTTTTATGGCAATCCAAAATAATCCAAACTAGAACTATCCAAAATAATTCTGTCCAAACGGACAGTCCAACATTTATAAGGAAGGTAAACATAATATAGATCCTATTTACCCCGTAATAGCATATGAATACCTTCATCATGTATTACCATATTCCTTATTGATTACATTCATGCTCCCTTATTCCATATAGAATGCTGGATATACTTCATTAATCCAAAAATGTTTTAAACCCCAACAATGATGGAATATACAAATCATTAATCAGTTCCAAGGTAGTCAAGAATATCCAATATAATTTATCCAAAACAATCACATATTATTCCAAAATCACTACCTCAGTATCAGAACTATATTATGATTTATCATTCTCTCAACCATATATTTTCCAAAAATTTATCCTGTTATTGAGTCACTTTTCTTTGTTCCACATAATCTCAAGTCCTTAATGAAATAGTACTGCAGTACAATCCTTATATACTCCATAATTATTATAACAAGTACATTGTTGATACAACACTCAATTGACATAATCAACATAAGAACTCTAATCATTCCTCTTCATCTGTGGTAGTATCATAACTTGGTTATTATCCAATAACATAATTTGCGGAATAGTCTGATGACTGGGACATAGGTTCGCATAATGTTCAAACTCCTTGCAAATGAAGCATTGTACTTTTAAAACCATTTTCTTACCCTTGCAGTCACGTACTTTGTGCCCTTTTCCTCCACACTTATAACAAACTCCCAGTCCTTTCAGGAAAGTTCTAGGGTGTTTCTTTCCACAGTTACCACATATGGGAAAATTCTTCTTTTCCCTCTTCCCTTTATCCATCTTTCTCTCTTCCATCCTTTTCTTCTCTTGCTTCCCTTCAAAGCCATAGGACTCAGTAAACTCTTTACATATCTTATCAACACATGATATTATTTCTTCATATGATGATAATACATGGGAGACTATTTCTCTTATAAATTCTAGCTCAAGACCATGAAAGATATGATCCTTCCTTCTCTTTTAATCATGTGTATTTCTGGAGTTCTCATTCCTTCTACTGGGCGCCATTTCTATACCATGGCATAAACTAGATCAGTTTATGAATCAAAACACATAATCCCATACTTATAAAACACTTAACATAAATTGAACTATTTAGGGATATAATCCATAATCATAAGAATGTTTTCTTTGAGGATGTATATACTCAAAATCCCTTCAAAATGATATGTAAAGAAAATGAGAGTTATCCTAAGCATAACCCCCAGGAGTGTCGTAACCAAGAGTGCAGCAAGGCCCGTTGTCGTGCACCAGTTACCGTTCGAGTCTAGCTCAAAGCGGTGTTTTCGGGTTTTACCCCTAGGTACATCTGTGCCAGAGCCGCCTCTACCTGCTCGTATCCAGACAGGGATGTATTGCTCGGAAAACTCACAAAATCTCTACAATACCAAAATTCTAGGAAGTTCTTCTATACTAATCCTCAAAGTTCATCTTAGGTCTACGTGCTCTAATCAGAGTTTATCTAAATCTAGTTTCCAAGGTTTGTACTAAACCTCCTCTGATACCAACTGTAACGCCCCGACCCCAGTTACCCAGAGTCGGTGCATTATTACATAACATTGGCATGATCACAAGAAAGATCAAATCTCGAAAGACCGATTGGTTTAGTAGCCTTGGAAACACTAGATATATTCATAAGTTTTACATTACATCATAAAATGAAAAACTACTACAATAACATAATGTCTCCATAATCCACACTCATATACCCACATAATATCCCTTTAGGTCATTCATAATTTACTTCTTCACTTCCTGTGAAAAATAAAACATAGAAAATGGGTGAGCTCAAATGCCCAGTAAGGATAACAATATAGCGGAAACTTTCATAAATAAGAATAAACATTTAAGGCAATGCATTACTAAAACAAAAGATTTTTAAACTTGAACATCAACATAGTATGGCAAAAGTAAAATGAAATAATGCCATTTACTTATTCACATGGATATTCTACTAATCGAATAATCACATGCAAAAATCAATAACCACTTTCATAATGTTGGAATGCATAATGCCAGACTATCATAACCACATAGCCAAGGCCTCGTGCCAAGACTACAAATAAGATTTTGTCAAGGCCTTGTGCCAAGACACTAGTTTGTCTCATGAGACCTACCGATGCATCGAGGAGCTATAGCGGGCTCCACCCGTCACATATTAAGTCCAATGCATTCCCATATGAAAAGGTTTAAATATAACATAAACATTCGTATTAAAACTAGCATACGAAATGTCAATACTTTCACCATAAACTATGAATGGTATAAAAATAGCACATCCACAGTCAAACATATCACAAAACCTTAAATACAATATATAAGTTTTGTATCATAATAAACCAACTTCAAATAAGCGTAAAATCCATAAAAGGATGCTGACATAGATGAAATCAAAACTATTTGAGAGAAATATATCTTTTTTTGAAATCATTTAAAAGTCACACATTTATAAAGGAAGTAATTAAAAAGATAATTTTAAATCAAAGTGTCCCATACCACTTTGAAACTTTTGAAAGGAATTAACATTTTAAAAAAATTCATGTCCATATAAATAAATCCTTAAAAACCATTTTGAAGACATGGACATTAATTAAAAATATTTAGAAAGATAAATCTTTAAAACATTTAAAATTCTGATTTTGATAAAGAGTACCCTTCCAAAATTCTTAAAATATTCATTTTGAAATAATTTAAAAGTCACATAATTATAAAATAAAACATTTACTTTGAAAATATCCTTGTAAGATTGTAAGGGAAGCTTTTAAAATTTTATAACGGCGGTAAATAGCCGCAGCCGCCGTATAAGTTAAAAGAACATTCTTACCTTAATTTTGTCGAAAAGGTTAAAAATCACCTTGTTTGGAAAACGATGGAAAGATTCCTTTATAAACCTCTTATAAAAAGTAAAACAAGGGTATAAATGAATTTAACTCATATCTTAGTAAATAGTAAAAATGTTTTGAAATTCATTTTTAGGAAACATGGATGTGGATGATAAAGAGATCCTAGTAGATTATTACGTATAAACAACCTTGGATAATGAAGAGGTTGTAAAGTAAACCCTTACCTTGTACTTTTCCTTGGTTGGGGTAGGTTAACCTCCTGTATAATGGTGAAATAGTTGTTATTAAATTATACAAGAATCATATATATTAATATGATATCATATATGATCTTTTAACATTGATTTGTTAATAATATCTTAGAATTATCGTAGTTTCGGGACTTAACTTACTCATTTTCTTTTATATGTTTTGTTACATAAGCCATGGTGGTTGTATCTTATTCATATCCAGAATGATATCTAGTCCTTAAACATCATTTTTAAATCATCAAATGATAATTATACTTGAATGGATACGATGGAGAATGAATCTCATCGCGTTCGTGGAGACGGTAGTCCGTACGTACGCACGAGCGACAATATCATTCTTTTGATATTAAAATAATATATAAATAAATGGTATATCATATATACAGAATCACTAACATGTTATATTTATTATTTACATGAGTTACACATCATTATTATACCCATCCAAATAATATTATATTGAATAACAATTACACCACGACGTGGAGACGGTAAGCCATACGTACGCACGTATGGTGACATGTTATTCAAAGGGTGGATATAATACTGAATATGGTTGTACCATACTTATAATACCATCACCGTATATGTGAGATACTGGAGTTATTATTTTAGAATGGTAAGAACAAAGGAAGAAGAAGTGGAAGAAGAAATGAATTTAGAAAAGGGTGGTGAAATCATTACCTCTTCTTTGGGTTCTTCCTTTTGATTTGATCAAAAGCGCTCCTTAGGTTGGCTTTCTGATCAAACTAAGGCCTATAGGTTGTAGTGAGGGATGTTGGGAGAGTATTTGGGAAGAGTTTGGCCGAACCAAAAGGCTATAGAGGTGTGAAGAAATGAGAAGGAGGAGTGCCCTTTTATAAGAGGGGTGAGGGGCACCTTTGGAAAAGCTAGAAATATTAATTTATATTAAATTCATATTCGGTTTCTAAAGGCTCCAAAGTTGATTATTCAAAGGTTAAGGTGGGGATATGTCGAAAACCACTCAACAAATAGAATTTAGACAGGTTTGGGTACTTATATTAACCTTATCTTTAAGTATTAACTCTAAGTTAATTAGTTTCACTTTTACAATGTCTCTTTGTATTTTTATATAATATGGTTAATAAACTTACTATATACATCCAAGAGACCCCCAAGTGGTCCATTAATGATGAACCTATCATGATATAAGTCTCTTGGCCGAACCTTAGATTTTTAGGAATTTAATATCAATTCATAATATAATATTTGTTTTAAGAACTCTTTTATGTCAATTTTGACACTATTCAATAGTTGATTTTTTTGAAACTCATAACAGATTGATTACTTCGAAAAAAGTCAATTAAATCAATCCTAATATATCATATTATCCTAGAAAATTAGTTTAATTCATTAAAAGTTTCATATTATATTTTTTGGGTATTTATAATATCAATTATTTTAATTTTTCACTGTTATAGTAATTAATGCATCATCATTGTGTCATAAATAAAATAAATTATTTAATGTCTAAAAATTATAAATAAAATATCATTATGTAGGAAATCTGTTTAGATTTCTAATGAATATTTATAATCTAAAATCCAACTTATATAACCCTATGTAACAATTGTTTTGCTAAAAGATATATGCTTGTGTCATTTTTGTATTCATTTTGACTTAATTAAAATAAAGTGTCATTATCACTTACAAGTGGATCCATGGGGTCCCAAAATCGACCCAAAGATGCCCATGGTCGACCATGTATCAACCAATAGTGTTAAGACACGTTTTAGGGTAATTTAGTATTATTATAATATTATTTTTTAACCCTTATTTACCGGATTTACCCTTAACCATGGTAAATAAAATATTTACCGCAGTAATTATTCAAAATGTCTAAAAATAAAAGTTACCTATTTACACAATTTGAAAATCCTGATTCCAAATATGTAATCCATTTTCCTAAATTCTAAACACATAAGTGGCAGAAATTAATTTAAAATTAATTCCCGCTGTCAAAACAAAAAGCGTGTTTTTAAGAGATAATAACTATCAAAAGATTGACACTTGTTTATGATCGGTTTAATTGTGAAATTATGTCCAATGACAAACATTATATTAAATGGTAAAATTATATTCTAAATATACTTTAAAACCACTAAAATTCATAATTTATCACTATTAATTATTTTGATTAAAAAAGTTGTTTTTAATTAAAACTTAGTAATTTTCACTATTCATCAAAATATGAAAGTTATCCGAAATGTACAAAAATTTCACCTTAGGATAAATTCGATATTCCGAATCCAAAAATGAAGTCCATTTTCAAATATAAAATATATATAATTTTAAAAAGTAGGTATTACTATTCATAACGGCTAGTTTGATTGGTTGTGGTGTGTGTTAAAACTCAAGGTTGCGTACAACACACGCTACTGTATTATTCAAAGAAAGTGTACCGTGGAAGCTTGGGATGTTTCATTTTAAATTTTTGATGTCCCCATTTAGTCATAAAGTTTAAAATATTGTATTTAAAAAGGGTTCACTATTAAAAGTTGATAAAAGTGCAATACTAAAAATGAATTTGTTCTTGCATTATATCTAAGAAACTCATAATATGGATTCTAAAATTATAAGGATTATATAAAGTTTAAAATTTAGATAATACTATTCATAACCTCTTTTGAATGGATTTTTTTTGTAAGTCATGGTGTGATTGAACTCAGTGTTGCGTGTAGTGCAAGTTATTGAATTATTTTGAAGAAATAACACACTATGAAATCTTGGGGTGTTACAGAATTTTTTGGCCATGTAGAATTCTAGATACCTTGAATCATACATAATAATGTTTGGTGAAACCATAAATCCAACCCATTGCTTCACTTCCATGTTCATGCATGATAATCTATGTAGTTTTTTCCCTGTTCACATATCATGGGAGGAAGATAAATTAGTTTTATTTTTCCCCTTATTCTTTACTTATAAAACTAAAATTATTTTAATATAAAACAATAATACTTATCTTCAATAAATGATAATATATAGGATTATCAAAAGATAATTCATAAAACAAAATTTTATGAATAATTCAATAGAAGTTATCAAAATATAATTAATATGATTTATACAAATATTATTACACCAAATTATAAATTTATAAATTATAAAAATTGTCAACAGATATTTGTGTGGGATTACATATGAATCTATGTCAAAAATATCAATGAATAATAAAATTTATTATCAAAATATAATTATCAAAACTTATTAACAGATAAATGTACTAAATTATCAAAGTATAATTTATATATAAATTATTCAAACATAATTGCACAAAATTATAAAATGATAATTTGTACAAAATAATCATAATATAATCCATAAATGAAAGTCTATAATAAATTATAAAAATATATTTATGAAAAGAAAATTTATATATTATAATATTATAATAATAATAAAAGTATAATTTATGAAAAATTATGAAATAATAATTATGAGGGATTATCAAAGGATAATATTTATGAATGAATAATTATAAGTAAAAACCATGTATTTTATCAATCAAATTTTGGGAGTGTATATTATAAAATATGGTTTTGTAATAATTATTGAGTAAAATATTTCTAGAACATGTGTTTGAAAAAAATTATTATTCAAACATTATTCTTGATAGGGGAAATGTCATCAAATGTGAGATTTTAATGATAATTCAGATATTATCCTAGTGAGAGAAAGTATCGCCATTTGAAATAAAATTACTGGATTTGTTTTTATAAACCATTGAAGAAACTCATGTGTTTATGTTTCAAAAAATAAAATACTAAGGTTATGGGGAGGTGGTATTGAAAGTTTAATTTTTATAAACACCTGGAGTTTTATAATTTCCCTTTATTTCAATGATGTTTTATGTTTTAAGATCATTAATAATTAGTGATTTCGTTACACATGCTTCCCTATTATAATTTATGTGTTCACATAATTAATAACAGTGCAGGACTTGTGATCACTTGTTGGGATGTGTGATGCCTGGGATAACCGTTAAGATAATTTTCAATAGGAATTGTTAGAAAATTTGGATTCCATGTTTCATATTATTAACATGTTGGCTTTGGTGCTATTATTTATCTCAATATTACGAGATATGTTTTTGTCAGGTCAAACCTTATTGTGTATAATCCTTCGTTTGGAGGATTTTTCATTCCAAAATATTAGAAGGGATCATTGGGGTATGGTTATCAATTATATGGTGGAGTTCTTGATGTGGAACTTTAAAACTATGGATCAATGTATCCATGTAGGTTGTACATGACTCGATGATAGGAGGATTCCAAGGATACTTGTTGATACTCGATGCCTTGTAGATTCTTAGTGGCCAATATTCTCAACGCCATGTGGACTTCAGGTATCTTATCAACTTGATTCTTAATGTACCCCAAGGGACATTCTGGTTGGGATGAGGATAGTTTTTATCCTTCCAATACCTTTGACCATAATTTTTGCACAAAACGGAAGCAGGAATAACCAGAGGTATGTGGCAGTTTTGATAGTGCATGACTTATAATTTTTGGTTTCTATGATGTTATTATTGTATCAATTTGTTTATATTCATGTATAAAACATATTACACATGATAAAAACATGTTAAAGACTTATTGGTGATATTCCAAAAAGTCTTGTAATCACACCCAACTCACAAATTCTATTACGAATGTAGATTTCATGACAGTGTATATGGCGATGGGTAAGGGACAACTAGTGGAAAATTGAGCAAAGGAGAAAAAATGTAGTATATGGCCGAGATAGACTTCGGAGGAACTCACTATCTATTTATTTATTTATCTAACATAGTATAAATTGGATATTATTTCCACTCTGGTAGTTTGTTGATATTTTATTACATGTATTTTTTTTATTTGTTTTCACATGTTCAATTTAGTTATTTATTAAATTATTTTTCATTTATGATTGAAACGATGAACTCATATTGATGTTATATTCTCCACACTGAAAGATTAATTCCATCCATGTTGGACACCTCTGGCATATGGGAAGGATCACCAGAAGTAATTTTACCATCCCTCTAAAACCCAGTGGTTCATGTTTGGATGTTATAAAATGTTATCATAATACCATGAATCACTTAATTGATTTTTGGATTTTTATTGATTTGGGATATGGTGGAGTAAAGATAGTGTGGGTGGGAATTGAGAATGGTAACTATGAATGTGTCTGATCGAATTTTAATAGTGGACTTCTAAGATTCTATAATGTTGGGGAAATTATGTTTTTTATTATTTATTAAAATTTGCACGAATGATTCACATGAAATTTATTTGATAATTCGGAGATTTCAGGTGTGTTTATTCATCATGACTAGAAACATTAGTTCACATGCCATATTTATACCAATATCTATGCTATATAGTATTTCATTAATAATATTCCATGTTTTTTTCTATCTAATCATGATAGTTTATCCTTGGGTAATATATCTATATTTTCATATTATTGTGATATATATTTATTTGAAATAATTATTTGAGTTGGTAACTTTATATTTTATTTTTTGCATGATGAATATGAATAATCTACTGTGAATGATAATAGTGTTAATTCTAGGAGGGTTATCCGCTTGGTTGGGGATACAATCCTAGGATAAATCTGGTGTGATCTCATAGACTCATTAGAGATTATAATAGAAACTCTATTTTTTAATTGCTTCCTTAAAATTACCGAAAATATTTCCATGAAATTTTCTTATGGGAATAATTTGGACATATGATAGAATAATCTATAAAGGGTGTATGTTTCTTCATTACCACATGACATGTAAGAGGATGTATTTATGTATTATCTTGAACCATCTCTATAGTTCATGCAGCATGGCCGCTTCAACTAGATGTATGTTAAATATTGAATTTCATAGGAATAGTGGTTTACAATTATGTCCAAATATGTACTAACATCACCTACATAATTATTAATCCTTCTATGGAACCAGAGTACCTACTTATCCCAATAATGTTGCAGAAATCTGTAAGGAAATCTTTGACCTATTAGAAACTTAAAAGGAAAAAAGAAATTATATTCAGAATGACTATGTACTAGGTGCACAACCCATGTTAATACCCTAGTATCATATTAAATCATCCAACTTTATTATGATAAAGGTACGTCGAGATGATTTGTATTAATATGGCATTATATGGTTGAGTAATTCTATGTGGGGAAAAAATATATGGTTCGCCCACAAGCTATGAGGTAGTCTTTGACTCTATATTGATTACAAGAAGTTAAAGATGGCATGGTGATGAGAAGATACCCATTTCCAAGGGTAGATGATCTTTTTGATCAGTTATAGGGACCTCAATGATACAAAATAATTGATCATTGATCAGGAAACCACCATCTTTGAGATAAAGAGGATTAAATTTTGGAGATGAATTTTCAGAGAATTAATGGATTGTATTAGTACATGGTGATCCTTCTGGACTAATAGACGTGAGAAATGATTTCAAGGATCTCCATAAAAATATCACCCCCAATATTAAAACAAATTAATCATATTGTTCATTGAAGATATTCTTTTCCACTTGTATCCCCAAATGTTTAATGATATGCACTTCGAGATAGTCCTGAGTACACATCAAACATAGTGACATTACGTCAAGCTATCAAAGTATGATTTATAGGTATGGGTGTTGAACTTAATATGAAATTTGGTTTCTAAAAAAAGAATATAATTTTTCCTAGAGAATATAGAGACAGTCATGTCTTGTACATGTCCCCATAACCACATTCAAATCATGATTTTTTTGGGTTTGGAAAGATATAACCAATGTTTTATCTTGGAATTCACCAAACTATTAGAACCTATGATAGCGATGGTGATGAATTGAGTAAATTTATTGAAGAATGACTAGTATAAATAGGAAATTCATGAGATATAGGGATGTTATGCTATAGATCTAGTGTTTGTAGTAACTATTCAAGGGATTAAATATGTGGTATACTGTGAGGAGTCAGGAGTTGGTTTGGGAGAATTACGAGCATATCAGGAGAAGTTAGTAGCTTATGGGCCACATCATCCATGAACCCACAGGAAGAACTAACCTTATACCAACATTGTGATTTTATTTTTATTCCATTCTTCAAAGTGTTGGAAGCACATTCTATTCATAAATAGGCTGTTGTATACACTTAACATAATATAATTCAATATATATTCACACTACCATACATGAATATGAAATAGAGGATCTAGGATTAGTATCGGATTAAATTTTACATTTATATGGATTATGTACTAGATAATGGTTATATAAATCTTGATTCTCTCTTTAATAAGACATGGGTGGAGGGGGATCTTATTGAGAACCCTTTAAAAGAGTAGAGGCTCTTGAAGAGATTGTTGGAGTACTGGGAGATGGTTACTTCTTAAGATCATGGATAGAAATGTTTTACCCCTTTATTGATCACATTACACTTATAGATTGGGTAATGGATGGATATAATTCATACCCATAGTGTTTTGTTATGCAATGATGGCTAGTTTGTAGTGAACCAATTCTGAGGTGAAACACGGGTGATGATGATGTAATCATGTTACATGAGAATGTAATTGTACATGCTTCCATCGGAGAGGTGATGAAGTAAGAAATATATAAATCCAAATTCGTGGTGCATCCTGGTGTCCTTAAGATGTTCCATGACTTCGATTGACAATTCAGGTGGCCAAGGATGTAGAGATAAATCATTGGTTTTGTATTCATATTCTATACATGTTAGAGGGTAAAGGACAAACCAAATAATACTTTTGGGTCACTCCATATACTTCTAGTGACCATGTCATGGTTGAATGGCATCTTGATTGAATTTTTTATGGGTTTAACAAGGACCCTAAGGATTTGTGATATGGTCTAGGTGATTTTTAATCAACTGATAAAGGGTTGTCACTTCTTACAAACAAGAGACACTCACTCGGTGGATGATCTAAGAAATATCTATATTTTGGAGAACTTTTTCGTCTGTGGAGTTACCATGAGAATTATAATGGATATAGACTCATGATTCAAATCATCATTTTTTTAGCAGTTTCAAACATCATTAGGGACTCGGCTGGGATTGATCCCAGTATACCATCCTCAGACAAATGAACCATAAAAGAGAATGACACACTTACTAAACGATATTTTTTGATCATGAATCCTAGACATTGGTCTATTGTGGGTTAATAATCTAGTTGTGGTAGAGTTTGTTTAGAAAAATAGTATCTATGATTCGATTCACACTGATCGTTATGAGGCTCATTATTGGATTCTATGTCATTCAATTATTATTTGGTATGAGGCATTTGAGGTAGAGTTTGTGGGACCCAGTTTCATTTAGGTGACCTGTGAGAAAGTGTTTCTAATTTATAAGAGGTTTACAACAACTTAGAGTTTGAAAAAGTCATATAGCCACCATAGAAGGATACCCTTTTATTTTGTTGTGGGTGATCATATTTTCATTATAGTGAATCCACAGTTAGGTTAGTAATGTGTGAGGAAAAAGTAATTCTATAACCATGGATTTTAGGAACCTCCATGATCACTTGATGGGTTAGGAAATTTCTTTATCCACTATATCATCTAATTTTATATCAAATTAAGCATTCCATGGTTCATGCATCACAACACTAGAAGTACATGAATTATCTTATGTGTTGCATCTATTATGGGAAAATGAAGACCGATCCCAATGCATATTATGAGGAGCATCCTATATGGATTATGTCTCTTAGTGAGAAAGTAATTTTATAAAATATGTTACCACTTGTTCAGATTCATTGGAAGAATTGATTGATCTGAGAAGAAATATGGAAGGGGAGTCTGATATTTCAGCTCATTAGTGGAAGTGGTTTTAGAAGGATCACTATAATTTCTTCTCAAAGATGAGAAGTCAATATAGGGTGATACTTTTTATATACATAAATTTATAATGAAAATAAAACCCAATTTTTTAGTATTTTATCTGAAAATTTATGTTTTTAGTAAAAATGGCATTATAATGTTTTTGGAATGGCATTACATTTGGTTGAAATCCTTATTAACAAGATGAAATATTCTATGGAATGTTTTAAAATTTAGGCATGATATTCTGAGTCCCATAGATCCCAAATATTGATATAATAAAAATTTTATTCATATTATATCACATTCAAACAATTTTCTGACATAATGAAATATATTATACCAAGTTTCTTGGACGAGAAATCTAAGACTGGAATTCATGTTGAAATTTAGGTTTTACGAATGGTTTGATATAACCATTTTTTAATTAGATTTTTGATCAATATTATGTAAGGAAAAATAGTTTATATTAAAGACACAATGATATTTTTTTTCAATAATTGAACATATTACCAATGGAATTTCAAATGAAAAATCAGATATAGTCATTAGGTCTAGAATAAAGGTTTTTCCAGAGGCGTGATATTAGATGTCTGTGCTTTGGGTGTTGGGACACATCACATGAGAGCGAAAAGAATTATACACCTATTTATTAGATTATTATAATGAATTTTTTATTAATTTTTTAATCCTTCTTCTTCATCATACCTTTATAGCAACCCAATTTCCACCATTTTTGTGTGGCTTCCCATATAAAACATTGTATTCTCACCATTTTTACCATTTTAGAACTTAAATTAACATAAATATGTGAAATTAAACACTCCACCATAAATTTTTATTTTAATTGGTTGATCAAATTATTGTTTTAAATTTACCCCAATCCTACACAAAATTAGGTTATTAATAGTCAAATCATTATTCTTCAGAATTTTCTTATCCCATTTAATTCATTCGACATCAAATATTCCATTAATGTTTTTTGAGAAGCCGTAAATATAACCCTGAGTTCCCACTTCAACTTGTAGGAACATAAATATCTCACATATTTTCCATGTGTTCTTTTCTTAGAAGGATGATATGTTATTTTTGTTTTCTTTTCCATTTTTACTAGTTCTGAAATTCACTTATTCTAAAATTATAGAAGAAAATTTTTAATTTTAACTAAAAATAAAAAATCCTAGTTTTATTAAGGGATAATCCTCCAGATTATGAAAATATAGTTCATTAAAAATTTATAATAGGATAATTAAATGTAAATTAAAAAACATAATTATGATGTTTTTTCAACAGATAATTACACAAAATTATAAAAGAATAATTTTTTAAAAAAATTCAAAAGATAATTGGTTAGAATTACAAAATAATGACAATCAAAAATTTTCCAACGCTTTTTATGAATATTATAGAAAGATAATAATCAAGATTTATCAAAATATATTTACACTAAATAATCAAAGGATAATTTATAGAAAATTTATAAAAATATAATTCGACATAATTTATAAGGGATATTTTTTAATAAATTATAAAATTATAATAAAAAAAGTATAATTTATATGAAATTGTAAAAAAATTAGAGAATTATAATTTACAATTTTACAAAAGATAATTATAGTGGTCTAATTTAAGCAAAATTATTATATGATATCTATGATAAATTATCAAACGATATTTTTTATGTGAAAAATAATTATAAGTAGAAACCATGTATGTTCCCAATTTAATCTAAAGTGGTTTATATTGTCAAATACGGTATTATAATTATTCTAGGCCAGTAGATTTCTATAACTTTCATTAGCCTTAAATTACAATTTAAAAATTATCCTGGAGAGAGGAAGTAACATTTCATGTGATATTATAATGATATTTCATGAATTATATTGGAGAGAGATAGTATCATGACAAAGGTTATTTTATTTCATTTGAAATAAATTAGTTATTTTGGTTCAATGAACCTTTGTTGAACATCAAATGATGATATATGGGTAACTAAGATAATATAGCCCTAATAAGTTGTTCATGTACTTTGAGGTTTTCAAACACATGACAGTTTATCATTTATGTTGCTATAAATGAAATTTCAGGTCATAATTTACTTATATAATTTGGATTTCTTTACACATGATTCCAAGTAATAATTTATTTGTTAGCATAATTGAGAACTATTGTTGAATTTTGATCATATGTGGGAATGTGCGTAGCCCATGAGACCTGTTACAATATTTTTTACATGAGAATTGTTATAATAATAATTTTCCATGTTTTCTATACTTAACATGTTTAATTTGATGTGATTATTTATCTCATGATGTCATATTTTGATTCTTATCTTGTTAAACATAGTTAGGTTTCATCTTACATTTGGATTATTTTTTCTTGGTATATATGATATGTGACCTTTTTATTGTGTTTATAACTTATAGGGGGAGTGTTAATGATGTATTATGATGATGATGATAGTGGACAATAATTTCCTTGTATGAAAAATGTGGCTAGATTCCTTAAGGATTGTGTGGAAAGGTGTGGATACTCGATGCCTTGTGGGTTCCTAGTAAACCATTGAATCATTAACATGTGGATTTTAGGTATATTATCAACTAAATTTCTTGTGTACATTTAATTACATACAAATAGATTTGAGGAATTTTATGATCCTTCTAAAACCATTGACCATCACTCCGACATGTGGCTGAAGATGGTAATATTTGGGTTTGTAGCAGATTGTATAGTGTGCTACCACTTCATTTTGGGTTTTATGATGTTTTTATTATTATGAATTGATTTTATTTATAAAATACACATAATATACTTGATAGCGCATGGTTATTTTTTTTATTGGTGGTGTCCAACTAAGCCTTTTACTCCCCCCCTACTCTAGCAATTAAGTGCATTTTACAATTTCATGGCCAGATATCTGGTAAAGGGAAAGGCCCTTGTGGTGGATGGATGAGAAGTGGAGGAAGAATCGGGTAGAATACCAAGATTTATTCCATAGGACCTCATAGTTAATTTTTTATTTATCCAATACTTTAAACGCTGGAAATGTATACCAATTTAGGATATTCATACTGTTGTTCTAATTATATTCTATTATTTAAATTCTACCTATGAACTATATTTATTTATTATATTTTTAAGATTTATAGATTATCAGAGGTCCTGATTCAAAGGGTATAGTCTCATTACTGAGAGAATCAAACATTTATTCTAGTCACCAGGCTCTTGCATACGGGGAGGAGCATATAAGGTCATGTGACCTTCCAACTATGACGTGGGGGTCAGGACAAGATGTTAAAATTAAGATGGTTCTATTCATTCCCTACAGTTATAAGACTATGAGATATATATTACATTGAATAACAACATTTCAATAGTATATCATGGTTCGTTTAAACATGATATTATGTGCAATCAATTCTATCATAGGAAATAATATTATAGATAAATTTATCATAAAATCATGGGGTACTAATTCTACCACTTATGATATATTCTCCGTTGAAATTCCATCACACAAATAAAAAACTGAGGATAATTCATCCATATAACATCAATGGGTTACCAAATAGATTCCTAAAATTTATGGTTTAACATAAAAGACATTGACATGAGGATTGGTCTTGTTCTGTAAAACATTCTCTCATTAATATGAAGTCTATTATAGTAGATCCTTGAAAAATAGTCCATACTATAATAGTATTTCATTTTAAGGGACATGCATGTAATATCATAGTAGATATGCATAGAACATGTAATCAACATGGGTCAAATTCACTGAAATCACATAGTTATCAGCAAGTATCTTGATACTATCAACAATTTCAAATGGGATACTATATCTAGGGATCATTTTTCCTTTAATAAAAATATCATTAATGTTTTCAAATGATAAATTCATAGTAATACCATGTCACCAACTTCATAAAATAGATACAAAAAATTACTGTCAGAATATATTTTATGTATCCCTTAGGACAAGCAGATGTGTTACACAGTAGATCAAACTTTTTCTATTATTTCAACATCTAACTAAGCTCCCAATAGCATTTATTTTCATGATTAGTATAAGAAAATTAAATTTTTACAAATTAATTAATATATGGTTTCATAAGGATGCATCTAAATTCATGGGTAAAATATATTGTTGTTAGAAATATTTTTTAGAGATTGTTTTAAATCTCATCCTCCTTTGAAATCAATGAAACATGCTCTGAAAATAACTTCTAGTGTTTGAATAATACTCATACAATCACCATATACCCGACAATGATATGTAATGTTGATGTCCACCATTATATTTATATATTACTAACAATTTCAATAGAACTTAAATTTAAACCATATATCCTAATTAGAAAAAATAGAATGTTTTAACTTATTAAACAATACCACCTCATTAAAGTATATCCATGTAAGTTGATCAAGAGAGAAATATTCTCTTACTGAAATTAGATATTCTGAATATATTAATTGATCTAATATAACCAAAATAGAATTATGTTTTTTATAATTTTTGGGTTGGCTAATGACAAAATCCATATTAATGTTTTCCCATTTCTATTATAGTATGGATAATGGATGTAACATCCCTATAGAATTTTGTCTCTCAAGCTTAAGGTTTTCACACAAATATGAACTGAGATATATAATCTATCATATCCATTATCATGAAATCCTTCATAAAATACTCGTATTTATTTATGCATTATTATACTGCCTTGATGAATAGAGAATGATGAACTACGATCTTCATACAAAAACTCAATATTTAAATCTTCAATTGTAAGGAAACATAAAAGGTTATTAAAAATATTTATTATTTCACAATAGTGGTTGAATTCATGAACATTCTATAACATCTTCTATATTTTTGAATCTTCATTCATGGCCTCCTTACTCGTCACATGAATAGATGGTTGAACATTTATCTGGGAAATATAATATATATCCCATTTCCACAAGATTCAAAAATTCATCTTCTATAGGTCCATAACTACTGGGCCACTAAATTAGACACATGTAAATGATAAGATATATCTCATTTCCACAAGATTTAAATATCTGAGGGCACTATTGAACAAGGTCGCTAATGAGATAATTTTAAACCAGTGCTCGGATTAAAAATTTGAGGGCACCGTTCAATCCACAGCATCAAGATTCGCTTAAGGGAAACTTCACTTTGACCTCAATAAGTATGGAGAAAAAGTTTAGTTTTGAAATTTAATAAAAAATAAATAACATATACATGTTATTTTATTTCCATACTATCTTTTCCTCTAATGGAAAAGGTGAAACCTGGGACCAAGGATGTGTCAAGCCATTAAATGGATTGACCATTAAAATCCTATGTAACTGTATTGTTAGAATTTAGTAAGGTTCCTATTAATGAACCCTCGTAAATTCTATGAGCGTTATACTCCCACCCATATCCTATTTATATGGATCTTGGGGAGAGTTTACAAAACTGCTTCACCGAGAAACGAAGTACTGGTAATGTTCTGCAATGCCAAACCCTTGGGGGATAGATCCGGTACCAGCGAGTAGTGACGAGTGACACCGAAACCCCAAACAGAAGATTAATGATCAAGAAATGTCATTAGAGGATAGTTACGGGGGATGTCAAACACCGACCCATTTACTCAATCGTAGGTGTTTCTCCATAGTTCGTGAGGTAATATTTAATTTTTGATTTAAATCTCAATAGATTTAGAACCCTTTTTCATCCATAGTAATGATTACAGGATAACGCAGAGGAAACTTGCCTAACGAACCCATCACGAACCCTCCGCTACCTTGTTACCCTTGCATTAATTACGGAAAACTGCCAATGCAGTGGCACCATCTGGCTAGGATGGAGGAAACATGCCATCATGAGCCACAAGATGAGGTTGCGACACTAATCCACGGGTGTCAGCGGAGTGGCTGGCAATGGCTGGCCACAAATGAGGTGTGGCATGCCGTCGTGCGCCGCCGGTGAGCAAGGGGCTATAACCAAAGCTATGGCGGATAAAGGTGGCGGCAGACAGACTGATCTACTGCGAGGAATGAGGAAGAACACCCACGTCACTAGAGAAACCCGCTGTAAATTGTCTACCGCAGTGGTTGGAAGAGGAGGCCACAACACTGGCCGGCTGCAGACGTGGAGGGCAGTATGACCAGTGCACCACCGGAGGAGCCACAGTGGCAGGACCTGCAGCGGGTCCCTTGTTTACATGGATGTTCCCTTAGGCGTTGCCTCTTCACGTTCCAAATGGGGGTCCACTCCCCTCCCATACCTTCTAGGGCGGATCCCACCGTGGGCCAAACTGTCGGGCTGCACCCCCTTGTTGGTCGGGAGGCCCCCTTGTGGTCGGAAGACCCCCTTGCGGGTCGGGCTGCCTCTTGTAGGCAGGGTCGCCCCTTTGAGGATCAGGATGCCCCCTTGCGGCCCAGGATGCATCCCATTATGGTACAGGCAGTGCCACCCATGATGGTCGGGCTGGAACTCGGCCCAACGAACCGAGCCTACTGTGGCCCAGCAGATCAGGTTGGGTCAGGTCGGTTTGACTGGGTTACACGGGACTCAGAAAAACATAAAGGGTCATATCTTAGGAACCGAACATCATTTTGACGAACCTTCTATGGAATTGGAATACAAGGATTGAAAATTCTTTTTGGTATACTCCACATGAGTTTTGAAGACAATTGGAGTACAGTCGGGTTGGATTGAACCCAAATCCAACCTGGACCTTGGAACTAAAAATCTTATAACTCACAGACCGAGTGTCCAATTGAAGCACCATCTATCACATTGGAACCCTTACGACATGGATATCCTTTGGATTACTCCTTTGTGGATCTTAGTGGTAGTCATGTTATGACTACTATCTCGAGGGTCTGATTCTACGAAACTCAAACGCACCGGGTGTGAGGAATCCTATGGCAGGCAGTAATATGAAGAAAGAACATCGATCATGTGTGGGTTAACATCTATGGATCTTGCCTGTTTCAGCTTCTATTAGTTCCTTAGTGGATCAACTCTCTAGGACCTTATGTGGATCAACTCATACCAATCTTGTGTTGGTCAACGAGGGTTAGTACCTTATAATCCTATGTGGGTCAACAAAATTTCCTCTTAAGAGAATAAGATGATCTAGCTTACGACTAATCATATGTACTTATGTTCTTAAGATATACCTGATTGTGAGCAGTGTCTTTTACCTTCATGGTATTACATGTGTGGTACTTCTATCTTTGTGCTGTTACCTATGTGGTACTTCTACCGTCGTGGTGATGTCTTTGTGGTGTTACCTATGTGGTACTTCTACCTTCGTAATGTTGTCTTCGTGATGTTACCTGTGTGGTACTTCAATCTTCGTGGTGTTACCTATGTTCAACATATACATTCACGGTGTCAAATTTTTGGGTTTATTACCTCATGTATGAGATGAGTATATATTGGAAACTTAGACATATGTATGGGCATATACTTAAGTATAGTAGATGTCTATTGCTTCATGCTTCGAGATTGAGGTCTTGCTTTGTGGGTTTTCCTTTGTGGAACTATGTGAGACCAATGGGGTCTCAGGATCCCTACTGAGTATCATTATACTCACCCATGCACGGGCTATGCCCACACTATGTTGTATCTTGTGCGGACAATATACATCACTGATCGAGGCTGAGGAAGCTAGGACTGGACGGTGCTCGAATGCAAACATTTTGGCGTGACATGATGCATGGACTACTATTTGTGAGTTGTACCTACTCTTCATGTAAGATCATTAGAGGAGGAACCTGGTGTTGTTTCTCACTTTTCAGTTGTATTTTTACTTTCCAGTAGTACTTTTACTTTTTAGTGGGACCTGTACTCTGACCACTTTACTTTTATCACAATTTTACTACTGCAGTTTACTTCGTGGTTCCTCCTTGTTGTGTTCTTTGGCCTATGTGTCTATACTTTTTAAAAATGCAATGCCTTCCAATTTTAGGGATACGCCTTTTTAGTGCTAGTCACTAGCACCTGGCCTATGGAAGGTGGTCTTGAGGTAGTCACAGAACGAGGCATAAGGGATGGGTCGTGAAAAAGATGTATCAGAAGAGTCAGTTCTATCAAAGCACTAGGACTCTGATCTTTTCAATGTGGCACTAGTGTTATGTGTAATGAGTGTGGTTTTCAGTTTTTGGAATCTAGTGTTAGTGTGGCGACTGTCATATCCATACACCAGGACCCTGAATTATGATTTCTGACTCAGTGCATGGAAACACTGATTTCGAGTGTTTTGAAATGTTTTTTATGAACTCTTCGAGTCATCTAACTATGTATAACATATGGAACGTGGAAAAATTGTCTTATTTCAGGATTCCACCATGTAGACATCCATTCTGGATTCCTGAGAGATTACACGATGACAGTCCACCAAACAATGAGGCCTTAGTGTAGGGACCTCTTACTGCGCTATCTCCTTCGGGTGGTGTACTAGCAGCACCACTACCCGTAAGGCACCCATTGACACCAGCCCCACTAGTATAGGATGCATAATGTAGAAATACCTCTAGGGATATCACTAATGTTTTTTCATCCGATTTTCCTAAGGTTAAATAAACCTTCCCTCTAATAACAACCCTAAAAACCCAATCATGATGTACATTAAAATTACATTCCTTTTTCTGAAAAATTAATACATGACACAAACAGACTCCTAAAGACCTTATTAGTTTAGAAACTTGGGAAACATGGAGCATAATATTCTATATTGGTAAAATATCTTCAACATCTCCAAGAATGATCTTTCCCTTTATATTTCCTACCTAAAACCATTATTTTAATCCTTGGGAAAATAAAACCTAAAAAGGGTGAGAAAAAATGCTCAATAATGGTAAACATGAAGAACAATAAACAAAACACAAACAAAATAATGTGAAATGGTTAACATTAATTTTTAATATCAAAATCTTGGGTCATGAAATAAGTAATTGAAGTACGTAAGACATAGATCATAATGAAACATTAACCATGACAAAACATCAGTGGAATAAGACATGGAATTGTGGAAAACAAATAATAAAATAATATGATTTCCATAGTAGCAATATAATATCTTCCAAGACCATTATAGTGTATATTTTACATTACTAAACCATGTTTACTTTATATTCTATACATTCAATATAGAACCATATTTACAAGACATTCCAGCCCTTTATTACTTAACCATATTAACATTCAATTCCAGTCATGTCTATTTCATGAGATATAAATTATTACCCAATGTATTAGAAGGAGATATAGGTCCCACAAATCTCATAATTAAATCATTCATACATGTTCCAAAAAAATCATTCATTAAATCATGACCAATGAAATAAAATTGATTTCATAAACATCATTAAATCATAATTCTTATAAATCAAATTGATTTCCTAATTAATATTCTATCATAAACACAATAAAGTCATATTAATAATAAGAATTGAAATATATCCCTATTAATAATAATTTCATTTGAGAGTAAAATTAATTTCTAGAAAACATAAGAAATTAAATCTTCAGAAAAATATTCTTTCTTCTTCAAAAATGTTTTCCTTCCTCAAAATGAAGCACAATTTTAGAAGAAATAATTTTTTGTAAAAATATACATTTAATCTTTTAGGTTATGATTCAATGAAATAATGTGTTGTGAATAAATAAAAATCTATTCATTTCATACATGTTAAAAAACATTCTTATTGTACTTTTTTCAGAAAAGTCAAAAAGTACCTCGTAAAAAAACGACAAAAGATTCTATTCATACAATTTATTAAAAATTTTGCAATGGGTAAAATTGAATTTAAAACAATATATATGTATATAAAGAATATTTTTAAATAAAAATTTAGGAAACAAGGTTGTGGATGATTAATATACACCATTAAATCCTTGGTATAAACAATCTCAGATAAAAATGAGATTTTCAATGTGATCCCTTACCATAGGTACAAATAATTATATATGCTTCAAAACTTCTGGATAGAGGGTTTAAACATATTATTAACATGTAAAAAAAGCATGATAATATATGTGACATCATTTGTGATTCACTTATGACTTTATTTTACACATTCATTTATCAATTTAATGTTGAAGAAATGTTTTTGGTAATAATTTTTTTAGCATATGTGTTTTGACTTATTATTCATGATATTTTAACATAGAAAATGATTTAATTACTTAAATAATGGAAAATATGATTTATATATAATATATATTCATCATATAAATATATTTAATAGATAGATAAATGAAATGGAATACACCATTCATGGATACAGTATATCGTACGTAAGCATGAACGTTGTTTTAGTTTCCTTATTGAATTGAATGAATGAATGTAAATGAAATATATATATATATATATACAGTGTATGTATTGCTTACTATTCTTTATTATATATAATTTATAATCATTGTTTAATTGTTATGGAGGGGAATGAATCTCATCACGCAGTGGAGACGGTAAGTTGTAAATACGTATGAGCAATGACATCATTACCATGATTATTTAATAGAATATAATTGGAGGGTATATTAATTTAATAGAATAATTATTTTGTTATATTCATTATTTACATAAATTATACTCATCAGTATACCCCTATAAATTAATTATTGTTGAATAAAAATTACACCATGGCGTGGAGATAGTAAGCCGTACACACACATGATGATGGTGTTATTTGTAAGATGAATAAAATGAGGTATAAGGTTGTCCAATAATTATAATAACAAATCATCTTGTATAATATAATTAAGATTATATTTTATTTTTGAATTTACATATGAAGGTGATATAGAAGAAGAAATGAATTTTGAAATAGTTGATAAAACAATTACCTCTTTTTTAGGTATCTTCTTTTTGTTTGAAAAAATTACACTTTAAGGTAAGTTTCTACCCAAAGTGTGGCCTCTTGAATGGTGAGATTGAATTTTAGAGGAGATTTGGGACGGTTTTTTCTGATCTAAATGTATTTGGAGGTGTTAGTAAAATATATGTACATGCGCCCTTTTATAAGATAGTGGAGGGGTACCTTTGGATTGTCGTGAAATATTAATTTATTATAAATTAATTTTCTATTTATAATGATCCCAAACTATTTTATTTGTTATAAAATTTGATTATCAGACTAAATCATCTCAACCAATAATATTTAAACATGTTTTAGATTTCATTTTCAACCTTATCATTTTGATTTATCCTTTTTTAATCTATATAATTTTATTTATCGTAATAATATTATAGATATGAAATTGTTATAAATATTTACTTATGTGTTCTAAATGGTCCATAATTGGATAATTTATAACATTTTTACTATATAATTTACACGTTGTAATTTATTAATATTTTTGTTGATTTTTAATTAATTTAAAAATATGAATTAATTAAAAAATGTCAATAGTGTCAATTATGAAAATATTTATTTATTTGGATTTAAATAAAATTCACATAAAAGATAAATTCAACTGAAAATAAATAATACACTACTAAAATGTCTTATTCACCTAAAAATTCTTTTATCACCTTAATAGGCTCATATGAGATTTATTTTAGTAATTTAAATACTATTTATTTGATATTTCTATCAAAAAATAATATCTACAACACTGTTGTTTCATTAATAATGCTAAATATTTAATGTCTAAAAAGTATGAATAAATTCAAATGATGTTGAAAATTTCATTAGATTTTTGAAGACAATTTTTTTACATGTTTTATTGTGTTTATCACTATATCTATATTGTTATACTAAAAAGATTTATTATAGATATATAATGTCACCTTCTTTTGTTTTAATTACAATTACATCACATTTAGGAAAAAAGTGAATTAAATGAATTAATTGCATCACATAAGCGATATTGGCCAACATTAATCCAGAGGTTATAATTTATTTTTGACCAATTTAAATGTGAAATTAATTCCAATGAAAAAAATTGTGTTAAATGTCAAAAATAATAATAATCCAATTACACTTAAAGAAATTAAAAATTTAATCTAACTATATAAATAAATTAAATGAAAATGTAGTTTTGAATTAAGATGTAGTATTTTTCACTATTCGTCGAAACATGAATTTAATCAGAAAATAAAAAAATTTCATCTAAGTTAAATTTTAATGTACCACTTACAAATAAGAATTTAATTATGTCATAGATAATATATAATTTTTTTAAAAAATAGAATTAAAATTGGTATTCTGTCAAAAGGGGGTAAAACTGCATTTTTTGTAGAATAAATATTTTATCCGAAAATCAAAATTATGGTTATATAATATTACAGAAAATACAAAACATGAATTTTAATGTTATATAAAATAGAAAATTTGGTTACTAATATTCATAATATCTAGTTTATATCACATTACATAATACTATTTAAAAATATATCTTTGTTTATTGAAACTCAAAATTGCGTACAAATCAAGCGATTGAGGAAGGTCGCTCTTACGTGTAGTGAAAGAAAATAAATTTTTAGGAGTCCTGAAAGAATTTTTTTTTCATATAACTAATTCCAAATATAGTTTTTATACATTGAAAAACATTTATACTCAATCTTGCATGTATCATACGCCAACTCAGTGTTGCACATAACGTACGACATGTCGTTTTAGTGTAAAATGATTGTTTGACTTAGTGCATCACATGATATAAATGAAACTTTTATTTTATTCAAAAAGATTTCTATAAAAACATGGGTTGTTACAGTTAAAATATCACATCTAACTTATTTTAAATACTTCCTCACCGGGGATGCTTAAACAAGCATCAAAATGTTGTTTAAAAGTATGAAATTATTTATAATCATAAAAAATTTACACAAACATGCCCCAACGGTTATGTATTTTACTTGAAAATACATACATATCAATGGAGCATACTAAACAATCTGAAGGATGGTTGTTTGAGATGGGTTGAACATACTTCAATGGTTCAGTTTAAATTCAAACATGTGAACTAATTTAATAAATAATATTTATCATGATTAATTTCTCATTTTGGAAGTTTCACATAGAAAATATATTGAATAAGAGAATTATTTAATATATTAACATATTAGAAATTAAGGTACTTTTTATAGTCCTCCTAAATTGTGATTATGAATATTCACATGTTCATGGTCAAACTTTGACTCGAGCCGATTTGGTAAATATCAATAGAATAGATAATTGGCATAAAAATAGGTCATATGAGATCTCAAAGAAATAAAATAAAATTATGCAAGATATAATAATAAAGAAATAATAATAATTATTATACATGACTATGATCTTCCATTGTGGCATACGACGAGCGATTTCTGGCATGGATGAAGAATATCTCTCTATAACAAGAGGATAACAAGAGAGATCCCCAAAAGAGGGGATGGTACATGTGGATTGGAGGATAAAAAAGGAAATAAATAGATACATATATATTATAAAATCATAATTTCACACGTTTAGGTGAGGAACATAGTTTGGTAACCCAGATTTACTAAATCATGTGCCAATCGTGTATAGCCACTAGTTATTTGGCACTAAAAATGTTGGATATGCATACAGTTTTAGGAAATCATGCTCATCCCATGTGCATCCCTATAGACCCTATACATCACCCCACACACATTCTTGTTGAGTGTTGCATATATTCAAAAATAATTCTCCATTATATAACCTTGGTACATGGTTTTCCCTATATTGTTAACACTAATCATGCGCCAACATTCATTACAACCCCGCTCATTAGTTCTCTCTTAAACAAGACTTATTACAAAAAACATGCACATAATAATACTATGAGGATTGAGAGGTCTAGTGTCTTGGGAAATTGGAAACATTACATGACAATATTATATATAAAATAGAACATCTTTATTGAGAAATTATGTTACATGACCACAACATTCCTTCATTCTTATCATTTCATGAGATAAATTGAGGGCGTACATAAGAAAAGGCTGAGCCATAAATCCCAGTAAGGTAGAAAAAAAGGGATAACATAAATAATACAATACGAATTAGGAAATAGGAATATCAAAGGATCATAAGATAAAAATGAAAATAAATTCGTGATATAGCATGATTATCATAACATGGAAATGTGTGAACAACATTTAACATGATATTAGAATGACCCAAGGATCATTTCACATAAAGCATGAGTAAAACCTCATTGAATGTATAACAAGATTAAAACATCATTTCACCTGAATTATAATGAGTAAAATCTCATTTATCATGGTGTATCATTATAATAAATATTTCTGAATTTATTGAAGCGTTATCAGGGTGCACCATTTTTAAACATTACTTTTCATGTATAAGTGTGCCACATGGATCATAAAAAATAGAATCTTTCAACATCATTCTTTTTCCCACGATTAAGGAATTTTGAATAAATAAATGTAATTACCATTCAATATTTATATGTTCATAATGTTTAATAACCTTGATAGAAAAAAGGTTATGGAATTCATTGGACAATTATTTTTGGCTTCGAAAATTGCGGTGGAATTTTGTCAACATTACAACGTGATATAAAAATTCATTAAAAAGGATGATGAGAGAGAAATGGGTATATCATCATATGTAATGACATGGATAGTAAGAAGGACATATATATAAAACTCCCAAAACATGTAATTTGAAAATAAAAGGCAGGACATAACAAATAAACTTTATGAAAGATGAAAAATAGAATAACTCTTACGAAATTTCGGTACTTTAACGGGTGTACATAAGAAGGATTAATGTGAGAGAAAGAGGTATCTCATCATTAAAATATAATGAGGGTCATATCGGGGATGTTTCAAATCATACCCAGACATTTATATTGAAAATAAAAGTGTATAAAAACATAATGAGACTTGGAAAAAAAGAGAAAGGATGGAATCCCTTACGAAAATTCAGAATGGTAATGAGTATACATAAGGGTTAATACGAGGGATAAATGAGAGTGGAAGGGTATATAATCATTTATAAACAAAATTTACAGAATTTAGGATATATTTTAACATATCCAATCATATTAATAAAACAAATTCAAATACATTAGAAGAAAATAATTCCAGATAAAAGAAGAGGGTGGAAGATCCCTTATGGAATTTTGGCATAGAAACAGGTGTGATTAAAAGATAATAGGGGGGTTGAAGAGATTTAAAGGAAGATATCATCCTATATACATCACATTTTTTGTATGGGGATCATGGAACCTCATAATCCAACATATTAAAATGGTTCTAAAGAATCATAATGTAAAATAGTAGCTTGAATGGAAACTAGAAGAGTGAAATCTCTTACGAAATATTTGCATAGTAACTGCATCATTAAGGGTAAAAATGATGAAGTAAAAATAAAATAAAACTAAAATAACATCAAATGAATTTTAATAGAATGATTATAAAGAAATCACATTATAAAAATTTTATATTGAAAGAACTACTTTCAAATGAGATGCTTGAATTTGAAAGGAGGAGATGAAAGTTAGGATCACTTAAATGGATGTGTGATCCCAAAGGCTTGGGAGAGGACTATTGGGAGAATGGGGTGACATTGTATGACACTAGGAATAATGGGGCAGAGTTTGGTTGAGATCCAAATTGTTCGAGTGGAGAGTAATTGGATGTTGGGTGGGTTTATATAGGAAAGTATAGGGTTTTTTTTATTATTTTGGTTTTGGACACTGCACATAAAGCATATAAAAACAACAGGCCAACACATGGTTTATTCCCATGGTTTATGCCAATAAAAAGTGGTATAAAATATTTTATAATTCCAAGGGCTGAACATATTAAAATATTATGTTAATTTTGGGGAGGTTAGTCACACTCTAAAGGGAATCATTTTAAAATGTTAAAATATTATATAACCTTGGAGGGTACACTAAGGCATTATAAAATTAATCAATCAAATCTAAAATCAAAATATTTTATATGTAACACATATATTGGATGAATATACATTATAAAGTATTATTTTAAATCACTATTAGGTCATTATGATTTCATAAACACTTTATATATCTCTTTAGTATTTAATTTTGAACCAAAAATCGGATTATCATAGAAAATTATTAAAAAATCAATGTTTGATAAATATAACGTCTTGATTCTAGAAATACTAATTATTTTTTCTAAATAATTTTATAAATAATTGAATTTTCACTTTTAAAATAAAAAAAAACATTTAATGAAAATTGATTTATTTTTAAAAAAAATGTTCCAATCCTTAATAAAAATTACAATTATATTCATAAAAATTATACAATAATTAATATTTTATAAAAATAATTTTTGTAATACTATTTTATTATAATATTACTTAATTCAAAAATCCCTTAATTTCTCAAAATAGATTGTGTAATTTAATTTGAATATTAACTAAAAATACTATTTGTTTTTTAAAACCCATTTAAAAACTTACAACAATAAAATAAATTAATATTCATTATTCTATGAATTATAATTTAAATAATCATAATGCTTTGTTCTTTTTGCATATCCATTTATTACACCTGCATATTCCCAAAAAAATGTGTGTGATGGGGGGATTTCTTGGGGCCGTTCGGTGACCATGGTTCGTGTCATGATCTCGATGTGCTTGAACTTCTCCTGTAAACAATTCCACTCATACTTAAGTTGTTAGATCTTATCTTGGGATTGGTCTATGTAAAATCCCAGAAATGGTATCTCCCTCAAAAGGTTTGATAAATGGGCTACAAAGGGGACAATCCTACCAGTCGATGCCACCACATCCCTTCTCAGTGTGAAATGGACTTGTTAAAACAATTTATATATATAATAGTTGTGTGATCAATATTCACATTACAGTTATATTATCAACAGTAATGATACATAATAGTAATTTAAACCCACATAATAATAATATTAATTTCATGTATTTTATATTTCCATAAGTCATATAATTTAAAAAAATAATGGGAATTTTTATTCATGAATGATCGGGTCATTAAAACAGTGCACTATTGTTTGTTTCTGTTGGATGTTAGTTTTCTGAGCCCGTCACTCGCAAAACATTTTCGAACAGTCTAGACAACTCACATGACATAAAAATATTCTAAAACAGAAAAATTATAACTGTTTTAACTTTCATAAATCCATTTTTCATATCAGATTTATATTAATTCTATCCATAAAATTGAAATCAAAATTCTTTTTAAATTTCCATGATTCAAGAATGGAGGACATTTCATCTTCGAAACCTTAGAACACGTCATCACTAAAAAAGACTTCGGGGAAAAATAAAATCTCACCTAACCTATATAGGGTTGATTAATTCCTACAAAAATAGACACTATTATTATAATCTCCAAATTATTCATTAAAATTCACTTGTAATACATGATAATTAAGACAAAAAACTCGATCCAACAATCACATCGAAAATTTCAACATCGAGATTGTTAATAGAAAATACTTAATGAAATGAGACATGATCGCATCATAGTATCTTTTACCAATAATCATATGGTGCTCCCCACCATAGTATTTATATTATAAGGGTAATTTTATGTCATGGTGCTTCCACTATTGGAAATACCTAAAAAAATATTTAATTCTCTTATAATGTAATCGATCATCTTTTTGAAATTAATTAAATGTTTAATTCCAAATAGATATCATTCAGTCTATTCATGACATGAAATTCTACATCTGTACATTTAATATCACACTTATAACCCTTGTAATGTTATACAAGATGTTCCTCACAGACCACATTCAACCATGTAAGAAAAAAGAATGATCCGCAACTACATTTCTACTATTTCTGAAGATGGTCATATTTAATATTTGATACATCTAGAACCGGATTGTGATGAATTTACAATAAGGTATATTGAAATTATTAAATGATTTCTCAACAAAATCCCTTAATTTTCCTCTAATGAAGCCTCTAATAAATAAAATTATGATATCATTCCACCAAAAAATCATGGGTGTATATAGGATCCGACACACTTGGAACTTTATGCTCTAAAAAACTCTACAAATCTTGACTATAATTTGGGATAAACTCACAATAAACTACTAAAATACAAGGATACCATCTATTATTTTCAATTAGTAGTTTTTTATATGTGAGAAATAAATTCATATACAAAACATCCATATATCAAGAACACTGATTGAGCCCAACATTGGTATCTTTCCTAAGGATTGAAACACATGGTCTATTAGTGTTCATGAGTCCATTATATGTTATCCTTAATGTGAATTGTAGTACAAAATTGGGAATTACACAACTAAAATATTATCCACAATCCTAGTGTTCAACTCTAAAATATTCTATTAATCAATAAAATAAGTAGTTTAATTTCTTTCATTAGATCATCATATAACTGACGCTCTCCAAGTGTTCCTAGAATAATGTCAGTATAAGGTTCATGATCATATTCGAACCATAAGTACACTAATATGATATCAATGGGTACCAATAAGGCCTAATTCACTCTCTTCATATCCATTACAAAGTGAATGACATGGTTTCCAACCAATAATATCCATCTATACTTAATAAGAATAGTCAAAACATCCCTATATGACAATATCAAAGAGATAAAATATACCAACAAATTTGTATTCATTAAAAAAACATGTTTACATCACTAATGAATCTTTATATGATTTAAAAAAACCCCACCATATTACAAAATCATCTCACAGTTTCCTCAAAGGATACGTACGCAACCAAAAATGTCATCATCATACTCAGTTTCATGCACCGATACACCTTAGAATCATTATATTTTTTAGTTTGTTCTAGCACCCTTACAATGAATCTAGAATAAAAAATCTATAAAAAATCATAACTTAGTTTTATTAGTAGCATAATCTTATGTATTATATATCATGAACTAAAAGCCTCATAAACCTCTAAAATCCATTATGACGATCTCTAAATGGCCTATTTTAGTTTCACCCATTGTCAATGGAGGGACATGATTTAGAACGTCCAACATGACATTCCACACTATAGAAATTTACTTGTAATTGTTTACATGGAATGGGAACTCATCCAATGGAACAATCTCTTTTTTCCACCGATCATGGGTTACAGATGTGACCAAGATTATTTTACCAGGAACCAATTCAAATATTGAATAAATTCAACACTTAAAAGAGTGCTAGATTATATTTACTCAAGACATATACATGATAACCTTATCAGTTGTGCTCATGAATTTCATTAGTATCAGTCACATATGTGAAAATTTAATGGATAAGTACTTTTTTAACACATGATCCATTTAAAAAATCATCTCGATTTCTTAGATAACACAATTTGCTCTTGTTTTTAGGTATCTATACATTTGATTCAACTCTAGAATAGAAAATATAAAAGTGTATATTAAACAATTTCCACTAAACATATATATTACATTGTAACATATTACAAACTCAGTGGGTATCATGTGTATCTAGGCGTGCTACCCTGTGATATCATCAAAATAATATCATGGAACATTATACTATTCATAAGACTATATGTTCTATGCCCCCAATTATTGAATGATACATTAAAATATTCATACTAGAGTTGTAATATCACATATGACAGTTAATCATCATGATGACCTCCCAAGTCGTATATCACTGATGAACAAGAATAAGTGTCACATGACATACTTGGTAGCCTACCATTCCATAAGAATTTCAAATCTAGTTAACTAAATTGTTACATGGTACTCAAATACATCATATGGATTAACATCCTGAATGAAAACCAATTTACCTAGGGGTATTGTCCCATCACTAAGAGTCCTACATGGGAAACATGGATCCCAAACTAGACCCCTTGTCTACAAATATTCACAATCATTAAGCATGGTATAAAATTTTTGAGGGTTCTACCTACCCTGAGCTAGACCCATACTGAAATTTATGTGTTTATCAATTAAATAGGTCAAGAGAAAAAGGTTCACTAGGATTATTGGCCTAGCCTCTATGTTTATTGTAAAAAAATGGGATAACATGGACTTATAAGAAATGTTTCTAATATTTTACAAGGCAGAACTCAGGGAAATATTTAAACTTCCCTTATAAGAGGTTTGAAAAACAAAAACCAAAACATTAAGATTTCATAAATGTTATTATCATCAGTTTATATTTACTCTTCTTCGCTTAAAAATCCTATATACATATACAATTATGGAATAACAATTATACATGGTAATTAATCTAGATAATACCACAATAGAACTTATGAAAGTTAAATCAATCTTCCTTTCATGTATTATTTAATTAGCTTGCATCCTTTATCAATATAGAAATTTTTTCATATAAATTCATTTTTATCATTTACAATTATCTAAAAGGATCTCACAATTTGGTTTGTCAATTTAAATTTCAATTTCATGATATAAATGAACAAACCCATATGGTTGTAATGTAATTTTCCATTAATAGATTCTTTATAACAATAAATATCAAAAGTATATAAAATAAAATATTATTTTCTTGTGTGATTCAGTTAAGTATGATTCCAACATATAACTATGAATGACATTGTATAAATTTATGATAACATATTAAATGACCATGTCTATATATAAGAAGAACACCCTCAAGGGGTCCTTCACTAATGTATTGAAAATGAAGGTGACCTATGTGAGTTTAGTGATTTTATTTATGATTTTAGAACACCTATAATCTGTTAATTGCATTAGTGAAATTCCCAAACAGACCTACTTTGGTCCAATCATTCATTTATAAATTATTTCATATGTTTTGTCATGAAAAAAGTACAAAGATAATTTCCATCTGAAATGAATCCATTATCTGATAAAATTTATATTTAGAAAATTTCATTATTCAGCAAGATTCACTACCCTTATGAATATATAGAATTACTTTCCTTAAAAAAGATTCAGTTTTCATTCATGTAGCTACAAAAATGTTGTAACTTTTTTTAACAATATAAAAATTCCATATGCAATTATATGATTACATAGGTTACCCTTTCAAATTTTTTAGTTCCCATACACCTTATAAAAATGTATTAGAGACAATTTAATCATATCGATTAATGTTTTATCCCATACGACCAATTGTATATGGATAAATCCTATAGTTATTGGTAAGTTAAGGTGTCACAATCCTGATTTATTGGAAACCACCATTTGTATTGATAAAGACACTTCAAAACCCCATCATATATCATAATTATAATGAAAAATCATATCACATTATAGTAATAAATAAAAGCATATAATTAAAAAAAATAATGGGATGTAGTAAAATTATGGTAAATAATAATATAAACATGGTATATTGATAAGCATGATACTAAATCACATAAGTCACACCCATCATGTATCAACAAGTCAAGCAATACAATCTACATGGCATGACATATTCTTGGAATGAGAATTTCAATGTTCCTCAAATGATATATGTCACTATACATATTTTAATATTTTACATGGGAAAAATTATATAAATCTCAAAAAATAAATAATTAGTTAAATGCACTTCAATCAATTAAGGTGAAATAATAATCAACTATAACAAATAACAAGATGAACATTTGTCTCATCCTTGTCCAGTGGGTCTTTTTTACATGTCTGGTTTAATAAATATCATAAAATGTTATGTACAAAGTGTTGAAACATTCCTAGTATCTTTTCTACAATCTGAATATAGTATGACAATGGAAAATAAGATTTGATTCAAATTTTAAATGTATCAACCCATCTAACACTATAAACAATAGTCTGAACAATCATCCCATAAACTGAAGTGTGCCTATTCATTTTCCAAAGGGTTCGAACAAGTAATAAAGTTATAATGGTGGTATAATGGGGAGACAATACCAAATCGATCAATACAAAAACCATATAAATAAGTAAATATTAAAAAAATGGAAGAATATATTAACTGATATGACGGAAAAATTCTAGAAATACAACCATACATGTTCTTGTGATGCTACAATATATATTCATAAGATATTCAATAGGGAATACATAAACAATAAATAATAAAATTAAAAAGGTAAAAGGCGATCTACAAGGGAATACTATTATCTAGATCAGTTTTGTTCTCCCAAGATTCTATGTACAAGATTAATAATCCATAAACCTAATATTGAAACCATGGTGTATATTCTGGTACCCAAGTTTAATGGAGGCCTAAACAGTGTGTGATATAAAATCAATAGGCCACCATGAATGGTTTATATTTATAGATATCCTTTGAATATAATATATTGATGTGAAAGGGTAATAATAAATGGAGAAATAATAAAAAAAATATATCACCTCGGTTAGGGTTCTTAACAGGATGCTCTACAGATTCTACCTGCTTCAGCATACGCTGTAAAGTCTATGAATAGATGTCGCCCAATATTTTGACATATTTTATGTTGTGTGTGTTTTTATACACTATATAGATAAAAAATATATAAGTCTGTGTATTTATATAAGTATATATGTAATAATATCCAGGACCATAGGGTTTCTCATGAGCCATCCATGCATAATAATAAGTGGTTCCATAATTTTTGTGTCGCATGTATTGAGGAAGGAAGTATAATTAGGCTATAATATATATAAATCATTATATGAATCCATGAATATTATTTTAATTGGAATAATATTCAATGGATTTAATAAAAAAGGAATCTCAAGACAATATAAGGTGTTCCATGAAAAGGAACCTGTGTATCTCTCTAGTTATACTATAAAAACCAATCACTGTAGAATCTTGTCTAATGTGATTTGAATAATAACAGATTTATTAGTCAAAACATTGTACAAATTCATAAACCTATCTTGCCAACCATGTTATACAACATAGGAAACTAGGTATCACTCATGGGCTAGTACATTAGTATTCCACTCCAATCCCATCTAATGTAAAACACTACAGAACCTAGTATCTCTCATCAGTAATATAAGGCATCCTATTGGGGATATTGTCCAATTTTTCAATGAAATAAATCATTAGTCACTCTTAAAATGTTATAATTTATTTAACTTGTGATTCTATCCATGAAATTCTTTAAAAATAACCCATGTATTTATAGAATACAGTGCACCTCTTCGGTGGTTTTATTATAAATTAGGGAATGTTAGTTAAACAAAATTATTTAACATAATTTATAGAAATTTTTGTAGGGTATAGATAAATATATATATAAAGATTATTTATGTTTACAATTATAGTTATAAACATAAATATTTTCATGAAAACTCCCAAAGGTTGGTCTAATTTCCTATACAATGTATTGTATTCAGTCGTATATATTCAGTTAAGGCCAAAGGGGGTGGTCCAAGATAAGGTTAACAACCTCCAATGGTTACATTTAAATACACATAGGCAATCTAATTTAGGAAGTTGGAATTAACATTATTAATTTCATATTTTAAATGATTCAAATTGATGGTCTGGAACATGGACCAAATATTTAATTTATAAAAAAACTATTCATTAAGGGAATATTCATAATCAACCTACCTCATGAATAAGCCACATCACTCATCTATTATTGAGATTTGATTCAAGATAGTTCAATAAAAAATTAAATAATAGAAAAGATTCCTAAAAATCGGATATATTTTCTTGCATTGAAATATAAATAAACACATAAATGTAAAATAAAAAATGTTTCAGGATGAATCAATGAAATTATTAAGGTATTCCAACACAACCTATAGTAATAAATTAAAATATAGGATGAACAAAATCTCTTCAGACATAGAGGATTGGAAGAGATATCCCTATGAGAGGGGATTTTATGCATGGATTGGAGGGGAAAAAGATAATGATGTAAATAAGGTGACAAGAGAAAATCATAATATCACACCATTAAAGGAAGAAGTTTATTTTCCATCATGGTTTGGTTGAACCGTGTGCCATCATTGTACATCCATGGATATTTTTTACTCACCATACGTGTTAGGTAAATTGTTTTGGAAAAACAAGAACAACCCATTCACACCTTTATAGACCCTCCATAACACCCTACATTTTCCCCATAGAGTGTATCATAGTTTCATAAAACTATTCCCCTATACATGGAAGAGTCATGGTTTGGGACCCATATTTAACAATAACAATGCGACAACCATGTACCCATGTCGTTTTCTCCTAGAATTACGTTTTCAAAGCCCTATTCTCTCGATAGTCATCAAAAAACTATGAAACATATATATACTTAATTCCATTCTAAAAAAAGAAAACACATAATTATTTTATCATTCATATTTCTATTTTTAATCTTATTTTATGATTTATCCCATCCCATAAATCAAAAATAAAATTCTATATGAAACATACATGGTTCAAAAACATAGGACGTTACAAGTATACACCTATATGGACTTATCCTTCATTGATAGTGGAATTTTATGTTTTTAATCTGAACTCTATAATCATGGGATTAAACATGAAAAAATAATTAAAGCACTTTACAATATATGTGACACACTTATGAATTTATATGATATCAATGTGATAGGTGGACCAAGAATTATATATTCCTCCAACACATTAGGTAATTTTATTATCTCATAAGGTACCATATATCATACATGGTAAGTTATCCTAAATTTTTTTTTGATGTATTTTGAATTATCATTGAATTATTCATATATTATAAAGTTTTTTGTTTTTTCAATGTTCTCAATTTTGTTTTATGTTATCAACTTATATGAATCTTTGATGTTTATTTTTATGATTCCCACCCCTATTATGATACCTTAAAGGAATCTGGAATGGCATTTACTAATTTAAAATTTTCTATATTTTTATTATTCCTATAATGGGATTTATATCACGACATTTAATTATGAATTTCCCAAGGATATCTCATATAGTTTTAGAAGATCAGTGGGATATTACGATCATGTTTAGGAGTTTCTAAATAATGTTGTTGTATCCATGTTTCAAGATATTATTCAGTTTAACAAATTACCCAACAAAACTAGGCAACATGACATCCAAGAATTGTATTATGAGAACCTTGATGTGATAAATCCATAATTAAGCTGTATTAAGGTATTTGTTTCTAGGTGATCTCTCTTACGAGGAGTTGTTGGTGAAGTGCTTGCACTGTAGAGATATATTCCAATGAATCAATCTAACTCACATAGCCCATGTATTATGTATAAACCATATGTATGAGGAGGTGATGTAAGAACCATAAGAAACCATGAATTATAAATTCCCTCAATTTATTCAACATTAGTATATTAAACCAAATTGTGAGGGGGAAATTTCATTAGGTGAGAACGATTTAATAACACATAATTTAATCTATTTTATTTTCCTTAGGAATATATTATTGATTCATAATTTTTAATATAATATTTTGAAAAGGCACTACATGATAAAAGAAATAAAATTTTATTATAATAATTCAAAAATTATATTCCTAGATTAAATATTGAACAATGAATTTAAAGTGAAACAATGGAATAGATAAAGTAATATTAGATAACAAGAATAGAAAATTTTGGATATGGTTGATCCACCAGTATAAGTTCCCTCATGAACAAAAATGTTTAAATGAAGAAAAATGTTATTCATCCTATATAAATATTGAAAATGGAAAAATATTTATCCATGATAGAAAATAAAATTCAATAAATAATGAATCAAATATAAAATTAATATATAAATTATGGATCTTATATGCCCATTAAAAATTTATCCACTGTATTAGTTATCCGAACATTGGAATAGTAACCTGACCATTTGAATAGTAAACTGAACATTAGGAATAGAAACCTGACTATTATAATTCAATCCACACCCATGGAATTTAAAATTTATATTTAGGTGTCTTGAAAAATGTAAATATGATATATTTAAAAAATGTGACAAGTGAATTATTTTTAAAAAAAATTATATATTAATGTTTTTGTTTCTATAAATTTTTTTTTTGTTTCACATTTTTATTAAATATAATTATTTTAAATGTACATATATTTTCAGAAAATAGTTGTATAATTTTTTTTATATTTATCATAATTATATTATAATTTTATATGTCCATAAGTAATTATTCATATAGTATTAAAATTGATTATAATTCTCAAATAGGTATTCCTCCAATAAAAGAGGTTTTTATTTAAAAAATTTATTTCTCATATTTAAATAATTATATTCATAAAATGTATAAAAATATTGTAATATAACAATATATGAATTTTTAGGGATAACTCTTTGCATGTTTTTAAAATAGTTGAATTTTTTTCAATAGTGAAATAAGGTAAAATATAATGGTTATAATTATAAATACATGGATTTATAGTCACAGATGATTATTGAAACCAGTTCATTGAAATACAATGGAGCATTTATATATAGAGTAAAAAAATAAATGATATTTATTTTCATAAGCTAAATAAATAAATTAATGATAATAATATTCAAAAACACCCCTCTCCTACCATAATAAATAACCCCCTGCTCCTCCATACTTTTTGGCGTTATTATTTCCAAATTTTTTAAAAAATCTCTCCAAAAATCTCTATCCATGTCCTTATAGGTCAATTATTCTCAATTTCCAAAAACAATGTTCCTTAAGGAATATTTCAAAATGGATTATCCAAGAGGTAATAATGTGAGATCTTATATTTTTTAATTCTTATCTTTTTCTACCTTCTCATTTCCACCCTAATAAAACATGATACAGTTATTTTGGTATTATAAATATATTGTAATATTATTATTTTAAATTTAATATTTATACTCTAACTTGAATTAACATTATTCTAAAATGAAAAGTTTTTTTTCAACATGTTTGGTTGACGACCTCCATGAACAACATACTTTTTTTCTCTACCGACTTAAAGTATGGATATAAAAATTTTACTATGGTCAAGTAGGATGATAATAAGTAAAATATAATTTATTTCATTTTTGGAGTGTTTTAATAATCATTTAATTAAAAAAATGAATCTAAATCATAAGAGTTTGTAAAACAGATTAAATGAACTACTCTTATTACTTTGTGATTTTCACTGAATAAACCTTACTTATATCGGGACACAAACAAATATTTAGGATGATTTTAATTTTTGGATAGACATTAATATAATGTCATTTCACTTTTAGAGTTGTATTCTTATTACAAACCTAAACCCAATAACCCATAGAAGGTTTCTACATTATTATAGAGGCATAGATACAACGGATTTGATCCCGATGGAAAAATTAGATTAGTATTCTTGGAGAACCAGAAATATACAAGACACCCATTTTATATTTGGAACAGGATATAATATATTATAAAATAAAATGATATTCATTTCGGAAATTCATTTAAAATTTTCATTCCTCTAACATTGGGAATGTAATGAAAATAAGTGTAAGCTGAAATTCTTGTAAGTTTTACATAATGCGGAATATGACATGAGTAAATAATGCATAATGAATAGTTAATGTTAAATATCGAGAACGAAATTCCATTTTATGAATAACATGAGAAAAAAATACATCCGTCGATAATTTAAATGCAGTAATGCCATTGATAATGATCAAATTCTCAATGAAGGAAATCAATAACACTGGACATCATGATCTTCAATATAATAATATCTATACCATTTATGCCTCTATCCATATTAGTTTTATTGATGGGTTTGTATACACTATAAACCCATTTAATTTTCCCAACTAAATTTTATCATGAGACATGTCCATGAATCATGGAATTATATAGTTATATAACCTACTCACCACTACGTTTTCAATGCATTCCTCATATATTCAATGTTTAATTCAAATACAAATTATTATCCCTCTTTAATTAATTTCATAATTTACCAATTAATAAATGATACATATATTTCCCCAGTTAGTGAAATAACATTCAAATTTGAAAACCACTTATATAAATGGTTTATGGTTTTATAAATAATCAAACCCACGATAGAAATAATATTTAAATTTATTATAATTTTAACATCTAATGACCACAATAGAGGTAATGTTTCAAGATAAAGAAAACATATAAAAGTTAATAAGTGATAAAGGATGACCATCAATTCATTATGAATATATGTTTTATGAAAAATTAATAAAAATTAAAATAAAATAATATTTTATTAAGAATTTAAAATAAGATTTCTTTAATGGTTTTTTTGTAAAACCAATGAGAAAATTTATAAAAATGTAAATACAATAAAACATTTGTGGTGCCAGGAAAGTTTGTTAACAATGTATATTTTATAAACATTCAATTATACATTTTTTTATAAATTAAAAAAAGAATTTTTGAAATGATTTCAAATATTAATTTTGAAAATTTTAAAATGTAATGTATAAATTAAAATTTTCATAGAAAATATATTGAGTAATAAAGTAGTAATTTTTTATAAAATTCAAAATTTGGACTTGGAAGAAAAATATATCTAACAAAAAGAGAAAAAAAATCATATTTTATATTAATGATTTCATTACGTGACTAAAGTTACAAAGAAAATAATATTTTTATGAAAATATGGAAACTCCTTAAATATCAATAGAATAATAAAATGCATAAATTGTATGAATAATAGATCATAATATTCCTTTAATGAAAAGAAAAAAGAATCCAAAAAAATTAGCATGTAGAATAAATATTTAACTATTTGATAAAAATTAAATTGAAACACCTTCAGAGGATATACATAAATAGAAACATTAATCATCATTATTAAGTAGGTCATCATATTAATTAAATAAAGGGAAAGTATATATACCATATAAAATTTAATACTTTCATAATAACTAATCTACCTCAATAGATTATATATTGAGATAAAATCCCTTACCTCATACTTATTTTTTGTTTATCATTATTAAATATATTAAATAATGGATTTAAGAATGTTAATAATTTATTAAATAACCATATTTAGATTTTTAATATCATATATTAACATCTAGTAGAATCTTATAACCCATTAATAACATTTCATTATTGTCATTAATTCATGTGTTAACTACTTTTATCCTAATGAATGTTTTTACACAAAAGTTATAGTTATTATTATTATGATGCAGTACCGATATATCTAGAATTATATTAATGTTTTACATATCATATTTATTAATTATATATTTTTTGAGAATCATTAATGAAACATGTACATGGGAAATTAATATCATTTATAAATGGACATGGTTTGTCACACATACGAATGGGCGACGCTATCGTTTCATTAATAGGTGAAAGGTTAAAGAAGTACATGATATATTAATTTCCTAGAATAAGAAATATGTCATAAGCATAATATATAAACATTATTTCCATAATTATGACTATATATGTAAGTCGATGTTGTAAAATAAGTTACATTGGTTCCTGAGGTGGTAGTCCACTATACACACAGGTGATTGATATGTTTCCCATTTGATGGAGAAGGAGATAGATAAATATTTTTCCACAATAATTAAAAGATATAAGTATTATTTATATATTTGGTTTCTTTTATTGGAATTATTAAGAATCAATTGATGATTATAAAATAAAAAGTAAAAAATAATGATCTTGGTGAACACGATTACCTTCTCTTAGAAAAAACTTCTTTAGATCTCTAATTAGGGACCCTTGCATTGGTATTTTGGGAATAGAATATACTATATAACATGGATAACGATGCTTGGGAGATATTTTTTCAATTTATTTTTATGTGTGCATTGATTAATATTTGTGAATATACAACTGTAGGAGGTTTCCTTTTATAATTGAGTTGAGTGGAACCCCAATATTTTTGGAAATGTTTTGAAACAATGTCAAGACAATGTCTGGGAAAATGGATCTAATATGGATTGTATTAAAATTTTATAACGGGAATTTAAATATTAAAATAACCCATGCGGTTTGAAAAATATTTCAGGTCATTTAATCCCGTATCGTATAAAGTTAACCCCTGGTAATCAAATATAATCATTAAATGCGATGACAAAATTTTATTTCTTTTACTATTAATTATGAAAAAATAAAAGTTTACATATTACCCAATATTATAATTAAGATTTAAATTATTGATTTTTTTTTTAAAAATTCAATTGAAATAAGTTTAAATTTTAATTTAAAATTAAACCAACAAGATTTGTTGAAAAATGGGTTTTCAAAGAATGCAATATTAAAGAAAAAGAGGATCTTACATAAACTATATGGATATTAACTATCATTATTTGGATTTAAATTAATGAAACTGGATATATAATCAATAAATTTCATTTGAATCATTCTTAATTAGTTATTATTTTAATTAATTAAAGTGTAAATACATTGTCACGTCTCTACATGACTCAATCTATGAATAGTAAAGAAACGAGTTAGAAACATGGTTGCAAACACACCTTCCCATACAAAAAAGGATTCCCAAATGTAGTGTGGTCCTAGGGTATATCTATAGAGATAATATTAATTTATATGAGAGAGAAAATTCTATATAAATAACCAATCCTTATCCATATATAAAAATAAATAGATTGTCGGTGTAGTAAATATAACAATGTTGTAATAAACTTTAATGTAACAAAGGTTCAATCAACTATGTCATACATAAAAAACTGATCACCCAGTGAGGCAACCATTGATATAAAATATAATATAAATCGAACCAATATAAAATAACCATGAACTAGTACTAACACATAGACCAACCTCATACCCATCGTCCAAAGAAATTTTGGAGAATCTCCATCATAGTCACAAGAATATAGACAAGTGGATTTTCATGATCATGTACCTATATGACTCATAAAATTACATCAGGAATATAATATTATCCTGAACTCATAAATAACTTATAAATTTTTTTTATGTTTCATGGATAGGGGTGATAAAAAAATTTGTAGGCGACCCTCAATGGTAAATCTATAATCTGCTGTCATAAGTGAATTCTCCTACAGTATGCTCATCCAAGACAAGATAGTACAAGAAGTTAAGAAATAAAATAAATATATATTAAATTCACATGTATTAAATCCCAAACAAATGGAATAACTATTGATAATTAAATTAGATATATGTCATAACACTCAAGTTGTGTATAAATAAGTTCATCCTTGGGTCTATATTCTTGATTCACAATGCCTTTTGGCCAGTACCAGAAATATATTTCAGTAAGAAATATCACCACATGGGGATATATTTTCTATAACTAGGATCACATGTAATTTTGACCAACAACTATAATGAAGTACTTTACATAATAATTTTACATCATGTAAATATGGAACTAAGCTAGATATTATATAAATCCTGAAATGTAAATCCAGTCTGATGTCTAAGTCAGGGGTCTCAATTTGTTGACAATCATGACATCATGAATCAGATTACCCATAAATGGGATGAAACTTATGTTATATATAATTTTACTAATATCAATATCTAAGGTAATAAATTTCAATCTATATAATGACATTCTCAATAGTCTCATCCCTAGTAAAGTCTTGGAAATCTAATAATATGTGTCTACCCACTACAAGTGATTATATTAGGCATCACTCAATTATATAAAATTAATATTAATGGGGATCTGAAAGTGGGTTTCTAAATCTCTTCATAAAACTTTTTCTATAACCCCCCTTCTTTGAGTAATCCTAGTGATAATAGGGAAAATCATTCATGAAATATAACAACCCTGATCTTTATTACACACTCGAACATGATTTATTACATAAAAATTAACTTAAGACAACTATAAGGTTCAAGAGGTATAGTTCCATCAAAAATCATGGACATTTTATGATAACTGAAGACATAAAAAAAAATCGTTATTGAAAACTTCCTTTACATGATGACAACGTCCCCTTATATATAGCATTGCATGGGATTACCTGAGCACATACATGTGAAAAGTGTGATCTATAAAGAGAATTAAGGGAGTAAACAAGTAATAACATGAATAATAAAATGTGTTTTAGTTCATAGTAATATCAATGTACTGGAAGAGAGACATGAACATAAAGGCATGATAGTGCATGATTAGTGCATGATTATCATAACATGGACATGTGGCAACAACATTTAACATGATATTAGCATGATCCAAGGTCCATTGAACATGGTGGGTGAGTAAAACCCCATTTAACTTGAATTTTCATAAGTAAACAATCATTTTACTTGACGTATCATGGAATGATTCATTATCCAATGCATTGGAGCGCTATCAGGGCACACCATTCTTAATCATTTCATTTACTACATAAGCATGTCACATAGATAATATAACATGGATTCATTAAACATCGTAATATATTTCATCATAAATTAATGTGTAATTAATAAATTTAAATATATAATCAAATAGTAAATGTTCATAAAGGTGAATACCCTTGATAGAGAAATGGGCATGGTATTCACTACACAATGACTTTGGCTTGGAAAATCACGGTGCAATTACGGAAACCTAACGACATGACATAAGAATTAATAAAAATGGTTGATTAGAGAGAATGGGGTGTCTCATAATATGTACATGAAATGGAAAATAATGGGGTTTTATAGATACATGTTCCTACATATGTAATGGAATTTCAATTCATAATCACAAATAATTGTTTGAATGTAAATGAGAAGAGATAAATTCCTTAGGGAATTTCGGAATGGTAACTATTGAACATGGGTGGAATTAATGGGAGATAAAGAGGTAAATACCCATTAAATAATAAGGACATATGTATGGGAGAGGTTTTAAATCACACCCCAACATTTTTAATAAAAAACAGAATGGTATAAAAACATAATGATATTGGGAAGAAACGAGAAAAGAAGAAATCCCTTAATTAGAAGTGTGATCCCAATGGTTTGGGAGGGGATTTAGAGAAGATTCAGGGAAACTTGGTGTGTCTTGGTATGATTTTAGAGAGAGAAGGGTAGGGTATTAACTTTCTCCAAGGGTTTTGAGTGAGGACAAGTTGGATATTGGGTGGGTTTATATAGAAAAAGAAAGGGAGATCCTTAATATTTAGGTTTTGGACACAACGCCTTAAAATAATCAAAACCACAAACCAAAACATGATTTTTCCCATGGTTTTGTACAAATGGTATTGGAAAACATTATTTTATATGGCCAATAGCCGAACTTATTAAAATATTAGGCTATCTTATGTGGAGGTGAGTCACACTCACAAGGAAATCATTTTAATAGTAATCATATTTTATAAGTTTTGGAGGATCCACTGATTTTTTTTAATTGAATCTAAAAAATAATAAATTCACATTATTATAAATTTAAAACATATATTGGCTGAAGATCCCATTTAGAGTAATTTATATCACTATTGGGTCATTATGATGTTATAAAACAAATTATATAGTTAATCAGTTTTTAATTTTTAGCCAAAAATTCGATTATCTCAGAAAATTATTAAAAACTCACCAATGGATAATTTCTAAATTATGAATTAAATATAATATTCATTTTATATAAATAATTTTATAAAAATATTAATTTTTTGTTATAAAATAAAAAACTAAAATTTATCATAAATTTAGGGGTTTTGAAAACAAAGCTTTCAAACATTAATAAAAATTACAATTGTAATCATAAAAATTATTCAATAAGTTATATTTTGAAACATTTAATATTGAAATAATATTTTATTAAAATAATATTTAATTCAAAAATCAATTAATTCAACAAAATAGTTTTCTTATTTGAAGATTAATTAAAATATTATTTCTTTTTTAAAAATCATTTGTAAAGTAACAATAATTAAAGTAATGTATATTATTTATTATATACTAAAATTATGAACATAATAATAGTGCTAGGGTCTTGTTACCTAACCCCTTAAAATACCGACATATTACCTAAGGGTAAGGCGTGCGATGGTGACAGAGTCTTTGGGTTGCTCATATAACATTGTTTGGTTTGTAATCACAATCATCTTTCACTTCTCACATAGGATGTTTCTTTCGATCATAACATTTTGACGCTAAAATTGGGATTGGTCAAGAGAGAATCCAAATGATTCCAACTCTTTTCAAGGATCTAGCAAATGGTCTTTGTAAGGAGTAATTCAACTAGATGACGTCATCGCTTCCTTTGTCTATGAAAATTGGATTTGTTAAAGACCTATATTAATAATAATGAATTGATTATTGTTCAATGGGTATATTAGAAATGGTAAAAATTATTAATTGTATTTTGAAATCCGTAAACATAAAACCATGTATGTCTTTATTTTATATGACCATTATAGATAATAATATATTTAATTAGTTCAAAATAAATATTCATTAATAAAATTTTGGGTCGTTGCAATCTTCCACCTTAAGAAACGTTTTTCATTGAAATTTTATTTTCCCCACACAAAAACAGATGTGGGTTTCTCTGACTCATCACTTCCTATGATTCCCACATTTCTTCTTCAAATATATGGTTTCTCCACTATATTTTCAGAAGGGGAATTGTCTTATTTTGTAGAAATTTTTCCAAGTGATATACGATCTTTACAGACCTCTCTTCATAAGATAGTTATTTCTCCAATTGTATCACATCAAGATTGAGTACATTCTATGGGTTAGCTATGTACTTTCTCAAGAGTGATACATGGAATACATAATGTCCTTGACCTGGGTTCGGTGGGAGTTCTAGTCAGTACACCACTCCTCCAATTCGATCAAGGATCTCAAAAGTGTCAAAGTACATTGGACTAATCCTTCACTTCTTCCCAAATCTCATAACAATATTCCATGATGATATATGGAGGAATACCATACCTCAAACATTAGAATCTATATCTCATCCATTATTATCAGCATAGCCCTTTTTTTGACTCTGAGAAGCTTTCATGTGTTGCAGGATGATCATAACCTTCTCCAGCATTTTTTCGACAATTTCTGGAACTAGGAGTTTTTGATCCCCAACTTCATCCCAACACTTTTAGTGTTATTCAACTCTTCCCATAAAAGGATTCATAAGGATCCATATATATTATATAGTGTAAATTTTTGTTATATGAGAAATCAACTGGATGAATATGATGATCTCATCTTCCTTTGAAGTCCATTTGGCATGCTCTCAACATGTCTTGATGTTTTTGGATAGTCCACTTAGATTGGACATAAGTTTGAGGAGGATAATATGAACTAAAGTTCATTTATGTATTTTGAGCATATTTAAGGCTCTTCCAAAACATAGAGGTTAATCTTGGGATGATTTTAGATACAATCAATAGTGGTACTCAAGGCAGCTTTTCTACATCTTCGATTATATTTGGCCCATTTGATCCAATAACAAAACCTCTTGAATTGCAATGATTTGTGCAGCCTTTGTAAGATGATCCACAACATCCCAGATATCATTTTTTCATTAGGATGTCTTCGGATATCTGGTGACAAAGTCCATGGTTATGTTTTCCCATTTCCATGCTGGTATGGGTAATGGTTGCATCATCCCCATATAAATATACCTCTCAGCCTTAAATTTATGACATACTAGGCACATTTATGTATACTCAGTGATCTCCCTCTTTATTTTATCCCACCTATAAATCCCTTGGAGATCTCGATATATATTTTTATTTCCTGGGTGAATGGAGAAATTAAAACTATGCACATCATCCAAAAGTTCTTTATTTAACTCCATATTTTTTAGAACACATTGTCTTAACACAAATCACATATTTACTTCTTCATTAATATTGATCTTTGAGGATTTACCATTTATAATTGTTTCCACCTTCATTAGAATTCCCACATCATACTTTTGATCATATTTTAACATTTCCAAAAGACACAGTTGAGAAATCATTTGTGATAGGATTGATGATGTGACCTTCGTTATGATTCTAATGTCCATCAACATCAAATCTAAGAAGATTGGATCCTCTTAAATTATTGTAAATGATATAATCACTGGATCCTTTCTACATAGGGAATATGCAACCTTGTTTTCTTTCCTTGGATGGTTTTGGATTGAGGAGTGATAGTCATTGATCATCTATAATCATCTTCATTGGATAATATTCAACTCTTTCTGTGCGAATATATACCTGAGGGTTTTGTGATCGATATATATTTCACACATCACCCTGAAGAGTTAATGTTAGCAAATTATTAAATTGAATATTATTACAACCAACTCTAGGTCATCTGTGGGATAGTTTTTCTCATTAACATTTAATTTCCTTGAAGCATTGGAAGTGACTTTGTAATTTTTCATCAACACACATCCCATGCCCTTCATTGATCCATCAATAACTACCACAAAATGTTTTCCACTTGTTGGTTGTGTGAGAACATGTGCAGTGAAGATCCTTATATTCAACTCCTTGAATCTCTCTTCACATTCAGCACTCCTATAAAAATTAACTCCCTTATGAGTTATCTTTGTAAGAGTGGTGGAAAATCGGGAGAAATTTCTCTCAAATCAGCAATAATATCCAGCAATCCCCAGGAAGATATTGATATTTGTTACCGATGTTTCCCTCAGCAATCCCTCAATTGGAGATGTCGGGGATGGATCAACATATATCACATTTAATGTGATGATATTACCCAATAATGATACCTTATTCAACCAAAAAACTCACTTTTTGTACTTTACATAGAGATTTTCCTTTCTCAAGGTCTCTAGTATAGTTCTTAGAATCTCCTCATGATCCTCCTTGGATTTGGAGTATATTATAGTATCTACTGTAAATACTAAAAAAAAATTTCAAGGCAAAATCTAAAGACTCTATTCATCATGTCTATAATGATTTCTTGAGAATTAGTAAGTCCAAATGGAATTAAAATGAATTCATAGTGCCCGTTTCATGTCCCAAAAGTAGTCTTCGGGATATCCTGCTTCATCAACCTTAAATAAGAATACCCTGACTGAAAATCCACATTTGAGAAGTTTGGTGCTCCACATAGATGATCAAACAAGTCATAAATTTGTGGATAATGATTCTTGTCCTTTATCGTTAATTTTTTGAGATAATGATAATCGATGGAAAGGCACATTGACACATCTATCTTCTTGATGAAGAGGACTGGTGCAACCCATGGAGTAGAACTTGGGCATATAAACCCTTTAAACAGTTTATCCTATATTTGTTTCATCAACTCCCCAGGCTCCACAACAATCATTATATATGGATTCTTGGATATTGTCAATGCCCTATGAATATGTTTATTTAGAATTCAATATCCTTTCTAGGTGGAAGACCAAGAAAGTCGTTAAGAAACACATCAATTAATTCTCTCACAATAGGTATGTCTTCAAATATGGGTTCCTCCTTAGACACAATCATCTTAGTGACATATGAATACTCATATGGAAATAATATTTTCACTTAAGATGATTGTGTTAAATAATATTCATCCTTCTCATTGCACATGAAAAGAATCAGTGGTCGATTCACCATATGGATAGTGATTTCCATATCATGGAAATTTATGTTGGCTCTATATAATGATATCTAATACAAGACATGAAATGCATAAAATTATAAGAGAGTGAGTATGAAGAGGTTCACAAATATGTTTAATCCACAAATTATGACATGGGAGGAGTTATATTCATGGGATACAATGATTTCCCAAATTACAATCCTCACCGAAATCTTTACTTCCATTATTTTTTGTGGTGTTTTCATTTTTCAACTAAACATTCATGATATAATATAAATCATAGAACTAGAATCAAAAATTAAATTATATATTCTTGAATGAATAGCTAGCAAACCTGCCACCACTTTTTCGTCGGGGTTCAATTTGGTGGTAGTGATGGAAAAAGCACACCCTTTCTTCCATGGAGGTTGTTGGTTTCCTCTAAAAACCCTTGGCTTAGGGCACTGGTTTGAAAAGTTCCTTGTTTCTTTGTAGTTAAAGAACTGAACAACGCATTGAGGGTTAAATGGTATGTTCCTCTCCTCTTTCGCAGGTTCATGTTTTTCTTGTCAATAGTAAATGTCCATGTTCCATTCTATTCCATACCTAATGAATTTCCTCATCCCCTTTATGCAATTTCTGGGTTCTTCTTTTCAAACCATTGGATAGTGGGGTGCTATATTTTCTTAGAACCATTGAATTTTCCATCAGACGTCAAGGATTAAAGTCCCCCTTATGACTCTTATCCCCATGATACCCAGATTCTCTAATCTCCATTTTTACTTTCAGGAATCATTGGACAATTTCTTCATAGCTCCCAAAGAAACAGATCTTATGGGCGTTATGTAGGGTAGGTTTTATCCCACCAAAGAAGATTTCAAACTAGCATTTGGGTGTAATGACAATTCCAGAGGCATATTGTACAAGCCATGTGAATTTTTCTTCATACACTCTAATGGATTAGTCAACTTTTTTTTTGGAGGACAAGGATTTAACTTAACACTTTATGTCAGAGGGTGCAAGGAAAAAATTTACTGAAAAATATTTTCTGGAAATCCTTCCATTACAATTCCTCAATCTCCTCCTCAACATTTTATTTTTTTTATCAATTTCCACCATTTATTAGCTTCCCCCTACATTATATAAACAGAACAAATTACCTTCCCTAGTTTGGAACAATGAAGGATGTAGAAGATCATTTCAATGGAGTAGATCCATTATTCGGCAATTGAGTGGTCAGATGATCCATTAAAAGTATGAGGACTTTTTCTCATGAAAATCTATATTGTGACTTTTTCTTTCATGGGTGGGGGGGGGGTTCGAAAATTATTCATGACCCATGTTTCTATTAAACACATGAGTTTACTGAGAGAGTATAATGAAAATGATCATGATTCACGCTCTCGTCGTATTGTGCAAATCATTGGAATAGTCATCACATGGATCATGACATTGGTTGTTATTTCGAGTCCCCTTTTTCATTCCATTGGATGGAATAAAAGGAAATTTAGTTGTAACCCATAAATAGTAATCCAAAGGCAAAAAAAACTACTTATAAATTACTTTTATTTCCTTAACTTATGAATTTAGAGGCTTAAATCTATGATATCATTGATCTAATTCCCCACATATATTTTAAGGAGAATTTTTTTATTCCCTTAATAATGGTTTATACTAAGCTTATGAATTTACCAAATAATATCCCCTTGGAGTGTCACAACCAATAGTGCTACAAGATGCATTGTCATGCACCGGTTCCCATTAAAGTCAAGGTCAAAGAGGTGTTTTCGCATTTTATCCCTAGATACATCTATGCCAGAGCCGCCTCAACCAAATCATATCCAAAAATGGATGTATTTTATTGATAATCCACTTACTCAATACTAAAAAATGTTTAGGTATTTGTTTATTATACATTTTATTATCCAAATGTCTTTCACTTGTGTTTTCTAATCCTAATCCCAAAAATAACTAATCCTCCCTTTGATACCAACAATAACAAACCTACACTTTATTACAACCTTAAACGTGATTTATTAAATTAAATTTAATTTAAGGAAACTCTTAGGATAATTAAGTATAGTTTATTGAGAAACTAGGGACATTACATGAAAAATTAAGACATAAAAATACAACATCCTTATTGAAAACTTTCATTGCAATACCACAACATTCGCTCATAACGAGAATCGCATGGGATAACCTGAGGACACAAATACGAAAATGGTGAGATTTAAAGCCCAATAAGAGAGTAAAAAAGTCATAACATTAAGAATAAAATGAATATTAGGTCATAGGAATATCAATGGAGCATAATATAAACACGAACATAAAGACCTGATACAACATGATTAACATAACATGGAAATGTGGCAACAACATTTAACATGATATTAGCACGAGGAAAGGACCACTGCACATGGATAATGACTAAACCCTCATTTAACATGAATTATAATGAGTAAATCCTCATTTCACTTAATGTATCATGATACCATTATTTACCAAATTCATTGAAGCGCTATCAGGGAGCACTATTATTAATCATTAAATTTTATGAATAAGTGTGCCACATGGATAATATAACATGAATTAAGTAAACATCATCATTCATTCAATGATAAATGAATGTGAAATTCATACATGAAACTCGATAATCATTATGTAAATTTGAAAAAAGGTGAATACCCTTGATAGAGAAATGGGGACAATATTCACAACACAATGAATTTGCCTTGGAAAATCATGGTGCAATTTCGGCAGCCTAACGACATGGCATAAGAATTCATGAAAATTTTTTATGAGAGCAAAAGGTCTGTATCAGAAAATTTACATTAAATGGAAATTAAGTGGTTAATATAAATACATTCTCCAACATATGTAATTGAATTTAGATTCATAATACAAAATAATTTTTTGAATGTAAATGAGAAAAGAAATTTTTTTATCGAATTTCGTCAAGGTAACTAGTGTACATGGGAGAAATTAATGAGAGAGAAAGAGGTCTATCATCATAAAAACATAATAAGGTATGTATTTGGGAGATTTGAAATCATAACCCAACATTTTTAATTGAAAACTAAATGTTATAACAACATCATGAAATTTGGAAAAAAACAAGAAAAGACAAAATCCCTTAATAAGAAGTGTGATCCCAAAAAATTGGTAGGGGCTTTACAGAGGATTATAGGGAGACTGGGGAGTCTTTGAAAGATATTAGAGATACTATGTAAGGTAAGGGATATGCTCCAAGGTTTTTTAGTGAAGAAAAGTGGGAGATTTTGTGGGTATATATAGGAAAAAAGAGGGAATTCTTTATTATTATGTTTTTTGAAACCCAACATTAAAGTAATCAAAACCACAATCCAGCCCATGGTTTCATCAAAATGGGAGTGGGAAAAATTAATTTATAAAGATAATGGATTAAATTATTAAAATATCAGGCTTTCTAATCTGGAGGTGATTCACACACTCAAGGGAATCATTTTAAATGATAAAATGTTTTATAATTATTTGAGGGTCTACTAGTTTTTTGTAAAATAAATAAAAAAACCCAAAACACATTATTTTAAAGTAAAAACATATATTGGCAGAAAATAAAATTTATATTATTTTATTTCATCACTATTGGTACATTATGATGTCATAAAACAAATTATATAGTTAAATGGTATTTATTTTTTACCCAAAAATTCCATTGTCTCAGAAAATTATGAAAAAATATACCGTTGGATAATTTCGACACCCTGAATACAGAAATAATATTCATTTTATCTAAATATTCTTCAAAAGATGTTAATTTTTACTTCTTAAATAAAAAATTACATTTATTGAAAATTAATGGGATTTAACAAAACCAGCGTACAAACCATAAAACAATTAGAACTTTATTCATAAATATTATATGATCATTTGTATTTAATAAAAAGTAATTTAGTAATAATATTTTAGTAAAATATTATTTAATTGAAAAAAACTATTTATTCATGAAAATATATTTTTTTATTAAATATTAACTAAAAATACTATTTGTGCTTTAAAAATTGCTTAGAAAGTAACAATAATAAAATTAATGTATATACTGTATTCTATATAAAAAAATTCAAATAATCATAGTGTTAGGGTTTTGTTACCTAACCACTTATAATACATGCACATGGCTTATGGGTAAGGTTGGTGATGGTGACAAACTCTTGGGGTGGATCAGATAACATCTCTCAGGTTATAATCTCTCTCAACTCCCACTTCTCCTGTAGTTGGTTTCGTTCGAGCATAATGTGTTGAACATCGGATTGGGCTTGGTCAAGAGCGAAGCTCGGAGATTCCACCACCTTTTTGAGATCGGTCAAATGGTCTTCCTAGGGAGAAATTCTACTCGATGAGGCAATTTTTTCATTTGAATGAGTAAATTGGATTTTTTTAAAAGCTTTATATTTATACAAATCAATTGATCACTTCTCAATGGCTATATTTAATATGGTTACAATTCATAATTTTATTTTGAAATCCAAAAACATAAAACCATTAAAATGATTATTTTATATAACCATTTGACATAATAATACATTTAATGAGATCAATAGGAATTTTTATTAATAAAATTTTGGGTCGTTGCATGTATGGATCCCATGTTGGATCCTAGGAAGCATGTCTAGATATCCCCAAGAATTTAGGAGCCCATAAAGAATGCTCAGTGGATGGATCCTTGGAAATACGTCTTGGAATGAAAACTAATAATATCTGATCAAAATTATCATTACTCATATCCTAGGTAGTAGTTATTTGAAACCAAATAATATAATATTTAATAAAAATTAGTATATGCTGGATCCCCGTATGTACCTCTAGGTATCCCTATCAAATATTTAATCATCTAAGGCTCATTGGCCTAGTAACAAGATTCACCTTTGTAAATAATTGTTTCATCAACAATATCCTTTTGAAGGTATCAATAATGAGTTAGGGTAACTAAATAATTAAACCCACCACTACTTCCATATCCCCTCAAGTTTAGATGATTGGTATTGGTTCTTAGGTGACACCCACTAATGTATCTACCCAAACTCACAATGCACAGTCTCATGGTCAGTAATAAATTGGGGTACCATCTAGGATCTCCTAGGTCAATACACATGATATTAATTCTACTTTGGATCCTATAAGTCCACATATAAATTGAGTAATCCCTCTTGAAAACCTATAAGTCTTCATGAAATAAATGGAATACCACTTGGGATCCTCATAAATAGTAAGATAGAAGATACATCCTACATGGGAACCATGGAAACGATACACAAGTGGAGAAATCCTACATAGGATTGTCATGATGATTATGTTGTTAGAGAAATATTATAATGAATCCATGGAAGAAATATGTAAATATAGGCATCATATACTGAATGCTCTGTCCCAACCTAGTTTCTAACAACCTAATGACTCATAGGACTCATGTGTAATGACTCTAAAGGTATATTTACTCAATGTAAAGTCCATAAAACATTGAGAAGGATCATAGACCATCTCAGATGAATGTCTTACAATTGGTTGGTAGCAACATCAAACTGGTATTTCTCATCAAATAACTTCTTATCCCCTCTAACCAAGGATTATAAAAAATATACACTAGAAAAGTAACATGGAGAATCTATTCTAGTTCCACTGACAATTTCATATAACCCTTAGATAGGTATCATCCCATTTCCCACAAATGTGGATAGTTGTAATCATTAATTCGAGGAATAACATCTCAATTATCATGAATGCCTAAAAATATCTCTTAGGACACCTCAAATCACCATATGGGTTTCACCCTAATGATATGTGGATAGAATGAATAAAATTGACTAATGTTAACTTTAATTCTAACTCAAGTCTTTAAAAAATATAAAATCTTGGAAGGGGTATTGAAGGAGGAGTATATGGATTTTATACCCTAGTACATAGTGAGTACTCTCAAAGCCCCCATAGGGGTACGCACTCCATCTAGACATGGCATGTAAACCATAGATACATAGCATGTACAACTTGTACATAGCGTGTACCAAACACAAGACACCTACTTATGTGCTACACATGTTCTGGACAAGTGTTTCAGCCGGAACGTGTAATCATACATAGTGTGCACCCACAAGGGGACTAACCATGTACCATACATTGCAAAGATCCACTACATGGAACATAAGTCCTTCTACATAGGTTCATGGTTGACTATGACAAAACAATTATTACATAACAATGGTGATCTTACCTGACTCAAATGAACATTTTGTGTATATTTAGGAACAACACACAATTTGATTGGAATTTCCAAATTGAAACCCAAAAATCATCCTAAACCAATTTTTTGTCATGTTTAGTCATGGAAAGACCCAATGGTGTCTATATAAGTCATAATAGGCCCTCAAAACTTGAATTCTTAAATTCTATATGGATTTATAGAATTAAAATAAAAATTTCATATCACTACATTGAATTCACTAAATCATCATATCAATTATCAGTAATCCACTATCGCATGATGTTACAACTCATCTCAAGCTCCACAGTGGCACCTACCTTATTTTATCTCTCTCTCCCTCTATTTATCTCTCTCTATCCCTATCCTTTTTTCTATATCAGTTATTGAAAATAGAATCACATTGGGGGAGTAAAGGAGAATTCAGGGGTGTAGAAGAAAGAAGAGGGAAAAAAGAAAAGGAAGAAAAAGAAATTAAAAATAAAATGGTGCCTGATCCCAAATGCTCAACTAATGGTTATGCATCACCAAATAAAAACAACACATTATTTTCTCAACTGAGATGAAGTAATCTCAATCCAATTCTCTATTCAAAATAAATATCCAAATGAAGAAACATGAATGAATTAATATTGTTGACCTCACCTGTTTGAATAATCCCAATTATGATTTCACATGCTTTGATAGTCCCAAATAATGTTTATGTATATATTAACTCTATCAATCTATATGTTTCATAGAATAGATAAGTGTTAAGTATACTATTATGAACATAGATACTGATATAGACAAACATAGACCTACTGGTACTTAGTCTACTGATAGACAAAGGCTACCGATAGAATGAAAAGACAGTCTCTGAAACCGAACATAGCTACTGCTATGTAAAATTCTACCGTTATATGCAAGAATACCGTTACAAAAAGGTCACTGATATACATATCTACTGGTATGTATAAGTCCGTCGGTAGGCCAATGCCACTGATAGAACACGTCTACCAAGACAGACAAGGTACCGATATATACAGTCCACCTGTACCACAACCACTGATACAGACAGCTACTGATAGAACCAGAGATACCATTAGAGTAGGTCTACAGGTGTGAGCTTACATAATAGAGTTATCGATATGCACACGTTACTGCTACAGTCTACGGATAGAAGTTCACTGATACAATGAGCCACTGACTGATAGACGACGGGCTACCGATAGACCAAAGCTACCGATAGGAGTCACCATTACATAGAGCTACTGATACACGGAGTAACTGCTACTAATACAAGGAGCTACCAGTATAAGAACAAGGAGATGCCGATAGGATCTCACCGTTATACAAAGCCCACTGTTACATGTCTACCGACATAGAGCTACTGATGAAAAGACAACCGGTCACTAATACTTATCTAAAAACTTTTTCAATATTATTAAGATAATGTTAACAGTCATATTTGATGATTTTAATGCAATTAATGTTATTTAATGATATTTGTTGGCAGGTCAGGGAATCGTACCTCATACCTGTAAAAAGGTAATCATTCCCATTGACCGGAGCTAAAAGCTATAAAAGTATGAACAAAGGCCGAGTATAAGTGTGCGGGAAATAAGGACTGAAGAGTGATAAATAGTGGTTCATACACACAGAAAATAAAGATTACATACATACTGGATGAAAACAGGACAACCACGAAGACATTCATACAAGAAGAGAACAAAAGATGAACTTTAGTCAAGGAGTGAAGATCTATAATGATCTCTTCCTACACTTAAGTTGGTAAAATAGAACCTGAAGAAAACGACCCTCTTTTTTCAGACAAAAATCAGAGAAGGACTCCGAAGCATTCCTGATTAATCAAAGGAGCTCAGAGCTGCACTTCAAATAACTAGATCTTTTTAAACACTTATATACTCTCTCAGTGATTCTTTTATTTACATTTGACCAGTGTGTGTACTATGTATATTCTATACTCACACTGTCTCATGTGCTAAACTAGAGGATTTCTAAATCCTCACACAAAAAATATACAACTCTTTTGAATCCTACTCTGGATAGTGGTAGAGGTCAAGTAGGACATGAATAGACTTTGTGGTATTGTGTTGTTTTCCCACGAAAAACTATGGTAGAGGTCTTATTTCTTGGACATTATTTGTATTGTTGTTTACCCTGATCTATGGGATGGATCAAAATTTATATAAATTGTTTGAGAGGACAAAGTCTCGGCTTGAGACTGAACCTCTTGTTTTAAAAAATTTGTGCTTACTTATTTTTAGTCTTAACCTATATTGAATATTCCGCTGCTAATTACTTTGAAATATAAATTTTTTTTAATGTTACATTGACAGATAATCTAGAATGTGTTTGAAAATATTGTAATTCAGTAGGTTAGATTCAAAATCTAATTTAATCTTCTAATTAAAATAACTGAGATCTATTCAATCTTTTGAGAACCTAATCAGACCATTATAGTTTTAAAAATTCTTGATAGTTTAACTTAGTTTTTTATTGGGGGATATTAATAAAAATGTTTTTTAATAGAAATTTTTAATGGAACTAAATTCACCCCCCCTCTTGAGTATCCACTCCGACCAACATTTGGTATCAGAGGTTGGTTTATTATTAAAGGTTTTCGAAGTACTCTGTTTTTCAACTGTGATTTTAGTTTCATCTTAATGATATTAAATTTCGGTTAGATCTAAATGTTATCTCTTTGATATATTTGATAAAATATTATTATGGATACTAGACTTGAAGGAGCTGCTACCAAAAAGACACACATCATTAATGGTGTTAATTATGCACAATGGATGCTTAAAATGAAAATTCATTTTGAGTGTCTAGGATTTGATATCTGGACTGCTATAAAGACTCAATAAAAGATTCTAGAAATTGAATGAACTACTTGGGATGGACCTACTAGAACTGCTTACAATAATAACTTTAAAACAATGGATGCTCTGTATTGTGCTTTAAGAGATGAAGAATTTAATAGAATATCTGCTTGTAAAACTGCTTATGAAAGTTGGGATACTTTGGGTGTTTCTCACGAGGGAATAACCAATGATAAGGAAATGATATTGAATACCTACACTATTAAGTATGATAATTTTAAAATGAATCCTGATGAACCCATTCCACAGAATAGGAATTTGGCCAAAAAATTGGGCCTACGGGCTATGTAATGGGCTTCAAGCCCACTGGGCCTTCGGGATATGTAATGGGTCTCCCTCTACCCAGTTAAAAGAGGTCTTTGCTTTGCTTTATTAATAAAAATGAGGCTTCGGCCCCAACCTTTTAAAAAAAATGTGATTTTCAACACTATGAGCTCTCTTAGAAAATCTTTTCCTGCAAAAGAACAGATCATGAGATTATTAAGATATCTTCCAGACATATGGAAAGGCACATCAGTTTAAATTAGAGAATCCTGGGATATTGGTGATTTGCATGTTAAGGAATTAATCGATAAAATTATGATGTATGAGGAAGAGTTGAAAGTCAATAAGGAAGAGGTTGATGAACCAAAGAAGAAGTCGGTAGCATTAAATTCTACTGTGTCAATGATCAAGGACAAGAATAAAGTACACTTACCTAGTGAAAACTCAACAAGTGAAAGTTCAGATTCTAACTGTGATGTAGAGATGGATAAAATAGCTTGTAGATTTAAGAAATTCTATAGGAAGAATAAATTATTTAGAAAATAAAACTAAAATGGAAAATGTGAAAAAAAGGTCATTGGGAGAAGGATTGGAAAAATCTGGATATAAGTGATAAAATTGTTTGCTATGAATGCAAAAGAAAGGGACATGTAAAAGTAGATTATCCAAAGTTAAAATTGAAGAAGAAATATGGCAACAAGGAAACAAGTACAAGAAAGCTATGAAAGCTACATGGACTGATTCAGAAGATATTTCAAGGGATTCTGATTCTATTGAGGATGAAAAATCTCAAAAATCTAATATGTATTTCATGAGAAACACATCTGAGGTAACATTGGGTACTCCTTTAAATTTATATTATTCTGGAGTTGATTCTGATTCTGAATCTGAAAATATGTCTAGTGAATAATTATTTGAATATTATAGTATTCTAGAAGAGAAATGTAATGAATTGAAGGAAAAGCAGAAGACAAAAAATAACATGATTTGACCAGCTATGTCAAATCAGCCATTGATATAGAAAAGGAAAAAAAATGCTCAATTACTTAAAGAAAATCCTGAACTGAAATTGTCTAATGAGAAACAGAGGAAGGAATTAGAAAAGTTCACTAATGGAAAAGACACTATTACACAAATGTAAGGTAAACAAGTGAAACCAAAATATACCACTTGAATAGGTTATCATCCTGGAAAGAGACCGATTACTAAAACAAGATTTATTTCTAAATCTGGATAGAATACTACCAATTCTAATTCCAGAAATTCATATTCCTCAACTAGTTTTTCATATGGTTATAGATCAAATAAATTTTATCTTTTAAAATCTATCGATTCTGTAAAATATTTGTGACCCATTAGACAAATCTGGGTATCTAAAGCGTTTCATGCTAACCTGTCTGGACCCAAGATAATCTAGGTACCAAAATCATTTTCAGTTTAAACCTGTGTTGTAGGAGACTTTCTTGAAGATATCTCAATAAAGGTATGGTACATTGAAAGTGGATATTCAAGGCATATGTCTGGAGATTAATCATGCTTCAAGATTTTAATAAAATTTGATGGAGGCCATGTCACATTTGGTGATAATTCAAAAGGAAAAATTCTCAGCCAATGCCATATTGGTAACACTGATTCGGTTTTAATTTCCAGAGTTTTATTTGTTGTTGGAATTAAATATAATCTGTTAAGTATTTCTTAGTTGTGTGATGATGTTTTCAATGTTGAATTTTTAAATGATTCCTGTAATGTTTTTAATTCTAAAAATGTTTTAAGTTTTTTATTCTTTGATAAATGAAAATGGTTATGCAGTGTATTTGAATTCTTTAGCTAAACAAAACATTACTTTCTTGAATGATTTTCATAATGAATCTTGGCTATGGAAAAGAATATTAGGACACTACAATGTTCATTCACTTCGAAAACTGACTAGGAAGAACTTAGTTAGAGACCTACCCTAACTTGAATTCACAGCTGATAAATTTTGTAATCACTATCAAAAGGGAAAAATATATAAGGTATCTTTTAAATAAAAGAAAGAAGTTTCAACATCTCACCCTCTCAAGTTGGTTCACATGGACATGTTGGACCATCTAGAGTTTCTAGTTTAAATGGGAAGCAATATGTCTATGTCTTAGTAGATAAATATTCTATGTACACTTGGGTATACTTCTTAGCTCACAAAAGTTAAGATTTATTTTACTTTATTAAATACTCCAAGTATGCAAAGAACCTTAGTAGGCTTAAGATTAAGACCTTGAGATGTGACCATGGTCGTGAGTTTGAAAATCATGAGTTTGAATCTTACTGATCACATAATGGCTATAGTCACAACTTTTATGCCCCTAGGACACCTCATCAGAATGGAGTTGTAGTAAAAAGAAATAGGACTCTTCAAGAAATTGAATGAACCATGATTAATGAGTATGACCTGCCTATTTACTTTTTGGATGAACTTGTACATAGAGCTTGTTATATTATAAATAGAGTCTTGATTAGACTTTTTCTCAAAAGACCCCTTATGAGTTGTGGAACCATTGGAAACCTAAGTTTAATTACTTTAGAGTTTTTGGTTGTAAAGTCCTTATTCATAATTCAAAGGATAATCTTGACAAGTTTGATTCTAAAAGGGATGAAGGAATTTTTATTGGTTATTAAATTACAAGCATAGACTATAGAGTCTTTAACAAAAAAACCAAATGTGTGGAAGAATCTATTCACATCAAGTTTGATGAAACTGATACACATGAACCCAAATCTTCCATTGAAAATCATAAAGAAAATATGACTATTCTGGACCTTAATGATGAAATAAATAGACCTATTGTAATGGAAACTAGTTCAAGACATATTCCAGAATCTTTATCTGTAGAACCCGATCTCAGAGAAGAGCCTGAAATTTCTAGTCCCACCCTAACTAGATCGACTATGATTCTAAAGAATCAACCTTTAGATTTTGTTTTTGGTAATCTCGATAGAGGGACATAGACTAGAGCTTCTTTAAGAATCCAGGTTGACCATGAAGCTTTTATTTCATAGTTAGAACATAAAAATGTCAATGAAGAAATCAATGATGAATTTTGGGTAATGGCTATGCAAGAAGAAATAAACCAATTTGAAAGAAACAGAGTCTGGGAATTAGTTGACAGACCAAAGGACACATTGACCATATGCTCTAAATGGTTTTTTAGAAACAAAGTTGATGAGTCAGGAAATATAGTTAAACAAAGCAAGGCTAGTTTCACAAGGGTATAGTCCAGAGGATGGAATAGATCATGAGGAATCCTTTTCCCCTGTAGCTAGATTAGAAGCTATAAAGATCCTACTTCCCTATGCTGCTCATCTGAATTTCAAGTTATATCAAATGTATGTTAAAAGTTCTTTTCTAAATGGTTTTATAATTTAAGATATTTTTTTGAACAACCACCAGGATTTACTAATCCTCATTTTTTCAAATCATGTTTTCAAACATTCAGAAGCTTTATATGGTTTAAAACAAGCTCCACAAGCTTGGTATGATAAACTTAGTAATTTTCTTATTTCAAACAGTTTTACAAAGGGGATTTTTGATCTAACTATTTTTATTAAAATAATTTCTAAAGATGTTTTGATAGTACATATTTTTTTTGATGATATTATTTTTGGATATTCTAAACATTCTTTATGTACTAATTTTTCCAAAAGTATGAAAAATGAATTTGAAATGAGTTTAATGGGAGAAATCAAATATTTTCTTTGATTTCACATTTTTCAAAATGAAAATGGTATTATATTAATTCAAATTAAATATACAAAGGATATTTTAAAATGTTTTGATTTGGATAGTATTATGGAAAGTGAAACACCTATGAGTACTGCCTGTATGTTGGACATTGATGAATCTGGGAAACCAGTTGATCAAAAAAATTACAAAGGTATGATTGGAATCTTACATTACCTTACTGGTAGTCGACCAGATATTATGTTTCGTGTGTGTATGTGTGAATTATTTCAAGCTAATCATTAATATTCTCATTTACTTGCTGTTAAAAATGATTTTTAAATATCTGAAACATACTGAAAATTTATGTTTTTTTATCCAAAAGGACAATCTTTTGACTTAATGAGTTTTTCAAATGTTGAATTTTCTAGTTTCAAGTTAGATAGAAAAATCACATATGGAACATGTAATTTATTTGGAAAATCCTTATTATCTTGGTGCAGTAAGAAACAAGATTCAGTTGCTTTTTCTACTACTCATGCAGAATACATTTCTTCTGGTAGTTGTTGTGCACAAATTATATGGATGAAACAAACTATTTTGGACTATGGCTATGATTATAGACATGTATGTATTAATTGTGATAATACTAGTGAAATTAATATTTCAATGAACCATGTATCTCACTCTAGAACCAAACACATTGATGTTCGACACCACTTTTTAAGAGTTAATTACCAAAAAGTGATATTACTCTTGAATTTATAGGTACTGAACATCAATTAGCTGACATTTTCACCAAACCTTTAAGTTCGGATAGGTTAATTTACATTAGACATGAGTTAGGAATGATTAACCTTGACCTGTAGAAACCACACTATTATACCTCACTGGTATGAAACCTAACTGTTATACCTCACTAGTATGAAACCTGAATGTTATACCTCACCGGTATGAAACCTCACTATTATACCTAACCGGTATGGACCTCACCATTAGTAGACCTCACTGAGAGATAAACCTCACTGTTAGGAATTCTCACCGGTATATACCACCTTTAAGTATGAATTGTTTAAAACATATGTCTTTAGCCACCAGAATCTATATTGTTTATACATTACATATTTTATTTTAATTATTTATCTTATGATTCATAAATGATAAAACTAAGTCTTAGTTACTTCTTAATCAACCGAACTCTCCCTTTACCCTCAAGCCTTATCTCCCAAACCTCGTGAAAACACTATGTTCCTCGAACCCGGATGGACAAAACAAAACTACCTACTGTCAGAGATGAAATTGATGAGTTGAATGAAAAGAAGAAGAATACATGACCTCAATAAAGTAGCAGTGTTGGTATAACAAGGTCGGGAAGGTATCCAGTGAACCAAAATTTACAAAATAGAGACATTTTAATCAAGAAAGAGCTACGCACGGAATGTATGATGTCTAGTAAATCATAAGTTCTGGAGGTGCTGGAAGATCAAGAAGTGGTTAGAATGCTTTTCGAATAACAATGGCCACTATTATCCGAATCTAGTAAAACAGTTCGATGAGTTTCTGAGTTCTGAGAAATCCAATGAGGAAAGTAGAACAGTTTCATGGGTAAATGTAAAGGAGATAGATTTTTCATCTATTGAATGGGATGAGTACCTGAGAGTAGCACATGAAGGAGTTTTTGGATATTCACCAAAGATAGTACAACCTACAAGTGATATGTTTTATTATGAGACTTCCTTAGAGGAGCTCACTGGTAGTGGCAAGACGAGAAAGGTGGTGGCTACTGAAATGGATGGAGAAAACAGACTTTTGTTCAAATTTTTGCAACATGTTATAAGTCCAAGATCAGGGGACTTTTAAAATTTGATATATAAATATATATATCTGTTACATATCTTGAGACATGGTGTAAAGGTGAATTTGTGGAAGCTGCTGATGATTCAAATGGAGGATATGACCAGGCCAAAGTCAAAAACCAATGCCTTATTCTTTTCCAAGTTGATATCAGTGATGATCAAAGTAAAAGGAGTAGTTGAGTCTTAGGATGATACAGTGGTGGTAAAGATAAACTTCGGTATCAAAATCATAGTATGTAATTACATGAAGATAAACTATATTCCATGGAGAAGGGTGTGGGATATTGATGATAAGAAGTTATATGATAAGTTTAATCCCATGGATCATCCTTCTAGGCCTAAGGATGTGAGGGGTCCACGTCTAGGACTGGATGAGGTGGAGCTCCATTATTGTGATGATTCAGAAGAGGTGGAATCCTCTATAGTAGATGGAGGACATCAGGACTTGCCTCCTAGCCCAACTCCTGAAATTGTATCACAAGAAAAGGAAAGTGTTTCTTTGAACCTACCTAGAACAGATAATGTTTTGGGTGTAAACAATGAAAAGGAACCAGTAGATGAGAATGGCCAGAAGAGATCAAACCAGTAAGAGGCTTCCCCAGAGAATGAGGAAGAATAAAATGAATCTGAGACTAAAGCATATGCTTCTTCCACCTTGAGTTTGAGTCCTCTGATTGGAAGTTCTGAGGTGCCTTCAGAGGCTGTTCTTGTTGAAGTTGATAGATTGGCTCCAATCCCTGAGGATCCTCATTCTGTTGAAGAAGTAGAGATGGTTGTGAAGGATTCTAATGAGGTAGATTGAGCAGCTGAGAGTGATATTGTTGTACAAAATAATGCACCAGTTGAGGGGGAGCATCCAACCAGAATTGGCAGTGATTTAGTGGCCATTGAGATTGAGGACTTGGCATAACACCTCGGTTTTGTTGTTTGTGGATCATATTAACCAGATTATGATAATGAGACATCCCTTCAAGGACCAAAAGTCAATTATGATATTCAGTATGATTTACTACATGAATATTTGGTAAGAAAATATGATCTGGATAAGATAAAGTATGATCTTAAAGCCAGTTTTTTGGAAGAGTTAAGGAGAATGGATGTTTCGTTGGTGTCATCAATTCAATCAGTTATGAATTTATCAGTGGCTAATATTGTATCTGAAAGAGAACCTATTGGTTCACCTTCTAATGTTTTCACCAGGGATGACTTAGAATCATTGAAGGCTGATATGAAAGAGTATTTAAGTGCTTCTGTTGCAGAGTTAAATAATCGCTTTGTTGAAGAGAAGAGCAATATGGAAAAGTCTTTTTAACTCTCTCTTGGTTGTAATGTGTCAACCTTTGTTGTAGAGATAGTGGATAAAATCACATCTTTCCATAATTAGGTTACTCTTTTGGCAGAGGATGTTGAAGTTCTAAAGAGATCATTTGACTCTCTGGAATACTATATGAGTTCTAAATCTCATACAGACAAGGAATTGGCTTATGTGAAGAGTTTTGTTAGCCAAATGGTCTCAGTTTTTGAAGAGTTTAAGCATTATATACCAAAGCATGTTATAACCTAAGATTCTACAGTGAAAAATATTATTAGTGGCTAACTACAAGTTTCATGGAAACTGTGACTTTTTCTATTGGTCCTCTTGCATCGAGACCTTCAATAGGATTGGATCAGATTAGATCTTTGATGAAGGAGGAGCTTGGTTCATCTTTAACCAGTAGCTCTATGGACTCATATTCCATAACTCATGTGGTGTCTACCACTATAGATATAATGAATATTGTTCAAGATTATATGAGATAAGCTTCTGCTTCTCATAAAGAAGTGAAAGACAAGGTAGATTACTATTTCCAAAGGGTCTACACCAAGCATCATCTCAACAATCATTTCAAGATTATGTTAGAGAACATGAAGCTACCTCCAGTAAATGAAGCCTACAGAGTGAAAGTTAGAGAACTCAGAGAGTTGACCCCTGCACTAGACAAATTTATGGAAAATAAGGATGATTTCATTTCTAACATGGAGAGAGGAGGATGAATCACTATGGATGTCAGAAATCCCTTATTTCCCTTCTTGCATGTTGATGTTGGACCAGTGATTTTACCTCCAGCTTTACCTCTATATGCCTCTACTACTTCTCCTGCTCAGATGACTCCAGCCCAAGCCATCCATATCATTACTCCTATGATCACTCAGAGAGCTACACAGTACAGGCCATGAACAGTTTTAGTACCTCAATCTTCTCTGATCATTTATGGTGTTCCTAAGCCTCCACCTACATCCCCCACACCTGAATCCTCTTCTGATACCAAAGGAAAATATCATGCTAAGGAAGTGGATTGATTAGTGGCCAGGATCATTGATAGGAATCACCTGTATTTCATTTTGTTTCATTTATGTATTTCTTTGAATATGTTTACTTCCAGGAATATAAATGCTCTTAATTTCATGTATTTTCTTTTTGTCCCACTTTTTACTTAATCACAAAGGATGAGAAATACTATCTAATAAACTATCTAATGGAAACATATCTGGGGGAGAAATAATATCTAATGGAGAACATGGAACACTAATATGAAATATCATTATATTTTACCTTTGATACATGTGTTTTATAATATATTGTTTTCTTTGATTCAATTACTTTTAAATACTAAGGCCCATTTAATGATTATTTTGGGATTATAATATCATAAGTTGTGATTATCAAAAAGGGGTATATTGTTGAACTCACTTGTTTTGATACTCATAATTTGGATTTCACATGCTTTGATAGTCCCAAATAATGTTTATGTATATATTAACTCTATAAATCTATGTATTTCATAGAACAGATAAGTGCTAAGTCTACTAGTATGCACATTGCTACTGATACAGACAAACATAAACCTACTGGTACTTAGTCTACCGATAGACAAAGGTTACCGATAGAATTAATAGATAATCTCTGAAAAATAATGTAGCTATCAGACTGTATATGTCTACCGGTATATGAAAGTCTACCGTTAAATAAAGGTCACTGATACAAAAATATACCAGTATGTATAAGTCCACTGGTAAGCCAATGCCACTGATAGAACAAGTCTACCAAGACAGACAAGCTACCAATATATAAAGTCCACCGATAAAACATCCACTGATATAGAAAGCTACAGATAGAAGCTGAGCTATTGTTAAAGTATGTCTACTGGTATGCACTTATATAATAGAGTTACCGGAATTCACATGTTACCCCTACAGTCTACCGAGAGAATTCACTGATATAATGAGCCACTGACTGATAGACGGCGTGCTACCAATAGACCAAAGCTACTGATAGGAGTCAATGGTACATAGACCTAATGATACAAGAAGTAACTGGTACCGATACAAGGATATACCAGTACAAGAACAAAGAGCTACCCATAGGAGCTCACCGCTATACAAAGTACACCGTCACAAGTCTACCGGAAGAGAGTTATTGATGAAAGAAAACCAGTCACTGATACTTAACCCTATACCTTTTCAATATTATTAAAATAATTCTAATGGTCATATTTGATGATTTTAATGATATTAATGTTATTTAATGATAGTTGTTGGAATGTCAAGGAATTGTACATCGTACTTGTAAAATGGTAATCATTCCCATTGACCGGTGCTAAAAGCTATAAACGGAAGGACAAAGGTCGGGCATAAGTGTGCAGGAAATAAGGACTGAAGAGTGCTGAACATTGGTGCTTACACACAAAAAACAAAGGCTACATCCATACTGGAAGAACACTGGACATACACGAATCCATTCATACAAGAAGAGAACACAAGATGAACTTTAATCAAGGAGTGTAGATCAATAACGACCTCTTTCTATACTCAAGCTGATAAAACTGAACCTGAAGAAAATGACCCTCTGTTTTTCAGACAAAAATCCGAGAAGGGCTTGGAAGCATTCCTGATTAATCAAAGGAGTTCAGAGCTACACTTGAAATCACTAGAGCTTTCTAAACTCTTATATACTCTCTCATGGATTCTTTTATTTACATTTGAGTAGTGTGTGTACTCTGTATATTCTATACTCACACTATCTTCAGTGCTAAACTGGAGGATTTATAAATCCTCACACAAACAATCTATTAATCTTTTGTATCCCAATGTGGAGAGTGGTAGAGGTTAAGTATGACCTGAATAGCCTAGGTGTTATTGTGGTGTTTTCCCACGACAAACTATGGCAGAGGTCGTAGTACCAGGATAGTATTTTTACTGTTGTTTACCCCGATCCAGGGTGTGGATCAAAATTTATATAAATTTTTTGAGAGGAATATGTCCCGGCTTGAGACTGAACCTCTTGTTTTAAAACTTCAGTGCTTAATTATTTTTGGTCTTAACCTATATTGAATATTCCACTTCTAATTACATTGAAATATAATTTTTTTAACATTACATTGATATTTAATCTAGAAATTGTTTGCAAATATTTTAATTCAGTAGGTTAGTTTCAAAAGCTAATTTAATCTTCTGATTAAATTAAATGAGATATAATCAATCTTGTGAGAACCTAATCGAACACATATAGTTTTATAAATTCACAAAATTTTAACATAGTTTTTAATTGGGGGATTTTAATAGAAATATTTTTTAACAGAAATTTTTATTGGAACTTAATTCACCCCCTGTCTTGAGTATCCACTTCGACCAACAGATATTTATTTAATTAAAAATTAATTATTAATTATTCCATAAAAACTCAAATAGATCATATATCACAAAAAAATCCATCATACGGTAAACACCTAATTCTAGGAATAAAATATTGTAATAAAATCTATTTTAGATTATCTTCTTAGGGAACATTCTATAATTCCCCTCAGGAATATTATAATGAAATATATAAATTTTGGCACAATTTCACAATCTAATGAAACAATGTTCTTTAAAACCTCTCCAATATAAACATTATCATCCTCATGAATCATTATAGGTCAAGTGGTAGTCTTTCTCCCATCACATGAATCCTAACCACCATTTTATATACATCATCTAACAACCTGTCTCATGGAGTCTTAATATATTTCTAAAAGAAAGACATCCAAATAGGATTGATCTAATAATTACAACTACTGGTGTATCCTAATCACAAAAATAAAATCAAAATTTAAATTCCCTAACTCATGCTCTGTCCATCACTGAACACAATGACTGAAATGAAAAAAAAAACTTCTCAATCTGAGTTTCAACCTACCACGTCAAAGCATTACATATTTCCACCAATTGACAACAATTCACATTGTGAAATTTGTAATAAATCACATAATTATGGTCATTATACACAAATGGAAAATAAATCACTCTCCAACATACGGATTACATTATAGAACTCCTAGATTCCAACTCCCTTGGAGTAATTTAATGAAAACAAAAATGATATTTAAGAAGATTAGTGAACTTCCAATTCTCTCGTAGCATACATTGAACAATGTCAATACATTTGGAATGAACCAATCATGAATATGAGTAAACTATTTTTTTCATTGATATGCATGTATAGATCTTATCAAGATATGATGACATCATTCAAGCAATACATTCCTTAAAAAAACCCTTTAACCATGTCTCCCAATAATGTGTGTCCACGTCCAATCACAGGACAACAGTCTCATGAAACCTAGTTTATTCTCAATGTATCCTCTAACGAGGAGGTACATTTATAATTTATAAAAAATCCTAATAAACAATGCTCATAGATATTATTTGAAATAATAAATCCTTTCATCAGACATGGATGATCACCAAATAATGATTTAAATATCTCAGCACACAAATGGAACATACCAACTGGCTCACACTAACAGGTGGAAAATCCAATAAAACATGGTTCAATACTTGAATCATGCTACGATGAGTCTTACATATACAAGACCAATATGACTATTCTATATGGTACTCATGTCTAAAAAAGTTGGAATATCCCCTGAAACACCTCTTCGAAATTTATTAACTCTCTTATTCCATAATTTATTCCACGATTAACCATCACACAATGTCATTTTCCAAAATTTAAGAATCAGTTTCACAACAACTGGTCAATATGTCCATGAAATTGAATAGTAATACCCACAAAATATAATAATTATATATAATCACCAAATATAATTCTCTATAATCAAAAGGCATCACCATGCTAATAATGTAAAACATTGGCACCTCCCATTTGTTGATCTCTACGTGATTGTAGTACTAATATCACTTTCTTAGTGGAATATGTAATCCTAGTTCAACCCTACTCACATTCGTACCTTGATGAAAACATATTCTGACTCACAAGGGTATAAGTTTTTGAAAAGGACATCTAGGTATCCCACCTATATCCACCAATCAGGTATCTCATCAGCGTCACTAACGTAACACCCTAACCCCAGTTTCTCGGAGATAGTGCATTTTTTATTACATTTTCATGAATACATGAAAGTTATATCCCAATGGACCTTATAGTTTAGTATCATTGGAAAACTACATTGACACATATCTTCAATATTTAAACATGAATGTAAATACAAGATAATAATTTTATTGGGAACATCTTCCTCTCATTGATTATCCCTACAAGTAATTCATAAAAAACATTCTCACATTCTATGAGAAAATATAACATAATAAAGTGGTGAGATCATATGATGCGAAAGGGTAATAAATATATTTGAATATATCATATAAATTATCATTATTCATGGTAAATAACTATAAATACATGTATTTAAAAATAAAACATGAGTATAACATGGAAGGAATAAGAGCTGAATAAATAGCCCCATAATAAAACATAACCACGAGAATTATAATAGTAAAATAACCACATTGACTATAAATAAATATTTTCATAATGAGGGAATCCATATTCTGGACATTCTAAATCATACCATCATGGACACATCCAAGAAATCTAAAAATAGTTAATGTCTCGGCAAAAATAATATCTCAAAATAGGTAATGCCTTGGCCAAGACCATATTTTTTTTCTGATGATACCTAATGGTGAATATAGGGGGTATATGGGTCCCCACCCAACAAATTATAATTCCAATTAATTCCTAATATTAATGGGTTTAAACACAAAGAAACATATACATATGTAATGTAAAAAACATTCCCTAATCGGAAAACATAATTACAAACAATTATGAGTAGTATATTGAATTGTGTCAAGATAGAACATCTATAAACAAACTAATCATAAAACAATAATTTAAATATGTTAGATTATATAATGGAATTTTATTCCTAATTAATCATAAGAATCATCAAATATTTTTTAAATTGACGTTATTACTCTTATCGAAATCTCCATGTAATTCTTGAAGGAAATCCTCCTTTACATAGAAAAGAAGAGTTATTTTGGAAAAATATTTTTTTAAACTATAAGTGAGTTAAGGTAAATTTTTATAATAAAATGACTAATTTTATAAAAATCACGATGGACTAAAATATATTACAGATTTTAATTGAAAATATTTAAAAATATGAGAAGTTTACTTGAATCAGCCATCTAATTCGGGAAGAATTTTTGAAAGAACCTTTTAAAACTTGTAACTCCCCATAATGTCACGAACCAACCCGGGTCGATCCTGAACTGGTCACCCGAGTCGGCACGCGACATGGCCCGAAGGGCGTTCCCGATCCCCACGGGCTGGCAACCAGTGTCGGGCATCAAAATTTAACTATTGGGAATGATTTTCCACAAGAGATAAAGATAAAAATATAAACAAACTGACGATAACCAAAAGAAACTAGCAACAAAAAGAACATAAACTGTACATAACTCCTTGTGACCCCTAGGTGACCACCCAACACAAAACCACGCTACCCCAACATTGAGCAACTGAACCGGGAACCTGTACGAGAAACTGAACCTGCAACTGGAAAGATATAATAGGTTTGAGCATCGAGATGATTAGTAGGGATGCTAAGAATAAACCACTAAATCCAACAATTCTCTTTTCCAAAACAGTCCACTGACAGAAGTTTGAAATACATATATGAAAGTAGGGTTTTTACATTTTAAAATATGAAACATGTTGTTCTCATTAAAAAACCCAACACACGCTACACACCATTTCCAAAATCATTTTCCATTTTATAAATGAAAACCAAAATAGAAAAAATACCATAGTTGGACTAGAGTAAAATGGTAAAAGTGCAACTGAAAATAAACCAGGGCAATGAAAATAAAAAAAGCAATGTAAGTAATCCAGTAACCATGGGTGATCCTAAACATCCCTAGAAGACCCCTGGACGTACTCGGTTTCGGAACCACCTACAGGCGCATGGTGAAGCTCCTAAGTCTATAACCAACTGGCCGCCCTAACTGACCAATCCAGTGGAAAGTCCCACCTAGCCATACAACAATCTAGGGGGTACCGACCCATCTAACCGGGGTTGGTCAGCAACCGTCACTCGATCATCTAAAAGACGCCCAGAAACCCATGGTGGTTATAATAATACTATGTAAGTAGGAAGGCCCTCGCACACGTGACATATCTCACCACACTTTCCTACCCCAAACACGGATGACTCCTATGTGTTCGCCCATAAAGGGTTACCCTAGATAGGAGCTCCCCATATATATATATATATATGAATACATGTCAAACATACAAAGTGCCAATCGGGTCGTCACATAATTCGGTTATCAAAACCACTTTATTAAACACTTGGGAGTTGTAAATCGGACCTCTAGTTTTACATAATCAATGCCTTTTTGAAAACATTGCAAAAGCTCATCCAAAACAACCCTAAACAATACTTTTGTATTTAAAGAGCCAAACGAGACTTTAGGTTTCAAGTTTCAAGGCATTGTAATAAAAATCTTTAATGATACCATATTCAATTTGTAAAAAAAAACAAACCCAAGAGTTACCTTACCCCACGCACTCGACAGATTATATACACCAAAAGGAAAACGGGCATATACACATGGATTTCTTTTCAAACAACTTTAAAGTACCACACAAAGAGACCCACATCATTTAAAAAACACGAACCACTTATAAACCAAGAATTTGAGAAAAATACAAATTCAAAGAGACGTGAAATCATTTCATCAAAAGCATTAAGTTCCATGAAATCAACCAACACTGGAGAAAAAAGTTTCGTAAAATTTTTCTACTAGAAAACACCACTCAAACTTCCAACAGTACCATTTGCAGATAAATGCAGTTAGTTCCAACCATGTTGGCAAGGTATAAAAATGTGCATAAATAAAGAAGCATCCAAAAATCCCTTTTTGATCAAACCTTTCAACCAGAGACATGGCCATAAGTAAAATATAAACAAAACAGATGTGAAAAAAATAATCTAAGATTTAATTAAAAGAACACCACATTAAATGGATTAAAACTGGGAGCAAGGGCCTGGAAACACCCACACATAACTAAAGGACTGTTTCAAAGCAGTTTTTAATATATTTAACCATCGAATAAACACTACAACGAATAAACTATCAGGATGATAAGGGTACTAATAACATCTATAAATCAAATGAAATCATTCAAGTGCCTTTGAAAAGCTTCGGAAAGAGAGAAAATATGGAAACACCTACCTCGGTTAACCCATGTCCAAAAAGCACGCTCTTCTAGCGGCAACCATCTTCACACATCACACAGTCGTGCACACGTGTCTTTGATGTGAATAGATATATATATATATATATATACATATATACACCATACACCTATATACCATAGGTATATATATCCTTCAAGCCAAAAAGCGGGGAATTGCTAAATTAACAACTCAGGTAAAGCCGACTCTGGACCAGATAAAGACCTCAAGGGTTTTAAACTCAATTTAAAATCAAATTCCCATTAAAAGATTTAATGAACCACATAAAAATTTTATGGAACAACACCAAGAAGTGTCATAAGATATAGAACACAAAAAACCATCTAAAAACCTCTTCTAAGGCCAAACACACACCACACACTTGTCAAAACAGACTATACAGCTTGCGGACAACATAATAAACCAACTGCACAGATTATAGAATGGTGATAAATAGCTCGACACCGATTTTTTTTACAAAAATAATCAAAATCATTTTTTATAAACATACCACCAATGAATCAAGGCATGTCGAACCTCAATTAGAACAACTTTGCAGCAAGAAAAATGATTAAACAACACAATAGATGTTTTTTAAACACCCGAAATAAATTCATGACAACTCAAAGAAAATAATAAAACCCCTAAATTAAAAATTACCCACAATGAAAGAATTGAAGAACCCATACATTGAAGGATCAGACCAAAATCTGATGGAGAACCATGCCGGAGAGGGAGCTCGAGAGAGGGTGTCGCGAGCGGAAAGGGCTCGGCCAGGGGGGTCATGCGGTGGTCGGGGCCGCTGATCGGAGCGCGAGGAGATCGACCGGGGCGGCTGGCTGGAGCGTGAGAGGAGGGGAGGACCGGAGCAGGCGGGGTCGACCGGAGCAGGTGCGAGCAGCGGCGAAGGGAGGAGGAGGCAGGGAGGGGGTCACGGCTTAGAGAGGGGGAGGCTGGGAGGCGGGCCGTGGCTGGAGGGAGCTCCGGCGGGGAGACCGTGTAGGAATGGACCGGGGGGGAGGCTCTGCACAATTCCGAAGAAGGGGGGGGGGGCTGGGGAGGAGGTTGGGGTAGCTGGCAGCGAATCGTCGAAGGGGTGGGGGGGGGGGGGGGGAGGGGTGCGCCTCACGCAGAAGTAGGGAGGAGAAAAAAAAAATAAAGCGGCTTGAGGGTTAGGGGCGCCATATACAGGGGGGAGAGGGGAGAGATGGTGAGGGAGTAAAAAAATAAAAAAATAAAAAAATAAAAAAATAAAAATAGTGTGGCGTGAGAGGGGAGGGAGGGAGTGTGTGAGAACAAAAAAAGGGGGAGGAAGAGTGGGGGGCATTAGAGGATAAGGAATTGAAAAAAAATCAAAGCAAAGGGATGGGGGGTGCACATGGCGCCAGGCTAGATTAGGATTCAATTTCTGTTTTTTTCTTAATAATAATAATAATACTAATACTACTACTAATAATAATTAGTTAATTATAATAATAATAATAATAGTTATTATAAACATATATACAAATATAAATATATATAAACATATATAAACCCACTTATATAAACATAGATACATATATACATAGATACATATATATATATAAACATATATATACCATATATAAACATATATGAACATATGTAAACATATATATAAACATATATACACATAAGCATATAATGTTAAGACATATTTATTTATAAACATATGTGTATATACATATACACCTTTGAACATATACACACATACATATATATATATATATACCTAACGTTAAAACATAACAACATACAATTTAGATACACATATATATACACATATATAAACATATAAACATACATATACATATATCTACACACATAACGCTAAAACTGGATGACCGTGCGGTATTTGCGCACCACATGGTACTCACGCGGACAATGTATTTTAAACATACGGTGTTCGCGCACTAACCCAAACCATAAAATCATCCCAACATTAAATATTTAAACCGGGACTCACCCGCACTTACGAAAAATCACCCGATGCAAAGAGAAATAAAATAAATAAAATGACTAAAAAAACGGGTGTGACAATTCTCCCTATCACAAACACTTTATGCCCCCAGAAAGTCACCAAGTCAACAGTTAGCATAATTTGATTCTATGCCCATGCAAAACTAGAAGAAACTGGGAGGCTCTGGTGACCATTTCCAACACAAGTCACACCCGACCAACTCTAGTACAATCATTGTCTGAGGTTGAGGGGAGAACACGAGAGGTTTCTCCCCACCACAGAAATTTACTAACACGAAGACCTTGATACCCGAACACACCACCCCAGGGGGGGGGGCAATGTGGGAACTCCCCAACTGAACTCATCCTACATTCTTAGAGCTAACGGAACAACTCTTCCACTAGGATTAAAACTATTCTAGGAAGAACCCGACACAACGAGACACTAGGAAAGAGTAATCCTATACAAAACCCAAAGACACTAAATGCAAACTCACGGAGAGGCATCCAACCTAATAAAGAGCCCAGAAACGACAACCATTAATTTTTGTAGAACCAAACATCCCCCTGACGTACGCAGTTGAGACCATCTTCAAGATCAAAACGAGTTCATTTAGTCACGGACCCGACGCCTTTCAACGAATATGAACGATTTAGAAACCACGCCAAGAGAAAATGAGGCCACTAGGATTGTAGTAGAACGAGCTCATCGTGCAACCACAACAAGGATGAACTTACAACGACGATAAGAATTGAACAAGAAAACATTATATACAAACCTTCAGAAGTCTGAATACTTGGACCAGACCAAGGTTCCACGCACCCTCAGCAATTCCTAAATGTGCGCGAGCTTTACCCCGAGACCTGTGGTTGGGGCTCTGATGGCTGAAGCATCCCCTGCCTCACAGTTAGGCATTTGCATTCTCTATTACACAACTTATTCCTCTTCTCGACGATTCAAACGAACACAATGGTGGCACGTTGTCAAAGGGATTCAAGATGGTGGCTTAGAATGCCCAAAATGGCCATACTGGTGGCACATAAGAGAACGGTTAGACAACAGGTAGTCATCACCGATGAAGATGGTGTCTTGGCGACAGGTTCCTCCAGAATACACTTCTTGCTAGATGGGAAACCATCACAAGATCCAATTCCCATTAAACACAACCCAATATTCAACGCTAGTGAGACATCCATCTTTAATAGTCTAGAACTGGAACCTCAAATAGACCTGAGACAGTACGAACCCTAACAACCTTGGTAGTTCCCAACAACCTGAAGACCCACTCTAATTCCACAACCACAAAACTACCCCACACGGACATTGATTACTTTGATCGATAGGAAACATGCAAAAAGAACTAAAAACTGGGCATGACTCATTAGCAACCATAGCGACCTTTCTGGGTGGTATACTCAGAACAACACACACAAAAACATAACTAAAATCGGCATCTAGGAAAAACTCAATCAAAGCAACATCCCAAGTCAAAGGCAACAGGCACATAAACCTAACATATACAAACACAAGTAGAAATTAATTTTCCAAGACCCGTAATTTCTTTTAAATTTTAAAACACGTCTATGGACCCTTATGGACTGTCACATGTGCATTCACCCAATCCTGGCTACATCGCTCGCAGACAAGTGCTCCCACACAATCTATGCACATATCGATGCACATGTGATCCTCCATAAAAAATACCAAGGTTCAAACACTTATGTCCCTTATCAAATCCAAACACACAGTCAAACAACCCAAATCGAAACACCCCCACTTTAAAAACCCAGTTCACAAATTTCAAAACAATTTATAGGAAACACTTTTCCATTTTAAAACCATTTTTATTTTTAACACACGCTAACATCGACCGAGATCAAAATGAGACACAATCAGCAACAAACCACCGGAACGAGGGACTGGTGCATATGCCTAACTCGACGACATGGTGGTGATCCATATCACAAGTAAGGTATATCACTAAAAGGTCCTTGAAATGGACACTTGGACTCCACATGGGTCACCACTCCATGTGAGGCCACAACCTGAACCAGTTCGCCTTTATTATCATCCCTCAAACCAGAACTACCAAAGCCAAAAGACTCAAAACCCAGACTACCCCTGGTAACTCAGGTCTTGTCACAGGCAGTGGTGATCAAGCACTGACCCGTAACCTACCTCCGGAACCGGTCACCCGAGTCAGCACACGACATGGACCGAAGGGCGTTCCTGATCCCCACAGGCCGGAAACTAGTGCCGGGCATCAAAATTTAACTATTGGGAATGATATTTTCCAAGATAAAATGATAAACAGATAAAAAAACAGACGATAACCAAAAGAAACTAGCAACAGAAAGAACATAAATTGTACATACCTCTTTGTGACCCCTAGGTCACCACCCAACTCAAAACTACGCTGCCCCAACATTGAGCAACTGAACTGGGAACCTGTATGGGAAACTGAACCTGCAACTTGAAAGATATAATAGGCATGAGCACCGAGATTCTCAGTAGGGATGCCAAGAATAAACCACGGAATCCAACAATTCTCTTTTACAGAACAGTCCACTGACAGAAGTTTGAAATACAGATATGAAAGTAGGGTTTTCACATTTTAAAATATGCAACATTTTGTTCTCATTTAAAAACCAAACACACTCTACACACCATTTCCAAAATCATTTTCCATTTTATAAATGAAAACAAAAACAGATAAAATACCAAAGATGGACTATAGTAAACAGGTAAAAGTGCAACTGAAAATAAACCAGGGAAATGAAAAGCAAACAAGCAATGTATGTAATCCAGTAACCATGGGTGATCCTAAACATCCCAAGAAGACCCATGAACGTACTCGGTTTCGGAACCACCTCTCGGCGTATGGTGAAGTTCCTAAGTTTATAACCAACTGGCCACCCTAACTGACCAATCCAGTGGAAGAGCCCACCTGGCCTAACAACAATCCAGGGGGTACCAACCCGTCTAATCGGGGTTGGTCAGCAACCATCACTGGATCATCTAAAAGACTCCCAGAAACCCAAGGTGGTTATAATAATACTTTGTAAGTAGGAAGGCCCTCGCACGCGTGACTCATCTCACTGCACTTGCCTACCCCAAACACGGACGATTCCTATGTGTTCTACCATAAAGGGTTACCCTAGATAGGAGCACCCCATATATTTATATATATAAGAATACATGTCAAACATACAGAGTGACAATCGGGTTGTCACATCATTCGGTTATCAAAACCCCTTTATTAAACACTTGGGAGTTGTAAATCGGACCTCTAGTTTTATATAATCAACACCTTTATGAAAACATTACAAAAGCTCATCCAAAACAACCCTAAACACTACTTTTGTTTTTAAAGAGCCAAACATGCCCTTAGGTTTCAAGTTTCAATTAATTTTAATAAAAATCTTTAATGATACCATATTCAATTTGTAAAAAAAACAAACCCAAGAGTTACCTTACCCCATGAACTCGACAGAATGTATACACCAAAAGAGAAATGGGCATATACGCATGGATTTATTTTAAAACCACTTTAAAGGACCACAAAAAGAGACCCACATCATTTAGAAAACACGAACCACTTATAAAACAAGAATTTGAGAAAAATACCAATTCAAAGAGACGTGAAATAATTTCTTCAAAAGCATTAAGTTCCATTAAATCAACCAATGCTGGACAAAATTTTTTCATAAAATGTTTCTACCAGTAAACACCACTCAAACATCCAACAGTACCATTTGCAGATAAATACAGTTAGTTCCAACCAAGTTGGCAAGGTATTAAAATGTGCATAAATAAAGAAGCATCCAAAAATCCATTTCTGATCAAACCTTTCAACCAGAGACATGGTCATAAGTTAACTATAATCAAAACAGAGGTGAAAAACATAATCTAAGATTTAATTAAGAGAACACCACATTAAATGGATTTAAACTGGGAGCATGGGCATGGAAACACCCACACATAACTAAAGGACTGTTTCAAAGCAGTTTTTAATACTTTTAACCATCGAATAAACACTACAACGAATAAACTATCAGGATGATAAGGGTAAAATAACATCTATAAAATAAATGAAATCATGCAAGTTCCTTTGAAAAGCTTCGGAAAAAGAGAAAAGATGGAAACGCCTACCTCGGTTAACCTATGTCCAAAACGCACGCTCTTCCAGCGGCAACCATCTTCAAACGTCACACAATCGTGCGTACGTGTCTTTGATGTGCATATATATATATATATACACCATACACCTATATACCATAGGTATATATATCCTGCAATGCAAAAAGCAGGACATTGTTAAATTAATAACTCAGGTAAAGCCAACTCTGGAGCAGATAAAGACCTCAAGGGTCCGCAACTCAATTTAAAATCAAATTCCCATTAAAAGATTTAATGAACCACATAAAAATTTTATGAAACAACTCCAAGAAGTTTCAGAAGATATAGAACACAAAAAACCACCCAAAAACCTCTTCTAATGCCAAAAACACACCACACAGTTGTCAAAATAGACAATGCAGCTTGCGCACAACATAATAAACCAACTGCACAGATTATAGAATGGTGATAAATAGCTCAAAAATGATTTTTTTTACAAAAAGAATCAAACTCATTTTGCATAAACATACCACTAATGAATCATGTCATGTCGAACCTCAATTAGAACTACTTTGCAGCAAGAAAACTGATTAGACAACACACTAGATTTTTTTTAAACACCCAAAATACATTGATGACAACTCCCAGAAAATAATAAAACCCCTAAATTAAAAATAACACTGAAAATAATATAATCCTAAATTAAAAATAACCCACAGTTAATGAATTGAAGAACCCATACATTGAAGGATCAGACCAAAATCTGATGGAAAACCAAGCCGGAGAGGGAGCTCGGGAGACGGTGTCCCGAGCAGAAAGGGCTCAGCCAGGGGGGTCACGCAGTGGTCGGGGCTGCTGATCGGAGCGCGAGGAGATCAGCTGGGGTGGCTAGCCGGAGCGTGAGAGGAGGAGAGGACCAGAGCAGGCAGGTTCGGCCGGAGCATGCACGAGCAGTGGCAAAGGGAGGAGGAGGCTGGGAGGGGTTCGCGTCTTAGAGAGGAGGAGGCTGGAAGGCGGGCCGCGACCGGAGGGAGCTCCGGAAGGGAGCGCGCGCAGGAATGGACCGAGGGGAGGCGCAATGCAATTCCGAAGGGGGGGGGGGGGCTGGCGAGGAGGTTGGGGCATCTAGCAGCAGATCGTGGAAGAGGGGGGGAGGGGTGCTCCTCGTGTAGAAGTATGGAGGAGAAAAAAATAAAGCGTCTCGAGGGTTATGGGGTGCCACATAAAGGGGGAAGAGGGGAGAGATGGTGAGGGAGTAAAAAAAATAAAGAAATTAAAAAAATTAAAAATAATAAAAAGAGTGGGGCGTGAGCGGGGAGGGAGGGAGTGTGTGAGAACAAAAAAAGGGGGAGGAAGAGTGGGGGCGTGAGATGATAATGAATAGAAAAATAAAAAAAATAAAAAATAAAAAATAAACAAACAAAGAAAAGGGATGGGGGGTGCGCATGGTGCCTGGGTAGATTAGGATTCCATTTCCCTTTTTTTGTTAATAATAATAATAATAATAATAATAATAATAATAATAATTAGTTAATTATAATAATAATAATAATAGTTATTATAAACATATATACAAATACAAATATATATAAACATATATAAACCCACTTATATAAACATAGATACATATATACATAGATACATATATACATATATATATATAAACATATATATAACATATAAAAACATATATGAACATATGTAAACATATATATAAACATATATACACATAAGCATATAATGCTAAAACATATTTATGTATAAACATATGTGTATATACATATACACCTTTGAACATATACACACATACATATATATATATATAAACCTAACGTTAAAACATAAACACATACAAATGTAGATACACACATATATACACATATATAAACATATAAACAAACATATACATATATCTACACACATAACGTTAAAACTGGCTGATCGTGTGGTATTTGTCCACCGCACGGTACTCACGCGGACAACACGTTTTAAACATACGGTGTTCGCACACTAACCCAAACCATAAACTTATCCCAACATTAAAAATTTAAACCAGGACTCACCCAAACTTACGCAAAATCACCCGATGCCAAGAGAAATAAAATAAATAAAATGACTAAAAAAACGGGTGTGACACATAAGATGAAGAAGAATTATGTTTTTTATATTTATATATAATTCAGACATAATTTATGAATAGTACATATGAATAACTAATAATTTCATACTGGTTACTAGAGAATAAGAGTTACCCGAATGAAAATGGAGGTCTTGGTAGAAAACCCTTACTTTAAGTCCAAATGTATTCTTCACATGACCATAAGGTCAAGGATAACCAAATAAAATACATTAATTATAAAATTTATAACCTTATAATTTTATATTTTATTCATTATAGTTTTATTTAGTTCATTTATGTCCTTGTTGATAATTTATAAGATTGCAATTTTTGGCATCACATTTTTTGTTACCTTGATTTCATAATCAATTCACATGATTATATGTAATTTAGTTCATGCTGAATGGATATAATTTTATAGTACTAATATTATATATTATTAATGAACATATATAAGATTAAAAGGTTATTCAATAAATTTTTATAGGGATTGAGCTAGAATCCTTAGATAGAACATTAGTGATGTTAATTGGGATTATTTTTGTGGTATTTTGATTATCACCTAGTATTTTTGTCGTATGAATTAATTTTACAAACATATATATTTTATAGAATAATAATTAAGATAATATATACATATATATATTATAATTTGGTTAAATCATAGAAATTTTTTCATGACCATACCTGAAGGAAGAATTAATAAACAATGGTTCGTCATCAACAATGTTTGTAAATTGGAACCTCTTAGATGATTATTTCATTTCTAAAATAAGAGAGAGAGAGAGAGATTAAAGAGATAGATAATTTTTATTTCATTGATATAATATAATTCTAATATATAAATGATAATGGATTTACCAAGATCAATTGGATAGAGGATGTTAGTAAAGAACAAGAAAAAAAAGATAAATTGAAATTAAATTTAGTGAAAAATTAAGAGGATTCACCTAAGGAATTAACCTCTTTGAGAACCTACTTAATTGAATGGGTTTTTTCCTTTTGGAAAGATCATGATTTCTTAGACATAGTTAATGGCTCTAAAATATTGTTTTGGTAAAACATCGAGATGCATCAAGGCATAGAAGATTGGGGGGGTTATATTTTGAAGGAGAGGATGGGTATTCCATTTGTAAATCAGAACAGTATTATTTTTGGCTAAAGACTATGAATAGCTTTGATTAATGTGACTAATAATAGTAGAAATTTAATTTGAGTTCAAACCAACTACCATTTACATCATCCATGACTCAAGAATGATCGATAAATTCATTTATTTAACATATTTATTAAATTATCAAATTTCACTATTCCCCAAAAATTCATGTACTTTAGAAAAATCCTAAAAATCCACCCTGTATTTTTTTTCAATGTGTATAATTAAAAAATGAACTCCATTTTATCAAAATCTGTTTCTAAATAAGATAATTTTAATTTCTAAACAAAATCATTAATTAACAAAAAATATGGATTTTAAATTTAAATCTAATTTTATAATACTTTCTAAAATCAACTGAGGTCTCATGAAATTATCCAAAAACCATAAGACAAAAAATTATTTATTTAGGAATAAATTTCACTAAAAATAATTTTATTAATCTAATAATTTAATATTGTAATTAAATAATTATTACACACAAAAATACAGGCACTTAATTGATAATTTTTAAAATATCGTATTTCATTTATAATGTGCTTAAATTTTATTTATACTTACATGGGTGATGTTACTATTCATAAGGGTACATTTATGTCAATAAGGGTATGTAACTCTTTATAAGGTAATGTTACTATTCACCAAAAATGAAAGTTGATTCTATCAAACTATAAACATCATTATGATCGCAATATTGTATGACCGTTTTTTGAAATTCAAATCACATGAGATGAAAAATTATTTATATTGGATAGGTTATAACAAAGTGTTGTTTCATATTGACTCTATGATTCATGAATTTATTATTAAATTTATTTTTAAATTCATGGGGTTCTTCTTTATTTTCCCCTTAGAAAAATTTCTTCCTCAAAATGTCTAGAATTTTATATTATATAATTTTTTGCGTAGTTATTCATCCTAAGTTCTTTTGGATTCCATGTTTCCTCTTTAATTTAATGATTTTTCCAAAGTACCTTTACTAGTTGATTCATCTGATTCCTTAACACCTATTTTTTAGTGTCCATAATTTGGATTGCATGTTCATTTTAAGTTAAGTTGTGTTCCAATTCTATATGTTCATAAGTGAGGACATGTGTTTGGCCTGGAATGTTATTTTTCAACAATGAGATATGAAACACAATTTGTACCTTATAAGTTTGAGGAGTAATTTTCAAATTATAATCTACAAGATCAATTCTCTCTAGAATTTCAAAAGGGCCAATGTAATTTATGATCATTTTATCTTTCTATCAAAATCTTATAACCCCCTTACATAGAGATACTTTCACAAAAATGGAATCTCCCTCTTGAAATTCAAAATCTTTATTTCGATTATAAATAAAGATATTTCTCCTAATTTGAGATTCTTTGACATAGGTTTGAATAATCTCTACCTTTTTCATCTTCCTCTAGAAGCTTTGGGCCCACAATCTTCCTTTCACTAACTTCTTCCCAACAAGTTCGTGTATGAAATATCTTTCGAACATTAATTTATATGGTGCAATTCAAATAGTAGAATGGAAAATATTATTATAGGAAAACTCCCCCAATGGAAAATAATGAGCTTGTATATATTAAATGTCAACTGAATATGATCTCAATATATATTCTATAGTATGGATCATCCTTTTTGATTTTCCATCAAATTTAGGGTGATTAGTAGTACTCAAATGATACTCAGTATGAAAAGTTTCTATGGAATTTTATAAAAAATTTAGGGAAATTGAGGATCAAGATCATAAAATATTAAAATAGGCGCATCATAAAGTCTTATAAAATCATTAGTTTAGATTATTCAAAGGTTATCCAATGGATATTTCTATCTTATAGTGAAGAAATGTACATATTTTATAATTCAATCAACAATTACCCATAAAACGTAATTTTTCATGGAGTTTTGTGTAATCTAGTAACAAAATCCATGGTGATGTAATCCCATTTTCATGTAGGAATAGGTAGAGGTCGCATAACTCCTCTAGTATTTTGTCTTGATTTCTTCACCTGTTGAGAGACTAAAAATCGTGATACATAATCAACTATGTACCTCTTAATATTATCTCCCAATAAATGTTCCTTCAAACCCCTATACATCTTTGTGCTACAAGGATTTATAGTGAAATTAAAAATACAGGAATCATCAAATAACTCCCTTTTAGAATGGTTATTTTATGAACACAAAGCCTCTTCCCAAAATTCATAATTCCATCTTCATATACAAATTCTACCAACTTTTCTACATTCACAAGATTAATTTTCTTTTGAAGATACTCATCATCAAGCTGATAACTTTTAATTCTTTTTAATAAATATCATTGGGAAACCAATAGAAAATATATGATGTTTCATGTACATTGATAATTACCATATCCATGTTTACTCGTCCCATAAACACAATATCACTTTCACTTCTCATTTTCTTTAGAACTCTGTGATCTGACCTGCTTATGCATCTACAACAATAATATCCTTCCCTAAGTGGTAGTGTATGGAACAGTAATAGATATTGAATAATTAGAGCAATATCATTCACCTCATGTTTAGTTATTTCGTTGAGAATATATTTTTTAATATCTTATTATCCTCATTTATCTCACACTTTTCACCATAAATATATAATCTCCATATATTCAGAGAAAGGATTACAACATTTAACTCAAGATCATGGGTTGGATAGTTCTGTTCATGAATTTTTAACTACATCGATGCATAGGTAATTAATCTATCATTATAAATATAGACACAAATATGATGTTTCTTGGATTCATCACTATAAATCCCAAATCCATAATTCCCTAATGGTAGTGTCATGATCATAGCATTCACTACACTCCTCTTCAATTATTCAAAACATTCTTCACATTCTTTTGGGAATAAAAACATTACACCTTTATGAGTATTCTTGGAAAATGTGTTAGCTAAATTGGTGATATTCTAATTGATTCACCGATAATAACCTACTAATCTAAGAGAACTACATTCCTTCTTTATGTTCATTGCGGTAACCCAGTCCTAAATAGCCTTTTTCATCACAAGATCAACTGAGATTCCATCATTAAATACAATATGTCTAAGAAAAGAAAATCATTGAAGCCAAAATTCACATGTGATAAAAATTACCATATAATTAATTTCTTCTAAGAGTCTTTGGAATAATGAACAAGTGATTTTGATGATCTTCATGTATTTTGGAGTATACCATGATATCATTAATAACATCAAAATACTCATCAAGATATTCATTGAAATCTATATTCATTAGATCCATGAAAATGGAGGGTGCAATATATTATCCAAAAGGCATTACTGTAAACTCATAATTCCTATACATGTTTTTGATGAGTTGTATGTGGAATATCTCCTTTCTTCACAAAAAACTAATGATATCCAGATCGAAGGTCAATCATAAAGAAATTTTGGGCTCTGTGAACTTGAAAAATCAAATCATTAATTTGTAGAAAGGGATAATTGTTCAATATTATAATAGAATTGATCTCCCTATAGTTAACACATACCCTCATATATTCATATTTATTCTTAATTAAAAGAATATGGGTTTCCCATGGATAAACTCTGGGGTGAATAAATCCTTTATCACTCAATTTATCTAGTTTTTTCATCAATTAAAATAATTTCAAAATGGTCATTCCAGAAAGAGTCTTTTATATAGGTCTTGAACCAGGAATTGAGTCAATTGAGAACTCAAATTCATGTTCTGGAGGATGTCTAGGTCAATCCTCTAGAAAATAAAATCAATATATTCTTGCACAACAGTTACATCATAAATTTGAATATTTCATTACTATCCCATATATATTGCATTCTCATCATCACTAATTATTTCATTCAGTACACCTATTGGTGGTGGATATAGATAATAATGAGATTATGATGTTTCTTCTCAAATGATAAGATATTCTACAACATTCTCAAAAATTGTAGTATCCTTATTTTACCAATATATTTTCAAATCATAATTTTAAATCCAATTCATACCATGAATTGTATCAATGTGAATCATGTGTATGATGAAATTTTTAGCAACTAAATCATGTATAGGTGCAATAAGGGGGGATAATAAACACATATTTTTTTAATGATAATTCCATTAGTAGTTTTTATTAATTAATACTTTTTTAAATTAAATTGCAAATATATAATTTTCAAGGAAAACTAGGAAGATATAAAAGAATTTCGTGATCTAGATTAAAAATAAAATATTGGTTACATTTGAAGAAATGATTAAACAACATGTAACCACATCATTTGGAATTTGTAACAATTCATTGACACATTGGAGATTTATTAACATAGATTCCCAAAACCATAAAATTATAGAATTGAACAATGATAACTTCTTTCATTCCCTTTAAATCATGATTATTATAGCCTCTCTATCCACACTTGTAGTACATGTATTTTCCTTTTCAGTAAGCACCAGGGTGTTTCCATCCACATGTATTGTATATTGGAAAATTCCATATTTTTGCGTCCTTTTATACATTTTATCCTCGGACACCATCTTATTCTCTTGTTTCCCTTAATGTCATAATACATAGATAATTGTTTTTTCTATCTTGATTAAAAATGAGATAATGAATTTGTATGATAAGAATCTTTTGGGGACTAGTTCAATTAAAAGGAATGGTTTGAATCCATAAAAGAATCGATAAATCTTTCGATGTGGATTATGTATACAGTCTACATCGTGTATTTTTAACCTTGTACTATTTGATTCATACTCTGAAACATTTTCATCCTCCTTCTATATAAGTCTCAATAATTGAATCTCCATATCCTCTCATTGTTCAGGGGGAAAATATCTTTCCAGGAAAATATCCTTAAAATCTATGCAATACATTTATTATATTTAATCCTCCACCTTTATGTTTTTAATTAACAACCACCAATAATCTACATCTTTTGATTGATGATAAACTACAATGATGACCTTATCTCTTTCTTAACATACCAAAGAGATGGATATCATCTCTAAAAAACATATCCACTTCTCTTTAACGAATGGGTTTGTAATCCCATTGAATGATGGAGGTTGTTGTCACATAAAGTGGTCAAGAATTTCTCCATAACATTGTTGTCACGAACCAGCCCGAGTCGACCCTGAAACGGTCACCCAGGCCAGCCCGCGACAAGTCCTGAGAGGCGTTCCCGATCCTCCCGGGTTGGTGACAAGCACCAAGGGCATCAATAGAGTACACAAGGGAACTATTTCACCCATATATAAACAATCAAACAAACAGCGGAAATAAACGGACAGCCCAAAATGAATTTATATAAAAATTAAACTAAATATTATTTGTACAAGAAACTAAAATGAGAACAAAACCAACAACTCAACTGAACAATCCCAATGAAAAAATAACTCCATGTGACACTTCTGGTCACTCTCCAACACAATGATAAAATGTCTCCCAAGGTGATCGAACTAAATATGAAACCTGCACAAGGGCTAAAAAAAGAAGAAGACTATAGGCGTGAGTATTAAAACTCAGTAGGTTATCCCGATATTCTATTCCCAATGCACATTACATTAAAATAAAAGAAACATCAATTTATAGTTTTAAATTCAAGATTTGAATGTATGGTTTTCAAATGAGGTTCCATGCTATAATAATTATCATCCAAAAACATGCATGTTTAATAAACAAAAATGCAAGTAACAATTATTTTCAAAGAGGTGAAACTTCAAAATGAAAATAGTTTTCAAGAGGGATGCTTTAAAGAATTTTAACATTAAAATAAATAACACATACTACTGAATTTACCAACCAAACACACCGTATGCCGACAGTGAGTACAAAATAGCCAATGAGCACTAGTCACAGGAATAACCCTAGGCACTAGTTAGTTGTGAGCCCCAGGTACCTCGTATCTCAGTGAAAGTAACCATAATAAATATCTGTTCCCGTGCACGAGCCACTAGTAGGGAACATACCCATAACCTAGTGGTCCCCAATCATTATCATCATCATAGTTTAGTTAGTGTTTTCATCGTCAAACTTGCTACGTGAAATAGGGGCCAACCCCCACAGAATCACTAGCATACTAGTACACGTCCGCCCACCTAGATACCCGGGATTTACTTTAGTGCTCAATCAAGTTAAACATATTATAAAATACACATTTAACATCTACATTCCATTCCAAAACCATAAAAACACAAACATCCCATAATCATTCTTCACATTTCTTACACTAATCAACAAACCGCTAAATATTTTGCTAAAACAATTTCATGAAGTGTATTCAGGCTTTGCACATAAAACTCTTTCAAAACACTCTTTAAATTATAAACACACATCATAACCAAACCAAATCATATTTGGCAGCCCAATAAACATTTAATAAAATCATTTAATGGACCATAAAACAATCCCAATTGCACAAATTGTTATATACAAGTAAAACACTCCTTCATTTCTAGGAAATGCCAAGCGTGCCTTTAATTATTTTCTCAAAACTATCCTTTGAAGAAGGTATGAATTTTAATTCTATTAAGGATCTATATAAACACAATTTACAGCAGAAAACCACATTTATAAATCTGTTATAATACTCAGGTTACATATTCAAAACACAACCATTTTCATAAAGATGTGAAACAGTCCATTTTTGGGCAACTCGGGCCAAAATATGTTGTAAATCAAAACCCACTTGATTGTAAAAAAAATACAAATAGGAAATACATATAAGTACACAAAAATACCATTTATAATTATTCAAATTCCTTTAAATCCAAACAAATAACTTTTAAATCACACATCACACATAAAAGCCAACCAGGCAATTTACCGAACACATGACATGCCCTTTTTAAACAAAACAATTTATTTTAAGTACATGAAAAGGAATAAAACACCAATTGAAAGACCTATTTTCATTCAAGATACTGTAAAAAGTTAAAAATAACATATACCATATTATAAACCTCACAAAATATTTGCAAAAGATAATGGAACATTTAAACAAACACTTGTTGTGAACTTTCATGACAAAACAACACTACCATTCACAAACTAATGATTAAACAACCACTTTGAACACCAATAAAATTATCCAAAGGATGAAAAACAATAATAAACATATATATCTGGTGTTAAATATAATAAAATTATGAAACTTAAATAATAAAGTCATGTGCAAGGGGTATCCTACCTCAAATCTGTGGCGTAATTGAAACGCACACCCGAAATCACCCGCCGCGGGTTTATAAACCATAAAACTATAAAGATCAGACCTAAAAAAACAGAAACCCCATAAAAAAACATGGTATAACAAAACCCTAGGTCGATCAAGACTAGGGTACAATATAAAACCAAGAAATAATGAAAGGAGGGGGAAGAGGAAGAAGAAAGGAGAAGGAATCTCACCTTTCATCCTAGAAAACTCTTCATCTTCCATTGGATATGAAGCCCTATAGAAAAGGGAATGGCTTGAAAATTCTGGGAGAGACTCCTAAGGTCTGGAAGAACCAGGAGAAGAATATTGGTGGCTAATTAAGTACGAAATGATTGATTGATGAATGATAAAAGTTACCGTGGAAATTCATGGCGATTTGAGGTTTCCTGATAAGTTCGCCCTAAATCGCGACCCACATGAGCTCCAAAGAGGTAAAATATATTATTAGGGTTAAGATAGGGATATTGGATTCGAGGGGGAGGTGGAATCACCGAAAAATAGTAAGAAATGAAAAAGATATAAACGAAACAAATAATTTTTTTTAAACAGGAAATGGGCCCATGGGCTGGCCCAATACCTAAATGAGTAACCCAAATTCACCCGGCCTATGAATTTATAATGGGTCCAAAAGGATAAATAAGTTTTAATATATCAGTATAGGACAAGTGGGAAGTTTAATGGGTGAAAAAGGATGAAAATAAAAAGAGTTATAAAAGAAACAAATTCGGTTTTTAAAACTAGGAATGGGCTCACGGTTGGCCCAAATCATGAAGTAACCACCCTTTCTTCAAAAACTACTAAACAAACAATGGGGATCCAAAATTAGGGTGGTTAGACATATATGAAACTTCAAAACTCAAGATATATCTCATAAAATACCAATTAAAAGTATAGGTATTTCTAATGGGCCGGATCAATACAATGAGAGAAAAGAAAAAAAAACCGTGTGTGACAATTCTCCCCACCATTAAAGCTTTCCGCCCAGGGAAAACCATAACACTTTCCGGCTGAAAAAAACACCACCTAAGGATTCTAGAATGTACTCCCCACCATTAAGCATCAACTATAACTAGAAATGTTCTTAGGATGAAAATCCAGGAGACCCATGGTGGGTCTCCCCACCATTAGAAACCAACTAGCAATGAATAGACAAGAATTGAACATGAGCTAGAGTTGGGACTCACTCACACAAGCCAAAAAAACCCTCCTACAAAAAACTACTATACCAAGTTAATAGAGTTACAACATGAACATATAAACCACCCACTCTCGAATGGAGGGGACAATAACTTGTTCGACACATTCAGCACAATTCTGGACCCCCGTCACTTGGGGATGGGAGGGAAGGGGACCCAATAATTTGGCCACTTAAACAACAAAAGAAACAAAGAAACTACCCAAAAATCCCCCCCCCCCATGAATAGGTAACACCAAGACTGCACCTTATTTTTACAGGCGGTCCACACAGGGACATTGACTAAAAACCCACATCCATGAAGGAATAACCATAGACAATGTGTGAGGGGTTAAGTCCACCACGCTTGTCGCTACAAAGGTAAATTCATAGAAATGAGGAACCAAAACATTGACATTGTAACTAACTTACCAAAATAGAGGAGTAAGTATCTTAATATAGAACTCCACACCTCTGTTGATTTCCTGATTGCGTGAAAAGCTTCACTCCGAGGCCTATGGCTGGAGCCCTGATTCTTGAAGCATTTCCTGCACCGCAGTCAGGTGATAAGGATCACACCACTCAAAAAACCACACTTGATCACCAAACAAAAACCATCATCTAAATAGGAACTCATAGATACATATCAAAATTCTATCTCATTCTAAACGAGGGGAAGAATGGACAAGGAATATGATAAAACACATCAACATCATCGAACACAACTGCTCTGTCCAAAAGAATTATCATGAACTAGAAGCACTTTTAATAGATCCCAAACAGCTCTCTATTCCAACAAACAAGTTGAGGCATCATCAAAAGAGGTGGATTTATAATTTTAAAGGAATACTTAGGTTGATCAGCAGGAAATATTTCCAACGCATAACTATCCATAGCCACATCACAACATCAAACACATTTTTAGAAACCCAATGAGAATTACTCCAAAACCGAGCCACCAACAAGATCTCATCACTAGATAGAACAATAGTATGAATTCTATATCACATGGAATCTAACCAAATAAACAACTCTTCTAAGACATAGAAAAATCAAGCCAAATAACCATTGGTTTTTTAAAAAGGCCATAATATTCAGCTCAAAGCAATTTTGAAAAAACAAACTAACTCGTTGGGTTTCCACATTCACCAATGGTGCTTCATCAAGTCTCACCCACATGCACATTTCCATGCCACCCCTGACACCCAACCACCATACCATATAGGCCATACTTCCAAATATAAATAAAACCATTCATTTGAGCACCCATGAAAACACCAAAGGCTATAATTAAACATCATAATTCAAAAAAACAATTTACCTTCAAAAGGAACACCAACCACCAAGTCAAAAAACATTTTCACGTTTCACAAATAAAAACCACAATTAATTAAGAACCATTTTCTTGAAAACCTACCCCTTTTCATTTTTAAAAACTTTTTAAATAACCAAGCCACTCCAAACAACCCCTTCACATTATTTTTTTAAAAAAATTCAGCAATGTATATTTTCATAATCCGAGGTCTATTGAGACCAATAACATTTCTAGTAAAACAGCAACCGATCAAAACTAATTTCCAAAACTAATTTATCCGATTCAAAAACTTTTTAACATTCTAAAATACCCCATTTAAAAAAAAGATCCAGAATCACTTTAAAATGATTCACAATTTCAAAACATTTTATTTCAACAAACCACAAGTTTAGATTATGGATAATCCAATCCCTTTAAATCATTTCTGCTTCCCTCTATTTTTTTTCCACAAAAACACAACCTTCCAAAACCATTATTATATTTATTTATTGAAAACCCCATTTTTTCAATTTTCAAAATCTAATCCTTACATTAAAACCCATTTCCACAATTCTCACACAAGGATTTTTTAAAAAAAAATTCAGAATTCAAGAAAGGTTCAAGAGACCCAAGAAAAAGGGAACTAGTGTCAGTGGGTGACTTGACCATATGGTTGGCGGCCATAAGCCAAACACAACACCAACATAGAGAGACTTATTAGGACCATTCCCTAGCTCCACATGGCTTTCCAGGCCCTGTGAGCTCACGAAGGCCATTGGTCAGACTCCCCTTGTCATATCCCAATACCAAACAAACAACTAGAACAATGGACACTAATAAAACCGGACTTCCATGGAAACCTAAGGATTAGAACAAGAAAGAGTTCGTGACGCTCTTCTTGCACTTACCCCTCAAGTCCCAACAATCCTACTCCATCTACCTTGACATCCCCAAAATAACAAGGGTTTTCTAAAAAGAAAGTTCTGTTAATAGCCGACCTCCTCTGATACCATTTTGTCACGAACCAGCCCGAGTCGACCCTGAACCGGTCACCCAGGCCAGCCCGCGACAAGTCCCGAGAGGCGTTCCCGATCCTCCTGGGATGGTGACAAGCACCAAGGGCATCAATAGAGTACACAAGGGAACGATTTCGCCAATATATAAACAATCAAACAAACAGCGGAAATAAATGGACAACCCAAAATGAATTTATATAAAAATTGTACTAAATATTATTTGTACAAGAAACTAAAATTAGAACAAAACCAACAACTCAACTGAACAATCCCGATGAAAAAATAACTCCATGTGACACTTCTGGTCACTCTCCAACATAATGATAAAAAGTCTCCCAAGGTGATCGAACTAAAGATGAAACCTGCACAAGGGCTAAAAAAAGAAGACGACTATAGGCGTGAGTATTAAAAATCAGTAGGTTAGCCCGATATTCTATTCCCAATGCACATTACTTTAAAATAAAAGAAACATCAATTTATAGTTTTAAATTCAATATTTCAAAGTATGGTTATCAAATGAGGTTCCATGCTATAATAATTATCAGACAAAAAAATGCATGTTTAATAAAAAAAAATGCAAGTAACAATTATTTTCAAAGAGGTGAAACTTCAAAATGAAAATAGTTTTCAAGAGGGCTGCTTTAAAGAATTTTAACATTCAAATAAATAACACATACTACTGAATTTACCAACCAAACACACAGTATGCCGACGGTGAGTACAAAATATCCAATGAGCACTAGTCACAGGAATACCCCTAGGCACTAGTTAGTTGTGAGCCCCAGGTACCTCGTATCTCGGTGAAAGCAACCATAATAAATATCTGTTCTCATGCACGAGCCACTAGTAGGGAACATACCCATAACCTAGTGGTCCCCAATCATCATCATCATCATAGTTTAGTTAGTGTTGTCATCGTCAAACTTGCTACGTGAAACAGGGTCCAACCCCCACAGGATCACTAGTATACTAGTACACCTCCGGCCACCTAGATACCCGGGATTCCCTTTAGTGCTCAATCAAGTTACACATATTATCAAATACACATTTCACATCCACATTCCATTTCAAAACCATAAAAACAAAAACAGCCCATAATCATTCTTCACATTTCTTACACTAATCAACAAACCGCTAAATATTTTGGTAAAACAATTTCATGAAGTGTATTGAGGCTTTGCACATAAAACTCTTTCAAAACACTCTTTAAATTATAAACACACATCATAACCAAACCAAATAATATTTGGAAGCCCAATAAACATTTAATAAAATCATTTAATGGACCATAAAACAATCCCAATTGCACAAATTGTTATATACAAGTAAAACACTCCTTCATTTCTAGGAAATGCCAAGCAGGCCGTTAATTATTTTCTCAAAACTATCCATTGACGAAGGTATGAATTTTAATTCTATTCAGGATCTGTATAAACACAATTTACAGCAGAAAACCACATTCATAAATCTCTTATAATACTCAGGTTACATATTCAACACACAACCATTTTCATAAAGATGTGAAACAGTCCATTTTTGGGCAACTCGGGCCAAAATATGTTGTAAATCAAAACCCACTTGATTTTAAAAAAAATACAAATAGGAAATACATATAAGTACCCAAGAATACCATTTATAATTATTCCAATTCCTTTATAAATCCAAACAAATAACTTTTAAATCACACATCACACATAAAAGCCAACCGGGAAATTTACCGAACACATGACATGCCCTTTTTAAACAAAACAATTTATTTTAAGTACATGAAAAGGAATAAAACACCAATTGAAAGCCATATTTTAATTCAAGATACTGTAACATGTTATAAATACCATATACCAGATTATAAACCTCACAAAATATTTGCAAAAGATAACGGAACATTTAAACAAACACTTGTTGAGAACTTTAATGAAAAAAAAACACTACTGTTCACAAACCAATGATTAAACAACCACTTTGAACACCAATAAAATTATCCAAAGGATGAAAAACCATAATAAACATATATATCTGGTGTTAAATATAATAAAATGATGAAACTTAAATAATAAAGTCATGTGCAAGGGGTATCCTACCTCAAATCTTTGGCGTAATTGAAACGCACACCCGAAATCACCCGCCGCGGGTTTATAAACCATAAAACTATAAAGATCAGACCTAAAAAAACATAAACCCCATAAAAAACATGGTATAACAAAACCCTAGGTCGATCAAGACTAGGGTACAATATAAAACCAAGAAATAATGAAAGGAGGGGGAAGAGGAAGAAGAAAGGAGAAGGAATCTCACCTTTCATCCTAGAAAACTCTTCATCTTCTATTAGATCTGAAGCCCTAGAGAAAAGGGAATGGCGTAAAAATTCTTGGAGAGACTCCTAAGGTCTGGAAGAACCAGGGGAAGAATATTGGTGGCTAATGTAGTACGAAATGATTGATTGATGAATGATAAAATTTACCATGGAAATTATGGGCGATTTGATGTTTCCTGAGAATTTCGCCCTAAATCGCGACCCACATGACCTCCAAAGAGGTAATATATATTATGTGGGTTAGTATAGGGTCATTGGCTTCTAGGGGGAGGTGGAATAACCGAAAAAATGTAAAAAATGAAAAGATATAAACGAAACAAATTATTGTTTTTAAACAGGAAATGGGCTCATGGGATGGCCCAATACCTAAATGAGTAACCCAAATTCACCCTGCATATGAATTTATAATGGGTCCAAAAGGATAAATAAGGTTTAATATATCAGTATAGGACCAGTGGGAAGTTGAATGGGTGAAAAATGATGAAAAACAAAAGAGTTATAAAAAAACAAATTCGGTTTTTAAAACTGGGAATGGGCTCACGGTTGGCCCAAATCATGAAGTAACCACCCTTTCTTCAAAAACTACTAAACAAACAATGGGGATCCAAAATTAGGGTGGTTAGACATATATGAAACTTCAAAACTCAAGATTTATCTCATCAAATACCCATGAAAAGGATCGGTATTTCGAATGGGCCGGATCAATACAATGACAGAAAAGAAAAAAAACCGTGTGTGACAATTGTAGATCTGGATGATCTATACAGATAAGGTTATTATGGATAACCTGATCTTTTTTTCTAAGTATAGTTATATGTTTCTTATCACCATCCATAGTTCCAATTCAAACATCATTATCCTTATTAGGAGGAAAATCCATACATGGGATATTCACATTCATTCGGTTTCCAGTTCATCCACTGGGATCCATTTCTATATAATGGCATACACCATATCAGGTTATGAATTGTAATGTACTATCACAACTAGAAAAATAAATAAAATAAAATTATATCTTATTCATAGCTAATATCATAATCAATAAAATGGTTTCAATGAGGAAAAAATTACATTTAAATCCTTCATAATGGATTTTAATGAATGTTTTAATTATCTAAGGAATATCCCATGGGAGTGTAGAACTTGGTGCATATTAAGTTATAATTTCATGTGCCATGTTATCATGGGTCAAGCCCGAAACACCTAGTTGGAGTTGTTACACCTAGTTACATATATGTCAGAACCATGTCCTCTTGTAGTATCCAGACATGATTGTATTTTCTAGGAAGATACACATAATCTATTCCTTACAAAAATTCTAGGATGTTTCTATATGTTTATCTAAAATTATTGATTAGGGTTTTCATCCCTAATCTACATTTTATATACCTTGTTTACATGTTTTCAACTAAACATTATTTGATATAACATGTAATACCCTGACACCAGTTACCAGGAGTCAATGCATAATTTTTTACATTTTCATGAATACCAGAATGTCACATCATGTAGAACTGAATTGTTTTGTATATTTTAAAAATGAGATTCATACATCAGTTAAAAATTAAAACATTAAAGGAAATATAATAAAATAATTCCACTGGAAACATCCACAAATCTTATATTATCCTTTTAAGTCATTGATAATATATATCCTTGAATCCTAGGGAAAAATAAAATATAGGAAATAGGTGATCCAAGATGCCCAATAAGGGAAATAAATATAGTGTAGGATATCATAAAAATATACATTATTTATGGTGAATAACTAAAAAACATAAATTTAAAAAAATAATTCAGTATAATAAGGAGGGAATAAGTGATGAACAAAAAAATCCACAATAAATCATAACCATTAGTATTATACTAGTATAATAACCAAAGGGATGATAAATTATTAGTTTCATAATGAAAAAATTCATATTCTAGGAATTCTGAAACATAACATCAATGTGTTGCCCAATACATTTGAAAATGATTAAGGCCTCAGAAAAAAGCATATATAAATAAGGGAAATCCCTTAGCCAAATCCATCTCTATTTTGTCTCATTAGACCTATGGGTGCATCGAGGGTAAATAGTGGGTCCCACTAATCACCTGATAATTCCATTTTATTTTTGGTATTAATGGGGTTAAACATATACATCATACACTTACTTAATGTATAAATCATTCCCTAATTAGTTAACAAAATTACAAACCAATCTTGGTAGAATGGTGAACGATATGAAGTTAGTACATCCGTTGTGAAAATATTCGTGAAACCTTCAATAAAATGTTTTATATGATATCATAAAATATTTTTTCAAAATAAAAATAATAATCAATAAGTACTGTTGAGATAGATTTAATTACTCTTATGAAAATCACCGAGTAATTCTTGAGGGAAATACCCTTTTACTTTTAAAAGAAGAGTTATTTTAGAGAAATAATTATGTAAAACCAGATGTGAATTAAAGAAGTTTTTTATAATAAAATGAGTTATTTTAAAAATTAATTGTTGATAAAACCATAATATAGTGTGTGGTGGAATATTGGTATGAATTCGGGAAGTTCCCTTGAATCGACGTTGTAATTCATGAAGAGATTTTGGAAGAACCTTTTAAAAATGTAAATCCCTGTAAAATAAACATGAGTTATGATCATTACACATATATATAACATTAAAAAATAATTTATGAGGTGTAAATTATAATATCTAAGATCTAATTGAGGTAGGCAGAGAAAAATAGTGGCCAGAAAGAAAATAGAGGCTCTGGTAGAAAACACATACCTTATGTCTGAATGTAGTTTTCACAAGACCTTAATGTCCCAGATAATTAAATGAAAACCATTAATTAACTAATTATGAACCTTATATTCATATATTTAACTCATTATCATTTTATTAAGATCACTTATGTTCTTATTGATATGTTTTAAAATTGAATTCCATTGTTCCAGAGTGTTTGTTTCCTTGATTTCATGATGGATTCACTGGATTATATATATTGGTGTCCATGTGAATGTATATAATTATCCAAAGTTAAAAATATATATTATTAAGTAAAATAAAAAATAATAAAATGTTAGATAATTTATTTTTTTATATGGTATGATCATGAATAATTAGATAAAACATTAGTGATATTCATTTGTATAATTTTTGTGGCATTTCAATGATCAAGAAGTAGTTTTGTTGTTTGAATTAAAATTGCATATGTATTCTAGTTATAGAATATTATGTAGGTTATAATACCTATATTATAGTATTTTCTAAAAAATTAAAAAGGTTTTATTACAATCCTTGAAGAAGAAATTTAAGAATTAGGTTTCTTAATCCACGATGTTTGTAAATTGGAACCTCTCAAACGAATATTTTATTTTTAAAATAAAATGCAGAGAGATAGAAAAAATATATTGATAATGGTTATTATATTAGAAAGATATAATGAAATTATATAGATGATACTAGAGTTATTATGATAAATTTGATATAGGATGTTTGTTGATTATAAGAAAAGAAAATAAATTGAAATAAAATTAAATGAAAAGGTAAGAGGACTTACCTCTTGAATTAAGCTCTTTGAGAACAAACTTAAGGGAATTGATTTTGGTCTTTCCAAAAGCCTAAGAGCCCTTGTACATGGTAGGGAATAGGGAATAGTATTCAGAAAAAATATTGAGATTATTCAAGGGTTATATGAGTGATGAGAAGAGGGAGTGAGTTATTGTTTTTATAGTGGGTGAGAGGAGGGTATTTCCATTATTTTAATCCTTATTTTTTTATTTTGGCCCAATACTATGAATATGATTTATTATTGTGAATAAAAATAGAAATTAGTGCATGTGATATGTAACCAATGTCAATTTATATTATCCTTAAACCAATCATGATTCATAAATTCATTTATTTAGCATAATTCCAAAATTATTGGATTTCACTATTCACAAAAAATTCATGTACTTCAGAAATATCCCAAAAATTCACCCAAACCATTTTTCAATGTATAGAATTAAAAAATTAACTACATTTTATAAAAATTCATTTTCTGCATACGATAAATCTAATTTCAAAATAAAATCACATTTTACATGAAAAATGCATATTTTAAATTTAAAACAGATTTTATAATAATATAAAAAATTAACTACAGTGTCATAAAAATATCCGAAAATTATAGGAAAATAATAAATTTTTATACAAATACATTTTATGAAATTGATTTTTTTATTTCTTAATTAAAAAATTTAATTAAATATTTGTTACTCAAAAAATGAAAACAATTAATTATTAAATTTAAAAATATTATATTTCATTTATAAGGTGACTAAATTTTGTTTATACATACATGGGTGAGGTTACTGTTCAGTAGGGTTAATTGATAATAATAAGGGTGTGTTAATATAAATAAGGGTATGTTACTATTAAATTAAAATATAAGCTAATCCTATCAGAATATAAATATGTTACTGATCGCAACTGTGTATGTCAGTTTTTCAAATCATAGAAGTAGAAAATTTTGTTCATTGGCTAGGTTATAAAAAAGTGTTGTTTCATAGAGATTCATTGTTTCATGCATTAAATATTAAATTATTTTGTAAATTCTTTCGGTGATACAACTATGTTCTACCAAAAATATCATAGAAAAATCCATTCAATGGAATGTAAAATAACATTGACCAATGAAGTTCAATACCTATCGACTTGGCCTAATAGGCCCCGATACTCTAGGGGAATTCTCATATGGAACTAATCAATAGAAGAATATAATATAAAAAATATGAAAAATAAGAAGATGTTCCTCACCAGGAAGCTATATATTTTAATACCCCCTAAAGGGTCCACTCATCTATTAGTGTTAGGTACATTTAATTATTTCCCTAGAGGTTCCACGTTGTTTACCATAAACAATTTTTGGTTAAGTAAAAATTAATAGAAATATATTTGGAAAAACTCCATGAAAGTTGTTATGAATATTCAGTTAACATCACCAAAAAATGATACCCCCACAAAGGGTCTATTATAATGGAATTAGTAGTCAAATCTGACCTTTGAGGGTCAATAGTACAGAAATAGAAGCATATCAATGATCAATATCCTACCAAAGTCACATTGTTCGGTTATGTATAATTTCATTCGAAGATATATGGTAAAACACCATATATGTTGTTATTGAAACATTAAATAAAAAAACTAAGAAACAACACCCCACGAGGGGACCATCATTATAAACCATGGTTCATATCAACCTACTAGGGTCATTAAAACATCTATTCATGAACATCGACTCATCATCCTCATGGTCAACCATATGACCATTAATCAACATTTCTCGCAATCAGAAAGAAATTTATAAGCAATTTGGCCTAAATGAGAATAAATTTAACATGATCCTATATAAGATAACTCCATTAATTTTTTTGTTGACACTTTAATGAAGGAACCTCTATTGTCAATAATAAGTCTCACATGAACAAAACAATAACATGAGAACACTACGTGAAACATAAGATGCATGGGATGCCTCTTTCCTTTATTGGTTAAGTGTATAAATCGATCATTAGAATTTTTAAAATAGAGCATGGGATATAAACCCATAATAAAATATTAAACCTACCCCAAAATTTCATTTCTAGATGATAAAATTATATTAAAATCTAACATCATATATCAAGAATGTCAATCCCATATCTTTTAAAGCCAATAATTCCTGTCAAAACAAGTGTTCTTAATAGACCATTCTCACATCCATAAAATCATCTGACACATTCCTAATAAATTTATCAACCATATCACAAATAGTTATAAAATTGGAAAATAATTGCTCAAGTACCACCATATCACATCCCTGCCTTGCTCACTCTATGAATTGTTACTGAACTGGTTAGAAACAACTTCTGAAGCGCAGCTCTAAATTTGATCAATTCCACCAAGTAGAAATGAGTGAATATGGTGTGTCTATTGGGAGACTATGCTCTCATATCATAATATGAAACTAGTGGAAATTAATGAACATCATCTATATTAGTAATCAAATTGAGTGGTGGAGTAGTAAATATATTAAATAAGTAATAAAATATTCTGCAATAATGGTCCTAATATTCATGTCATAAAACAATAATGATCACACACTAGTCAAACCATATTTATATATGACTAAATAAAAGGAAAAAAAATAAAAATACAGGTCTCTACAACTAATATCAATTAATACTACATTCTTGTTTTCTAAAGAGACTATGGAGTAGCTCTACCCCAGTCATAAGAGTCTTCAAGAGCGGCTCTACATGATCGTACAACTATTGGCCTTGGACTTATCGATAATGAAATTTTGATGAAACTAAATGTAGAAATAATGTATGAAAACACTTAAAGGTGAATATATAAGGGAATTTTAATAAATAATACTATGACACCCCCAACGATGAACTTATAATATTCTATCATAAATTCATTCTCATGAAATGCACTCATCCTAACCAACATGCATCTAGAAGTAAAAATATATGATAAATATATAATAAATCCTTCATTCCATGATATTGACTATCTAGAAATTATGTGAATAGTGAATTCATCCAAATTTCATCCAACTCAATTAGTTTATAATTATGTTGATCCTTGGATCTACAATACCAATAAAAAATACCTACTTCACCCAGTGCAATTATTTTCTACATGTAAGCTACATCACTGTATGAGGATATATTTCATCGACCTGGGATGACATATATGCACCTCCAATCACTAAAATGAAATATTTTAGATATTATCCATATATATGATAAATATGGAATTGAGTTGGATTTCATACCACCCATGCCATGTAAATATATTCCATTGTCTAATTCCAAGGTCCCAATCCATAAGAAACAATGACATCAGAACTAGGATAATACCTAAGGGATGTGAACCTTTAGTTATATATGTGAATAATATTTATCCGAAATGAGGAAGTAATAAACGATCAATTCAATAACTTGTTCAACATCCTCATCCCTAGACATGTCTAGGTGATGCAGTAACAATTCATCCACACGATCCTTTTGATTATGTTATCCATCTCTTATGGATATAATTATTGATCCATAATAATATCTCAAATACGGGTACCAAATATCCTTATAAACCTTCTCTCTAATCTCTTTATAGGTTTAAATCACATTGAAATTTTGGATTCCCTGTAACAATGAAAATCAATCATGTATATATCATAATTCATAACCCAATAAGAATGTATGGGCATCCCCAATATTGTTATATTCAAATGAGAATGCTCAATATCCAGATCCCAAGTAGTATGTTTACACATCCCAATGAATAATATCTAATCAAATTTATAAGAATCCATAAACTACTAATTATGTATTAGATTCCAAATAATATAACAAATAATAAAAAGGCTCAGAATCGAGATCCCAACATGTACATATAGTTGTCCATATCATATATTGGATCCCATTAAGATCATAAACATATTTCATAGAAGAAACAATTGTGATCGTAGTTGTATTAAGTGTAACAATGTGATGTTTTTAAAAAAGAGTGAGGGTGCTAAAATGAATAAACCCATCACTATTTCTATATCCCCTTGGGATTAATTTTTTTTAGAGGTTTTATTGTGACACCAAATTTCATATATACATAACCCCACAATGCACTATATTAGGTCCGTTCAACCACCAGGGTCCCCTATGTTAATACACAGGATAGGAATCCTAATTTTGATTCTTTAGGACCATGATTATGAGGGGGAATCATTTATAGGATCTTAGAAGTCAGTATGAAAGAATAGAAATACCTATTTGTATATTAATAATTGGTAATAATATGATAGATTTCTATTTTGGATCCTTGAATGGACTAAGTAGATGATGAATCCTGAAAAAATTCTCAGAATGAATAATTAAATACATGAATACTACATGAGATGCTCGGGAATAATAAATAAACAGAGAAATCCAACCTAGGATCCTCAGTCAAACATAAGTTTTGAACAACCTATGACCTCACAAGTCTAATGTGTAACACCAACAAAGAGAGATGTCGTGAAGGGAAAAGAAACCAACCATCAGCCTTGGGAGATGTCTCATGGACAATTTGAGATCAATGTATAACTCAATGATATTCCAAACACTAGACCAATATGTCTTCTGATGGAACATCTCAGTCCCTCACATTAGGTACAATCCCATGATATAATAGATGATGACTATGGTGAATCTATGGAATTTCTATAAAACATTTTATACAACGCTAATATTATTCTCATCCTATGCCTTGTTACAAGAGAAAAATTTATTAATTTATTTGAGGAAGAACCTCTCCATTGTCCTGATGTCCCTAAAACATCTCTTAAATGAACACATTTCATTCCACAGGTTTCACCATCATGATCTACAAATAAAATAATCAGAATGGAATGTTATTATGTATCATTCAATTTATAGGGTGTAAGAACCCATAAAACCTTCGAAAGGGTATCAAGGGGGAATTTCCTGACTTGTATACCCAAGTACATAGTGTGCACTTTCCAATACACCACATAGACATCTACACCAATTGGACCAGGCATCTAAACCCTAAGTATGTGGCACGTGAAATGTGTACATAGTGTTTACCCTACACGGGGTACCTTCATTGTGTTCTATAACACTCTAAGCTTCCATGCTACGCTTCTCTTTGAATAATAAAATAGTGTGTGTTGTACATAGCTTCAAGTACTAAAACAGCACAACCAATCAAACTAGACGTTATATATAGTAATACCCAATTTTTGAATTTTTTTTAATTTCATCATTCAAAATGGACTTCATTTTTGGATTTTGAATATCAAAATTAGATTAGGGTGAATTTTTTGTATTTTTCTGAAAACATTCAATTTTTGATGAATAGTGAAAAACACTGAGTTATAGTTTAAAACCAAATTTTTATTTAAATTTTTATTTATGTTAATTAAATTCATTTTAGGTCAAAATAGATACATTATACATATATTGGTTCAAATAAATTCATTAGTGTCAATTTTTAATAAATTTAGATATATAAATAATTTATTGAACTTTTCACCGTCTTTTACCAACCTCCTAGGAGAATTTGTAAATTTGCATAAAACATTATTTTACCATTTCGGTGAGTTGAATTTAAAAAATAAGAGAGACATGGTTGATATCAGTAAGTAAAATTTGGTTCAATAAGATGAATATAATTTTTGGAAAATATTGAATTTTTACTTTTATTTACCACGGTTAAAAGTAAATAGGGTATTTAAGGGTAAAAATGAAATTATAATTACCCTAAAAAATGTCCTAATTCTATTGGATAATTATAATTAGACCCGAAAAAACATCAGGAATAATATATGAACCTCTTTGGTCCACTTGGATTAGATTTGGACACTTATTAATATTTTATTTAAAGAAGAGTTAAAAGAGTTAAACTCAAAGTCTAATAACTAAAACATTTTTAGTATATGCTTATATAAAAGATAAAATATACTATAAATATTCATTATAAATATAAAACCATTATCAACATAATTTTATTTTATTTATATTATTTATACGTTAAAAAATGTAATTTATTTATGACAAAATGATGATGCAGTAATTACCTAATTAATGAAATATTAAAATAACTGATATTATAAATATCAAAATATATGTAAATTTCAAGCTTTTTATGAATTACAGTAATTTTATATGTTAATATGACATTTTAGGGTTGGTTGGATAAATTGTTTTCTAAATAATAATGCTGTTATGAATTTATCAAAAACAAAATACCAAATACTGTAAAAATTGACATAAAAGAGTTTTTAAAACAAATATTATATTATTAATTGATATAATTTTCTAAAAATATATGGTTGTTCCAAAGTATTTATATAATGATATTTTTATCATTAATGAACCACTTTGGGTTCTCTTGGATATATATAGTATGTTTATTATCCATATAAAATAAAAATACAAAGAGACATGGTAATGTCAAACTATTTATCTAAGAGTTAAATCTAAAAGATAATGTTAATATAGTGAAAAAACATGTCTAAAACATATTCGTTGAGTGTTTATAGACCCATCCCCACCTTATACTTTAAATAATTCATTTTTGAGCCATTAGAAACCAAAAATTATTATATTATAAAATAATATTTCTCTCTTTTCCTATGGTGCCCCTCACTCCTCATATAAAAGGGCACTCCCCCTTATCTATAACTCACACCTTCAAATCCATTTGCCTAGGAAAACCCCTAACAAAATATCCTCCAAACATTCCTCCTTTCATCCTAGATGACTTCCTTTAGTCAGAAATCTGTTCTATAGATTCCTTTTGATCAAATCAAAAGGAAGAACATGTAGAAGAGGTAAGTATTTGATCACCTCATTCTAGTTCTTTTCTTCATCAACATCATTTTTCTTTTGTTGTTTTCAATATAATATAATAACTATAGTATCTTCTATATACTGTGATGTAATTATAAATATGGTACAATAGAATTCATTATTCTATCTATCTTTTAATGACTTGTCACCATATGCTCGTACGTACGGCTTACAGTCTTCACGTCGTGGGGTAATTGTTATTCAATACAGTATTATTTTTATGGTTATAATAATGATGTGTAATTAATGTAAATAATAAATATAACATAGTAATGATTATGTATATTTGATATACCATTCAATTATATGTTATTTTAATATCAAAAGAAAGATATTGTCACTCGTGCATACGTATGGATTACCGTCACCACGAATGCGATGAGATTCATTCCCCGTAGAATACATTCAATAAAAATTTTCATTAGATGATTAAAAATAATGATTAAAGACTTGATATCATTCTGGATATGAATATGGTACATCACATCCATTACAATTATGACTTGCATAACAATGAATATAAAGGAAAAAAATCCGTTAACACCCGAAAAAATACTAAGATATTATTAACCAAGCAATGTTAAAAGATCATATATCGTACTATATTAATGTGTATGATTATTGTATAATTTATTAACAATAATTTAACCATTATGCATGATGTTAACCTACCCTCGACCAGGGAAATGTATAATGTAAGGGTTATTTTTAAAATCTCATTATTATTGGAGGTTATTTTTACATAAGTATCTATTGGGACCTCTTTATCATCCAAATCCATGTTTCTTAAAAATGTAATCCAAAACAATTTTTCTATTTAATAGACTATGGTTTAATGTAATCTATACCCTTATTTAACTTTTTAAAATGGTTTGAATGGAATATTTCCATAGTTTTCCAAACAAGGTACCTTATGACCTTTTCAACAAAATTAAGGTAAGAATGTTGTTATAACTTATATGGTGGGTGAGGCTATTTTCTTCAATTATAACATCATGGAATCTTCACTTATAATATTATATGAATATTTTTAAATATAAATGTGTTCATATATAATTACATGACTTTTAAATGTTTTCAAAATAGAAAGATATATTTCTCTAAAAAAAATTTATTCCATCTATGCCAACATCCTTTGATGGATTTTAAGTTTATTTGAAGTTGATTTATTATGTTTTAAAACATCCATATTGTATTGATGGTTTTGTGATATGTTTGTCTGTGGATGTGTTATTTTTATTCCATTCATAGTTTGTGGATAAAGTATTAAAATTCCTATTCTAGTTTTAATATGAATGTTTATGTTATGTTTAATCCTTTTAATATGATAAATGGAGTGGACTTAGTATGTGATGGGTAGATCCATCTATAGCTCCTCGATGCATCGATAGGTATCATGAGACAAGCTAGTGTCTGGGAAAAAGGCCTTGAAAAAATATCATTTGTAGTCTTGGCACAATTCCTTGATTATGTGGTAATGAATGTCTGGCATTATGCTTTCCATCATTATGAATGTGGATATTGATATAGTATGTGATTATTCGACTAGTTTATTATCCATGTGAGTAAGTAAATTGAATTATCTTGATTTATACTTACCATATTATGATTAATTTTATGTTTAAATGGCTTTTTTTAGTCTTATACATTTCCTTAAATGTTTATGCTTATTTATAAAAGATTCCTCTTTATTCATATCCTTACTGAGCATATGAGCTCACCCCTTTCTATCATTTATTTTTCCCAGGATGTGAAGAAGTATTTTATGACTGACCTCCATGGATAGTCTATGGGATCTCAATGTGGTCTATAGAAACAATGTGTTTGTAGTTTTCCATTTTACAATGTCATGTAACGTCCATGTATGTAACTTGTACTTAAAAGACTACTAAACTGATCGGTCTTTCGGGACTTGATTCCTGGTAATCGTGCCAATGTATTAAAATAATGCACCGACTATAAGCTTCAGGGATCAGGGCCTAACAGTTGGTATAAGAGAAAGTTTAGTACAAACCTTGGAAACTATATTTAGATAAAATGTCATTAGAGAACATAGCCCTAAGATAGTCTTTGAGGATTAGTATAGAAGAACATCGTAGAATTTTTGTGTTGTAGAGATTTTATGAGTTTTCCATGAAATACATCCCTTTCTGGATACGATCAGGTTGAGGCGGCTCTGGCACAGATTTACCTCAGGGTAAAACCTAAAAACACCGGTTTGAGCTAGACTCGAATGAGAGCTGGTGCACGACAACATGCCTTGTTGCACTCTTGGTTACGACACTCCCAGGGGATATGTATAGGATAATTTTCATTTTCATTACAAACCATTATAAATGGCTTATGAGTATGTAAATCCGAAAAGAAAACATTATTTATGACTATGGATTATATCTATAAAATGTTCAATTTATGATAAGTGTTTTACAAGTTTAGTATTATCTATTTCGATTCATAAACTAATCTAGTTTATGCCATTTTTTAGAAATGGAGCCTAGTGGAAGGAATGGAAACATTATCAATGCACACACTCCATTTAGGAATTTCTCTCCTTCTTAAGATAATTATAGTGGAGCTGGTGATACAACTGGTTCTGATTATCTTATCACCATACTAGGACAACACACTCTGGTTATGAATAATAAACTTTCCCGTATAGAGAACCTTGATCCACAATGTGGATGATCAATGTTAGACCTTTTCATGAGGAAACAACCACCAACATTCAATGGGAGTAAAACTCCATTAGTATCTTATCAATGGATAAATTCATTAGATAAATTATTCCATGTCTTGGGGAGTAGAGAAAGAGAAAAAGTTGTCATGACAGTTTACCGCCTCCTTGGAGATGTTGATCAATGGTGGTCATTAATTCAAAACCAAAAGGAGGATGATAAAGTATCAAATATAGAATGGATGGAGTTTAAAGTGCTTTTCATAGAAAAATACATTCTTCGTGACCATCGAGGAGATATGGAAAGGAAATATCTGAGTCTGAGGAAAATGGAGGATGAGAATGTCGCAAAGTATGAGGCTAACTATAAAATATTAGCAAGGCATGCTACTGATTATATACATAACCCAATAAGAACGATTGATGGTTTCTTTGATGGGTTAAAACCATTTCTATGTCGAGCACTAGTCTCACAATCCCGCTCGTCGCATGAAGATATTGTCTCATGTGCTAACAAGACATGAAAAATCATTCTCTAAGTCTTACGACTTTAAAGAAATGAATTAGAAGAAGAGATCTGTTGAACACTCTAGAAATGGAAATAAGGGGAATAAGAGAAAATTTGAATATCCATCCTATAGTAAATGTGGGAATAAACACCCTAGTACTTTCCAGAAGGGAATGGGAGTCTGTTACATGTGTGGTGAAAAATCCCACCAAGCTCGTGATTACAAGGGGAAGAAAGAGGCTGTCGATGTTGAATGCAACAATTGTAGTGAAAGGGGTAATTATGAATATAAATGTCCTAAGAATCAGGGGGACATACCTCAGAAATGGACAAGGGATCAAGGCCAATCTTATTCTATCTCTACTGCTGAGGTTGAAGCTCTGAAAGATGTAGTGGGTGGTAAATAATTGTTTCCTCATGTTTATCCAATTCTTTATTTTATTATGGATCATCTCATTGTTTAATATCATCCATGATTTCTATGAAAATTAGATATTTCTAATTTTATTTAACAAGGGAGTAGTCTGTCAATACTCTTAATGGAATTATCATCAAATCAATGTTTTGTGAATCAATTCCCATTAGATAATATAAATGTACATTACCTACTGATCTTATCATCATACCCATGATTGAATTTGATATAATCTTCAGTATGGATTGGCTTTTGGACCATGGTGTGATGATTTATTATAAGAAGAAAGAAGTTACAATTTTTCATGATGATGATAAAGAACACCTTATCTTTAGAGGAAAATCATCACCACCAAATTCTTATCTATATCCACCCCCAGTAGCTCAACTGAATTCAATTTTTATGGAGGAAGAGAATGAAACTACATTGGGTGAGGAAAACAATGTTCAAATAGATAATGTACCTATTTTCCAAGAGTATGTTGATGTATTTATAAAGGATTTACCTGGACATCCTCCATACTGAGAAATTGAGTTTTCCATTGATGTAATTCCCTATTCAAGGCCCATATCGAGGACCCCTAATAGAATGGACACAGTTGAATTAGTGGAACTAAAGAAGAAACAAGAGGAATTGATTAATTAGGGATTTATTCTCCCTAGTGTTTCTCCATGTGGAGCCCATGACCTTTTTGTTAAGAAGAAAGATAGATCTATGTGGTTGTGCATTGGCTACAGGGAGATCAATTCTATAACAATAAAGAACAAATATTCCGTACCTCGAATTGATGATTTATTTGACCAACTGCATAAAGATAAATACTTTACAAATATTGACCTTCAATATAGATACCATCAGTTGTTCATGATGAAGGAAGACATTCCAAAGACAGTATTTCGAACCAGGTACGAGCATTTTGAGTTTATAGTAAATCCGATTATTTGACTAACGCACCCTCTGTCTTCATGGATGTAATAAATAAAGTCCTAAAGGAATATCTCGATGATTTTGTAGTGGTGTTTATTGATGATATCTTGGTATACTCCAAAACATAATAAGATCATGAAAATCACTTGTGCATTATCCTGAAGACTCTTAGAAGACATGAATTATATGGGATTTTTAGAAAGTGTAAATTCTGGCTTCATGATATTTCTTTTCTTTCCCATATTATCTCTTAGGATGGAATCTTCGTTGATCCTTCAAAGACCAAGGAAATCCAATAATGGGTAGCACCGATGAGTATAACTGAGGTATGCATTTTTATTGGTTAAGCAGGCTATTATTGACGTTTCGTCCAGAATTTTTCCTGGTTGGCTAACCCATTAACAATGTTCACACAAAATGGGGTTAGATTTGTTTAGACAAAAGAGTGTGAATAATGTTGTGATAAACTGAAGAGAAGATTAGTCAATGATACTATATTGACTCTACCATTATAAAATGATCGGTTTGTTAATTATAGCGATGCTTCAAAGAAATGACTTGGTTGTGTCATTATGAAGAATGATAGGTTTATTTCCTATGCATCACGATAACTAATAATTAATGATAAAAAATATCATATTCATGATACTGAGTTAGAAGCTGTATTCATTGTTTTGAATATTTGGAGACACTATCTCTATGGTGAAAATGTGAGATATATACCGACCACAAGAGTTTGAAGTATACTTTCTCACAAACTGAACTCAACATGGGGAAAAAGAGATTTCTTGAACAACTCAATGATTACTGTTGCACTATACACTAGCACTCGAGGAAGGAAAATAAGGTGGTAGATGCTTGTAGTATAAAGGATCATGGAGTTTTGAACAAGATGAGGATTGAAAAGTATCCTATATACATGGATATAGTAAAGATGGAAATGGGAATCACCATGGAAGGTGAAACATCAAAACTTTTTAAAATTGTTTCCAAAAAAACTTTACAATAAAGGACAAATAGTTCTAAGACCAATGATGAAGAGTATCAAAAGAAGATTAAAGATGTGAATTATGGGAGATTGAGTGATTTTTATATTAATATGGAATTTTGAAATTTGGGAAGAGACTTTGTATTCCTGATACACCTGATCTAACAAGGGAATTGTTGGATGATTCCCATTGTTCCAATTTCTCAATACTCCCTTGAAGAACCATGATGTATAAATATTTTAAGAATCATTTTTGGTTTGAAAACATGAAGAGGAAGATTTCTGATTTTGTGTCAAAATTTATGGTTTGTCATCAAGTGAAATTTGTAAGGTAGCACCATGGAGGAGTCATGAATCCTCTTCCCATACCTGAGTGGAAATGGGATAATATTACGAAGGACTTTGTCATGGGAATACCAAAGAATCCTAGAATGAACGATGCAATATGGTTCATTGTTGATAATCTTTTCAAGTGATCACATTTTCTTTCTATAAAAGAAGGTTTACCAATTGAAATTTTATCAAGACTATATATTAATGATGTTGTAAGACTTCTTGGAGTACCACTATCTATTGTTTCTAATCGTGATACCCATTTTACATCAAGATTATGGAATATTTTTCAGAATTCCCTGGATACTGAACTTCATATGAGCACTGCCTACCACCCCCAAACTGATGGACAATCCAAACGGACTCTTAAAACATTAGAAGACATGTTGAGATCATGCTCACTTGACTTTCAAGGTGTGTGGGATCAATATTTACCTCTGTTAGAGTTTTCATATAACAATAACTTCCATTAAAGTATTCTGATGGCTCTATATGAAGAGTTATATGGAAAGAGATGTCGCACACCATACTGTTGGGATGATGTTTGTGAAAGAAAACTCATAGGCCCATAACCTGTGGAGGAAAAGATGGAAAAGGTGAATATAATCCAAACCCACATCAAAGTAGGTCAAAGTAGGCAGAAGATATTTTCCGATAACCGAAGGAAGGATTTGGAATTTCATGTTTGAGAAAATGTTTTCTTGTAGGTGTATCCCTGGAAGGGAGTTATACATTTTGGTAAAAAAGGAAAATTATGTCCCAGGTACATCGGACAATTTGAAATTCTAGAACGAATTGGGGTTGTAGCTTACCGATTGACAATGCCTCTATGCCTCTCCAAAGTTCATGATGTGTTCCAAGTATCACTATTGAAAAAATACATGTCTGACCCAACCCATGTACTCACCTATGAGGAATTAGAGTTGAAACCCAATATTTCTTATTACGAATAGCCTATCAAGGTTCTTGATACAAGAGAAAAAGTGGTGAGAAACCAGACGACTTGTGTCATAAAATTTATATGGAGAAACCATAATATATAAGTGGAAAAGAGGGAACCTTAGGAACATATGATGAAGAACCACCCGAGTCTTTTTATGCAGTAATAATCTAGAAATTTTGAGGACAAAGTCATTTGAAGTATGGGTGAATGTAACACCCCAAGCTTCCATGGTACGCTTCTATTTGAATAATACAATAGCGTGTGTTGTACGCAACTTAGAGTTCTAACACACCACAACCAATCAAACAAGCATCTATGAATAGTAATACCCAGTTTTTGAAATTTTATAAATATTATAATTCAAAATGGACTTCATTTTTGGATCCAGAATATCTAAGTAAGCTTAGGGTGAATTTATGTATTTTTCTGAAAACATTCAATTTTTGATGAATAGTGAAAAACACTAATTTATAGTCTAAAACCAAATTTTTATTTAATACTTTTTTATTTTATATTAATATATTTTAGGTCAAAATAGATACATAATACCTATATAAGATCAATGTAATTCATTGGAGTCAGTTTATAATAATTTTTTATATATATAATTTTATAGAACTTTTCACCGTCTTTTACACACCTCCTAGGTGAATTTGCAAATTTTCATAAAACATAGTTTTACCATTTTGTGAGTTCAATTTCAAAAATCTGTGAGACATCGTTGATATTAGTCAGTAAAATGCGGTTCAATAAGATGAAAATAACTTTTTGTGAAGAGTAACTTTTTACTTTTATTTACCACTTTTAAAAGTAAATAGGGTATTTAAGGGTAAAAATGATATTATTATCACCCGAACACGTGACTTAATTCTATTGGATAAGTATAATTCTACCAAAAAAACCTTATGAATAAAATATGAACCTCTTTGGTCCATTAGTATTAGATTATGACACTTGTTATTATTTTATTTAAAGAAGAGTTAAAAGAGTTAAAATCGAAGTTTAATAACTAAATTTTTCCTAATATAGGGTTATACGTAAGATAAATTCAACTATAAATATTTATTATAAATATAAAAATATTTTCCACTTAATTATATTTAATTTAAATTTTTTAGACAGTAAATATTTTATTTCATTTTTGACATAATGATGATGCAAAAATTACCTAATTAATGAAATATTAAAATAATTGATATTATAAATATCCAAATAAATGTATATTTCAGACTATATAAATTAAACTAATTTTATAGGTTAATATGACACGTTAGGGTTGGTTAGATGATTTTTTTTGTAGTTATAATGGTGTTATGAAATTAGAAAAAACAAAATACCAAATAGTGTCCAAATTGACATAAAAGTGTTTTTAAAAAAATTATTATATTACTAAATGATATTCAATTCCTAAAAATCTAAGGTTCGTCCAAAGGACTTATATAATGATATGTGTATCATTAATGAACCCCTTAGGGTTCCCTTTGATGCATATAGTTTTTTTATTAACCATATAATATAAAAATACAAAGGGACATAGTAAATGTCAAACTATTTAACTAAGAGTTAAATTTAAAAAATAAATTTAATATAGTGACCCAAACCTATCTAAAACCTATTGGTTGCATGGTGTTCGATCCATCACCACCATAGAATTTAAATAATTCATTTTGGAGACATTACAAACTGAAAATTATTTTATTCTAAATTAATATTTCTAGCTTTTCCTATGGTTCCCCTCACCCCTATTATAAAAGGGAACTCCCCCTTCTCTCTAATTCACACCTTCAAAGAAATTTGGCTCGGCCAACCTCTGCCCAAATACCATATCAACTATTCTACCTTCATCCTAGAGGCCTTCCATTAGTCAAAAAGTCAACCTATAAAGCCATTTTGATCAAATAAAAAGGAAGTACCCAAAAAAGAGATAAATATTTCATCACCTCTTTCAAGTTTCTTTATTCTTCCACTTCCTTTTTTTGTTGTTGTTTCCATTCTAAAATAATAACTCCAGTATCATCTATATACACTGATTTTATTATAAATATGGTATAACCTAATTTATTATTCTATCAATCCTTTTAAGGACATGTCACCATAACTTCGTACCTAGGGCTTACCATCTCCATGTTGTGGTGTAATTGTTATTCAATACATTATCATTTGGATGGGTATAATAATGATGTGTAATTGATTTAAATAATAAGTATAACATTATAATTATTCTGTATATATGATATATGTAATGTCTCAGAAATGGGTGCCACTCAACGGGTGCCCCTGAACCCGGTTGGTCACAAGACCTCAAGCGCATTTCTCCAAACCCCAGAGGCTGCCGACTAGCAGTGATGGACCAGGTATGATAGTGGGGAAATTATGCCCTCATTTTTCAAAGTTTAGCGTAGCGGAAAAGATAAATAACTTACAACATGCATCAATGGAAAAAAGAAAACAACATACAATTGAAGTAAAAGAGAACCAGCAGTCATATATATAGATATGCAGCATGTCAAAAATTCTTTGAAAATAGCCAGAACATGATACACTGCAATACAATACAATACAGCTCAAAGTACAAGGTACAACTAAAAAAACAAACAGTGAAACAAGAACTCAACATCATTGTGATACTAATCTCGGTCTCTTGCTCTCCTATTCCTCTGCAACAATCATATACCTGTAAAGGGACACTTGCCCCTATCGACACCTACAACAATATAGTCTGTTTGGGCCGAAGGCATGACCCGAACAGGGTGTGAGAAATAAATCCTAGTAGAAAACCACCAAAGGCCCATGCCCAACTGTCAGTGAAAATTTGATACAACAGTGTGTAGTAGTAAATGCAATAAACTAAGAAGTAATCAAAAGTAACAAACTTTACCTATTATATTGCAATTTTATTATTCATTTAACCATGCCATGAACTATGCTTTAACTTGGAAGGTAAAATATTTAAAAATCACCATGGTGAGTATTCACGATAACACTATCCTCAGACATACCATACTTACCCTCAGGTAACCAGAATCACAACCCACTGGTGTCTTCCCACAGGTATAACGAATATTTCCCATAGGTGCATGAGGTGTTGCCCACAGGCACAAAATCTATTGTCCACAGGCACAGAAACTACTGCCCACAGGTATGAGAATGGTTGCCCGCAGGATAAACGAGACACTGCCCTTAGGTTATACAACTAACCGGGCCAAGATCAACATATAAGAAAGAAATTATATACAATTACTCTCAAGGAAATTTTAACACTTGCTAAATTTTACTGTATACCCTCAGGTAACCTGGACAAATCGCTAAACAGAGGAACGCACCCCAGGGGTCGTCCTAGAACCAATCAGTAATCCCAAACAGCCGTTTTAACTTATCAAATGTTTATCTATCTAGTTCTAGATATGTTTCTGCAAATGACACTACCATATGACACCCCAAACATGGGTTTATAGCACAATGGTACACAATAACACATAGCAGGTCGAATTTAAACACCAGACCGCCTACCTCGATAGCCCCTGATTGGTATACGTGAATGACATCTCCCGAAACAAACAAGAACATGGCAGATCTAAGATGAAAAATAATCTTGTTCAAACTCAAATAAATTTCCCTCAGGAAAGAATTGGAAATAAAGGATCTAGGAGAAGGAAGAGCTTACCCATGTGGTTCCAAGGAGATCGACAGATACGGAATAGGGTTCCCAGTGTGCGGTCGTGAGATCCACCAAGCTTCGGTCATCTCTCCTGTTCTTCTCTAGCATTCTAAGCTTCCTCTGTGAACAGACGAGGCTACTGCCCATTTTATGAAAAAAACAAATTAAACGATGTGTACTCTCATGTACATGGCGTGTACTTTTCACATTTAATTGTTACTATGGCAGATACTTTTCCTCGCATTAACTATATAATTACTGACATGAGTACACTACGTGTATTTCCGAATACACAGTGTGTAGTGTCGCTCTACTGGAGGCTACTTCCACCGCCTTACTATTCACCGGCTGACTGACTACACGTCTTGTAAATACCAACTACACGGTGGATAGTCGATTTTTACACATTTCATCGATGATATGGAAACACTCCTTGTGCACTCATCCCCCACGGGCAATGTACATCACATGTGGAAAAGTACACAGCGTGTAACCACAAAATTTGGGATTTCCCCCATTTTCCTTATTTTCTCATAAACACTTAAGGAAAAAGGAAAATAAAAACCTGTACCTCAAGAAAAATAGCTGGGTTATTACAATTATCCCCCCTTAAAGAAATTTGTCCCTGAATTTCCCTTCGAAGGGTGATGAAGATAGGGCTCAGAAAAAATCTGGCCACTGAGCACGTACGTCAGTCTCACGGTCGTAGGTTTCATCTTGCACTTCGCCATGCTTCCATAGCACCCATATGAGAGGAACTGACCGACCTCAAAAAACTTCATGCTTTTATCAGCAATACGAATCAAATGCTCCTAAAATGATGTATCAACTTGAAGCTCAACCTCCTCAGGCTGAAAAATGTGAGACGGGTCTGAGTGATAACGGCGCAACTATGATACATAGAAGACATTGTGCATGGCCTGGTACCTCTATGGTAACTACAACTGATAGGCAACCGACCCCACTCTCTCCAGAATCTCAAATGACCCCACATACCTTGGTGAAATTTACCCTATCTCCTGATACACATGTATCCCAAACATTGTCAAACACACAAGAAAATATGATCTCCGACAACGAACTCCAAGGGTCATCTGTGGCGATCAGCATAAGATTTTTGATGAGACTGTGTGGTATCCATCCCCTTTGGAATCAACTGGACCATCTTTGAAGTATCTTTCACAAGGAATTGTCCCAGCAAAGCTTCCTCACCTGCCTCTAACCAGCACAAGGGTGAGCAACATGGCCTACAGTATAAAGCCTTGGAAGGTTCCATATAAATAGTTTCCTGAAAACTATTATTATCAGCAAACTCATCCAGGGTTATATACTTCTCCCATGAGCCCCCAATGTCTAGGACACATTCACGTAGCATGTCCTCAAGCACCAGTATCGTATGCTCTGACTGACCATCGGTCTGATGGTGGTAAGTTGTGCTCAAAATAACCTATATACCTAGTGCCCTCTGAAATATTTTCCAGAAATGAGATGTAAAGTGGGAATCCCTATCAAAAACGATAGAACGAGGGACCCAAAGAAGACACACTATCTCTTTTATATACAACTTCTTTAGCTCATCAACACCGAAGGTCTCCTTGATCGGCAAAAAGTGAGGTACCTTTGTGAGTCTGTCCACAACAACCCACATGAAATCTTTGCCTCGAGGTGACCTCAGCCATATGGTCACGAAATCCATCGCGATATCATCCAATTTTCATTCTAGAATGGGTAACAGTTGTAACAGTCTGGCTGGCCTCTGATGCTCTGCCTTCACCTGCTGATAGGTGGAACAACTCGCAACAAAAACCGCTACTTCCAGTTTCATACCCGGCCACCAATACTGACGTCTGAAGTCACAATACATCTTGATAACTCTGGGGTGAACAGCCAAAGATGAAGCATGAAACTCGCGCATCAGCTCCTCATGTATATTAACTGGAAACCACACTCTTCCATGGAAACACAGTACCTCATCATCGCCTATCCTCCATCCAGGAGGAGGGTCCTCAATAGCCACCGAATCCCATAAAACTAGCCCTTCTGGATCAGATAACTGTCTCATCCTCATGCTATCCAAGAGGGTATAGGCCACAAATAAATAACAAAGATAGCTCTTCCCCTGACTGTCGTGCACCTCCAAATACATCTCAGAGAACAAATTCATAAGCTTCCACTCACCACTGGCCTCCTGCACTGCCTGTTTCTGATTCCTCCTGCTCAGTGCATCAGCTACTGCATTACCTTTACTAGGAGTATAGGCAAGCTCAAAGATGAAGGACTGAAGGTATTAGACCCACCTTCGCTGTCTCAGGTTTCAATCACACTGGGTAAAGATATATTTGAGACTTTTGTGGTTGGTGAAATCCACAAAATTCTCTCCCAAGAGATAATGTCTCCAATAGCGCAACACATGAACAAATGCAGCCAACTCGAGATCATGCGTCGAGAAATTCCTCTCATGTGGCCTAAACTGCCGAGACCCATACGCAACTACTCAATCTCTATACATAAACAATACTCATAGCCCAATACCTAATGCATCACAATAAACTGTATAGCCCTTCCCTTGCTCTGGAAGTATCAGGACTAGTGCCAATATCAACCATCCCTTCAACTCATGAAAGGTTGTCTTACATGCTTCTGACCAAATAAAATTCACACCTTTCTTAGTCAAACTCATCAATAGTGCTTCTATGGTGGAGAAGTCCTGTATAAAGCACCTGTAGTAACCATACATCCCTAAAAAACTCTGTATCTCAATCACATTCTTAGGATTCTCCCAGAAAACTATTGCTCTAACATTCTCTGGGTCCACTACAACTCCTGCCTCTAAGATGATATGACCCAGGAAATGTATCTGGTCAATCCAAAATTGGATCTTTGAGAGCATAGCATATAGTGGATGCTCTCTCAATGTACTCATATAAACTATACCTGCACCTGAAGGCAATGAGAGGTATATCAGATGGTCTAACGCATGACTGAGGATATTTAGATGTCAATTCAATCTTCAAGAACACTTGTGCTCCATGATGTTGATCAAAAAGATCATCAATAATTGGTAAGGGATATCGGTTCTTAACCTTCTGTTGGTTCAGCTTATGATAATCCACACAATGTCTGAGAGTACCATCCACCTTCTTCGCAAAAAGGACCGAAGAAACCCAAGGATAAGTGCTGGGTCGGATGAAACCCTTTGACTGAAACTCCTCTAACTATCTATTGAGATCCTCCTACTTAGGGGTCACCATATTATAATGAGGAATTGACACCATTGCTTCTCCTGGCACAAGATCAATAGAGAAATCCACCTATCGCTCCAGAGGTAAACCAGAAAAGTCATCTGGTAAGACATCCCTTAAATGATCATCTACTTGAGAGAAATCCTTCTAACAAGTCCCCTGATCATACAGATATAAACTTGAAATCTGGGTTGTCACACCACCTCACCCACAATGCTGAGGTATAGCTCGGCTCTCCTGGACATCCCATTCACCTTTGTATTGAAACTCTCCACCCTTTGGTGATGTGAATCTCACCCTGCGACGATAGGAATCTAAAAAGGCTCGAAAGGATACCAACGAGTCCATCCCAAGAATCACATCATAAACTGTCATCTCTAAGACATAGAGGTCCCATAGAAAGTGACATCCACCAACCTCTAGGGGTCACTCCTTGAACTGATGCCCACCAACCGTTCTAGTTCCCAATGGAGTGTCTAGCATCATAAAATCATAAGAAAAAGAAACACATAGCCCATGAATCTACACAATGGGCACAGATATAAATCTATGTGTAGCCCCCATATCAAAAAGAACTGAAGATAAAACAGAAGCTACTAGAATCGTATCTTTAGTAGTAGAAGGTCTAGGATCCTACTCTTGTTGGGTCTGTTGCACTGCATATGCCTGCACAGTGTCGTGGCCCTATGACATAACCTAGCTACACTAAGCTGTCCTGCCCTGCTACCTCTGAGATCATAGGCTCTAGCTACCACGACCACGACCACCATCTCTGACTGCACGCCCTGACGTATTCCAGTTTCCCAACTATTAAGAAGTTGATGGTCCTACTCCCACACATGGAGTCTGCACAGAACACCTCTCACTATCCCCTGGTGAAAATTCCCTGCAAAATAGCTGAAGATGATCCATTCTGCCACAAGCTCGGAACTACACTGGGTCACATGGACACTATAGTCTCTTGTGCACCTGTTTACAACATTGGTACCACATGACCTGACCACCTGAAGTATTACTCTAGCTAGTACTGCCACCGTGAGTGAAATCCATCTACCTCTTCCTCTTATAGGTAGAAATAGTACCAAAAACTGGGGTCGAACCAACCTGGACCCCACCACTAGCTTCCCGCAAGTTCTGTTCAGTAATCAATGCCTTGTTCCCAATAGCATGCACTGTAGGAAACCTGAAAAAATTCACCACTACTCGGATGTCATACCGAAAACCATCCTCAAAGAATCTGGCCCTCTACATCTCATCACCCACCAGAATAGGTACAAAACACAGAAGCTCGTTGAAGCGAGAAGAATAATCCTTCACTGACATGGTACCTTGCTGCAGATTCATGAAATCTGGAGTTCTATCTGCCCTCAGCGTCTTGGGGATGAAGAAGTCATAGAAAGATTCTTGAAAATCATCCCACACAATTTTATGGTGATGCTCAGACTGGGTGGTAACATCCCACCACCTCTTGGTGGAATCACGAAGCATATTAGTAGTGAACATGTCCCTCCTCCTAGGAGGCATGATTAGATGCTCGAAAAAATTCTACACTGAATACATCCATGAATCTGCTGCCAGTGGTCTGCCATCACCCAAAATCTTAGGCCGATGATGCTGCTGGATTATATGAGTTCGCTCTACCGTAGATGTGGCGGCCTGCGGTGCTCCCTGGAAGCTCTGCATGAACCGCATGAAACCTTCACGGAACTGTGCCTCCATGCCTGTGTTCGGTATAATGGGTGACACTCCATCTCTCTCTGCTGGAGGATCCATTGGTAACCCATGGCCTACCATCTATGGTGTATAATCATCTCTAATTTCCTGGCGAACAACTGGTGGTCGTCTCGGTGGCATGAATCTACAAGGTCAAACCTACACCTTAGATCAAGATTATTAAAGACTAAACATAGGGAGATGAATAAGGAAACATGAGAGAGAAAGAATTCAAGATTTACAAACCATGACTACACGGAGTGTATAAATAGTACATGGTGTTTTCTCTCAAGCCATTCACATGGGTGTGTAATTCAGCTAAAACTGCTCGTGTAACACCCCAAACACAAGGCGTGTTGTCCACACACATCACATGTACTTGAATCCTTCTTTCCTACATCAGTACTTCCCCAAGACATAGCCATATGGATCTACTTTAAACAAAACTACATGGCGTGTCCAAGATAGTAACGACGTGTACGGCTTAATTTTCAACTACCCGTGTTGTTAGTGACACAGCTGACCAATCAGCTGACACTACATGGTGTGTTACAACCACACACGACATGTACAGAACTCCGTCTTCCGAGCCACACAGCCAGGTCCAGACGGTCTTTCCCCGATCAAGACTACACAACGTGTCCCACAGGTACATGACATGTTCAAGAAGATGAAACATCGACCCATGTTTTTTAGCTACACGGTCGGGTCCCCAGATTAAACTACGCGGAGTGTTCATCATTGACTTGACTTATACAACAATGTATTTCCTCTGTCCATTTTGATAGTGAAAAGGGCGGACATAGGGTCCACACAACACAACGTATGAAATAACTACACGGCGGGTTCCCTCTAGAACTTCCACATCCCGTGTCTCTGCCCACAAGGCCTTTGACACGGTTAGATACTACACAGCATGCACTTAGTGTAAACGGCTTGTATTCAAAACTTTTTCACTTCTTCCCGAACAGAAGAATACATAACATGCAGTCGAAACTAAACAACGTGTATTCTATGTTTTTTTAGACAGAAAGCCTTAGAAACTACTCTGGAGCAATGAAAAACACTTAAGAAAACATATATGTCCTAAATTCCTATCCGTGAGGGCCCATACTCCCCGTGAATCAATTTTTTTCATCTTAGACATGTTATAACAAGGTAAAATCCTTAATGATCCGCCAATTTCCAGTAGTTGTGGGCCCATACTCCCCAAAAACCAGAGTGTGGAGTTCATTCTTTCAACAAACTTGCACAATAAATACCATATCAAATAGCAGGTATTTATCAAAGCATCTATCACAACAGCATGCTTTTTTGGCACAACAACTATCACAACAACATGTAATTTCTAATACACCTACATTGCATGGAAATAATGCATGACATGTGATTTATTTCATGTGCCTAAATAATGCATGAGATTGCATACCCTCATCTAATCGGTATGCAACTAAATAGATACCAAGTATAACATATAAATAGCACACAACAAGTGCTTCACCCAACAGTGAAAGTCATATCAACTATAAAATTGCAGAAGTAGAAAGATTTCAATAACCGAGGTAGACTTGATTTTCCCTATACACTGGTTAGCTACTCCTAGAAAAATCATATTACCAACTACCATTTTCGTCCTATCCCTGACTAAGGCTCAAAACTGTAAGCCCAACAAAAGAACCCCTTTGATACCACTTTGTAATGTCTCGGATCCAGGTGCCACTCAACCGGTGCCTCAAAACCCGGTTGGTTACAGGACCTCAAGCGCATATCCCCATACTCCAGAGGCTACGGACTAGCAGTGAGGGTCAGGTCTGATAGTGGGGAAACTATTCCCCCCATTTGTGAAAGTGTAGCACAACGAAAAAGATAAATTACATACTACTGGAAATAGTGGAAAAAGTAAACACCATACAACTAATGTACAAGTGAACCCTCAATCATATATATAGAGATGCATCATGTCACAAATTCCACAAAAATATATAGAATAAGATACACTACAATGCAATAAAATACAGCTCAAAGTACATGGTACATCTAAACAAAATGAACAGTGAAACATGAACTCAACAGAATCGTGAGCTTAAGATCAGTCCCATGCTCTCCTAATCCTCTGCAATAATCATGTACCTATAAAGGGACCCTTTCACCTATCGACAACTACTTCAATATAGTCTGTTTGGGTCAAAGACATTACCCAAATAGGGTGTGAGAAATAAATCCCAGAAGGCTACCACCAAAGGCTCGTGGCCAACTGTCAGTGAAAATGTGCAACAACAGTGTGCAGTTGTAAATGAAATAATCTAAGCAGTATACAAAAGTAACTAACTTTACGAGTTATATTGACATTTTATTATTAATTTTACCATTCCAAGCACGTGCTTTAACTTTGGCAGGTATATCATTTAAAAATCACAATGGTGAGTATTAATGATAACACTGTCCTAAAAAATACCATATATACCCTCAGGTAATCAGAATCGAAACCCATAGGTGTTTTCCCATAGGCATAACGAATATCACCGACAAGAGCATGAGGTTTCACCAATAGGCACAGAATATATTACCCACATGCACATGAACAACTTCCCACAAGAATGATAAAGGATTCCTGCAGGCTAAATGAGACACTGCCCTCAGGCTATACAATTTACCGGGCCGATCCCAACATATAATCAATCAATTATATACAATTACTGCAAAGGAAATTTTAAACCATGATAAATTTTACGGTATACCCTCAGGTAACCTGGACAAACGGAAAAATAGAGGAACACCCCCCATGGGTGGTCCTAGATCCAAGCAGTGATCAGAAACATCAATTTTAAGTTATCTAAAGATTATATATGCAGTTCTAGATAATTTTCAGCAAATGAAACAACTATAAGACACCCCAAACATGGGTTTGTAGCACAATGGTACACAGAAACACATAGCAGCTAGAATTTAAACACCAGAACACCTACCTCGATAGCCCATGATCGGTATACGTGGACGACGCCTCCTGAAACAAACCAGAACAAAGAAGATTTGAGATGTAAAATTATCCCATTCAGACTTAAATAACATTCCCTCAGGAAATAATTGGTATAAGAGGATCTATTAGAAGGAAGAGCATAACCATGTGGTTCTAAGGAGATCGACATATACGGATTCGGGTTCCCGGCGTGCGGTTGTGACATCCTCCAAGCTCCGGCTCTCTCTCCCGTTCTCCTCCAGTGTTCTAAGATTCCTCTGGGAACAGAGGAGGTGACTGCGCGTTTTAAGAGAAAAAAATAAACTACATGGCGTGTACTCTCAAGAACACAATATGTAATTTTCTCATTTAACTATTCCCCTGGAGGCTACTTTTCACCGACTGAACTGTTCAATTGCAGACACGAGTACATGACGTGTATTTCTGAAAACACGGTATGTACTCTCACAAAGCTGGCAGCTACATCCATCACCTTACTATTCACATGTAGACTGACAACACGACATTTAAATACCAACTACATGGTGTGTAGTCGGTTTTTACACCTTTCATCACTGACAGGGCTACACGCCATGTGCACTCATCCCACATAGCCAATGTACACAGCGTGTAGAAAAGTACAGGGCATGTACCCACAAAATTTGGGATTTTTCCCGATTTTCCTTATTTTTTCAAAGACACATTAGGAAAAAGGAAAATAAAACCCGTACCTCAAGCATAAGAACCAGTTTCTTATAGTATACCATCAAATTATATATTATTTTAATATCAAAAGAATGATATTGTCGCTCGTGCGTACGTTTGGATTACCATCTACTTGAATGCGATGAGATTAATTCTCCATAGTATACATTCAATAGTAATTATGATTAGTTGATTAAAAATAGTGTTTAAAGACTTGATATCATTCTGGATATGAATAAGATAAATCCCATCCATTACAAATATGACTCACATAACAAATAATATAAAGGAAAACGAATCCGTTGACACCTGAAACAAATACTATGATATTGTTAACAAAGAAATGTGAAAAGATCACATATAATATCATATTAATGTATATGTTTCTTCTATAATTTAAAAAAAAATATTTCACCATTATACAGAAGGTTAACCTAACCTCGACCAAGAAAAATTACAATGTAAGGGTTAATTTCACAATCCCTTTATTATCCGAGGTTGTTTTCACATAAGTATCTACTGGTACCTCTTTATCATCAACATCCATGTTTCATAGAAATGAATTCCAAATTTTTTTTACTATTTACTTGACTATGGGTTAAATTCATTTATACCATTGTTTGAATTTTTATAAAATGGTTTGAATGTAATCTTTCTATAATTTTCCAAACAAGGTACATTATGACCTTTTCGAAATAATTAAGGTAAGAATGTTTTTTAAACTTTTACGGCGTGTGCATCGATTTTCCACTCTTATTAAATTTTTGAAGCTTCTCTTACAAGTTTATAAGAAAATTTTAGAATATAAATGTTTTACTCAATAATTAAGTGACTTCCAAGTGATTTCAAAATAGAAAGATATATTTATCTAAAAAAGGATTTGATTTCATCATTGTCAACATACTTTGATAGATTTTAAGTTTATTTGAAGTTGATTTATTATGATACAAAACTTTTTTATTATATTGAAGATCTTGTGATATGTTTCAATTTGGATTTGTTATTTTTATACCATTCATGGTTTATGGATAAAGTATTGACATTTCATATGCCGGTATTAATATGAATGTTTATTCTATGTTTAAACCATTTCATATGAGGAATGCATTGGACTTAGTATGTGACAGGTGAATCCCACTATAGATTCTCGATGGATCAGTAGGTCTAATGAGACAAACTAGTGTTTTGGCACAAGGCCTTGAAGAATATTATTTGTAGTCTTAGAAAAAGGCCTTGACTATGTGGTTATTAAAGTATGTCATTATACATTGCATCATTATGAAACTGGCTATTGATATTTCATGTGGTTATTTGACACTGTAGAATATCCATGTGACTAAGAAAATGGAAGTATTTTGATTTATATTTTCCATGTTATGATTAATTCTATGTTTTAAAGGCTTTTGTTTTAGTCTTATACATTTCCTTAAATGATTATTCTTATTTATGAAATTTTCTGCTATATTGTTATCCTTATTTTGCATCTGAGCTCACCCCTTTCTATGTTTTATTTTTCCCAGGATGCGAAGATGTATTTTGTAACAAACCTATTGGGATAGTCTATGGGATCTCGGTTTTGTCTGTGGAAACAATTTTGTTGTAGTTTTATATTTTACGATTTAATGTAATGTTCATTATGTATCTAGTACTTCCAAGACTACTAAATAGATCGGTATATTGGGACTTGATTCCATGTAATCATGCCAATACATTAAAATAATGCACAGACTCTGGGTTTCTAGGTTCGGGGCATTACATGTTCACATTAATTATCGATGTGTTTAAGCATATTAGTTTACTCATACATGTTATGTACCCCACATGTGTTCTATTCATGTACCATACATGGCCATGTTCCCATACACTGGCTATCTGGATATGTACTCATCTAAAAGGATGAGTAAAACAACATGATTTTTATACCCAATACACATTATATATATAAATAATGAAAACCTTGCTAAAAACTAAGAACACATGGCATGTGTTCCTTAACTACATTTCCTGCAACAATTATTTTTGAATGGGAAACCATATAATCGGACCAAACCCACAACTTTATCCTTGTTAAGAAAATATCAACTTCATGTGGTCCATCACAGAAATAATTAATCCATTAAACTAAAAATTTATTATTATAGGGGGGTTTCTAGAAAATATTCCTACCTTGGGGTGGAACCTATCGAAGCATAATATTTATTAGTGTTCTTAAACTTTCGTACTATGATATGGCCCCTCCCATGTATCGTGATATCACATCCCTTCCTCTCTATTCCTCTCTATCTATCCCAACCTCTCCCTATTTCCCTTTTTATCAAACATAAGAGAATCCCACTAGGGGAATACATGCGAATCTTTGGGATGAAAATAAAGAAAATAGGAAAAAGAAAATGAAAAAAAACATTGGAAAAATGAAAAGGGCATCTGGCACAGATCAATGTTTTGTATCAGGTAAGACAAAACCCCTACTCCAAAATAAAATATGGAGATAGAGTCAAAATATTACACTCCATTAAAAATATATCACCAAGAAACAAAATATAATAAAATTATATTTATATAATTATATATTTATTATTAATTATTTCATTACAACTCGAACAATATGAATTTTCACCAAACTCCACTACCAGGGAAAACACAATATTCCATGACCACTAGACTGGTCAGAAAACAATATTTGATATAATTGGTTATGGTAAATTCCATATTACCCCTAATAATAATCCTAAAGAAAAAATAATAATTTTTACTCTGTTCCACAATTTTTAAAAAACATGGATCTTTACAGACATTATTCTTTTTATTAAATAGTTTTTTGAAGAATATAATGTTTTAGCTCAAAATGAAAATATATTTTTTATATCAATATTATATTAAATACATGGTTAAATATACATATTAAAAAAATATTACTATAAATAAATGGAAAAAAAGTTAAATACTACATTTAATATTATTCAAAAAATATTATTTCAAGGATAAAATTTAAAGAACGAATTATAGTCTTATTTTGACCATTTATGTGCAAAATAAACATTCATCCGAGAAAATATTAATTTTTATTCCATGAAATATTAAAATTTTAAATTTATTTATGATTTACCCAAATTTAATTTTCACTTAATATAATTGAATATTGGGTTTTAGATTTTCCTTCATAAAAGAATTACTCCTATAAATTTTCATGGATATTACATTCCAAACTAATGAGGTTGGTTTTTCATTATAACATTCTCTAGTTCCAACATAACTTCATCTATTTTATTATTTATCTATGTTACTTTTACTAGTAGAATCATATGATTCCTCAACACATTCTCTCTAATTTCAGGAATCTAGATAGTCTATTCAATGTAAGATACATAATTTTTTGATTCAAAACTGTTAGAGGTGGGAACATGTGTTGGGTTGGGAATGTACAAACATAAAAATTATATATTGAAACAATCATGTAATCTAGAGATAATTAGTGTAATATCCAATTGGTAAGCCATAACTAAAATTCATTGTAGAATTTATAATTTTCTAATATACCTAGTTCCCAATTTAAATTTCTTTCTATAATACCCTTCCATGTGGACACATTAATGAAAACATGATCTCTACATGAAATTCTAAATCTTTTCATTGCTAATGTACATAACTCTTTTTCATTCAGTCATTTACATTAATATTAGTCTCAATAGTATTTTTCTTTTTATTGTCTCCTCAAGAAGTTATGGTCCTTCTAGTTTCCCTTAACTAACTTCATAGAATCATGTTGGAGTACAACATGTATTACAATATAATGGTTTATATGGTTTCATTAGAATACTTGAAAGGAAAATATTAATATAGTAATACTATACTAAAGTTAAATATCGATTCCACTTACCTTTAAATTCAATATTTTATTATATCAACAAGTCTTATAATGCTTGACAATCCCTTTCACACTATCCCTCAATTTGAGGGTCATATGTAGTTCTCAAATGATGTTTAGTATCACTATAATTCTAAAAAAATTTCCATAATATTTATTTAAATCATGGATCATGATTTTAAAATATTTAAATAGTTAAACCATGATGTCTTAAAGATTCATTAATACAGAATCATTCAAACCAAAATAGTGGTAAATATTATGGTATAACTAATAAGTATGTTGATTTTGTAAGGTGATCAAATATAGCCCATATGGTGCCATTCTTTATATGATATTTTACAATAAAGTTAAAAATATTGTATTAATGTCATCCCATTACTATATAATAATAGGTATAAGTTTTATGAATTTTATTGGATATTATCTCTTAAAATTCATATATAAGAAAACACTGAATTTTCATACATAATCAATGATTTCCTACTTCATATTATTACACCAAATGCATTCCTTCATATCGATATACATCTTAGTAATACTATGGTGTTTATTGAAATATGATATATGAGTATCCCTCAATAATTAGCTTTTCATATCAAATATAGGTGGACCATGAACCTCTTTCAAAAAAATTTAGAATGAAATCTTCATATAATAATTATTCTAACATTATATCATTCACAGATTTAATTTTATTCTGAAAAATATCATCATCAATCTAAAAACACTTCACATTATCTATCAAATAATTTTTAGAAATTATTTGAAATGGGAGTTTTGTTTCCCCTTCGTTAATAATTCCCATACCCATAAATATTAAACCTATGGAAATAAGACCAATATCTATCATAATTTTGGTCAAAACACCATGACATTTTTTGATCAAGGGATCCGCTAAAATAATTTTCTTCCTCGTGATGAATTTTTTTATGAAACCATAATCCTTATGTTGATAAAGTTAACTCATTTTCCTCATATTGACCACTTTCTATATAATGGAATATTTTTTACTCCATTAATCGCTTTATACCTCACATATTTTTCAATAGAGAAAATGTCTCCATATCTTCAATGGAAAAATTATTTCTACAAACTAAATTCTATGAGTTGTATATTTCCATTCATGGATCATTAACTTCCTTGAATCATAGGTAATAATGTGATCATTTCATAATAGTAAATAAAAACTTACCTTCTTTAATGTGTCACTATAAATAAAAAATATATTGTTTATTGGTTATATATTAAAAACATTCCATTGAACAATATCCGCATCAATTATTCCATACATTATTCACACTACTTTTTTTTTGAACCCAACCACATTATGTATAGTATTTTTAATGGATTATTTAATTGGGAAAAAATTAAACAAATCACTGAGAGTAACCTACTGATGTAATGAAACTATGTTCCATGGTTATGTTTATTGGCATAAGTCATTCTTCGATCACCTTTTTCTTCATATGATCATTTGAGATTTCATACTTTGAAAAAATATAGTAATACAAGTGAATATTTTGATGCTAGAATTTTTACTTGGTAAATTTTCCATAAAAATATTTTCATATTTATTTCTCGATAATGATCAAAAAGTGAGTCACATTGTCCACATAGGTTTTATAGTACACTATGATATCATTAATAAATTCCAAAATAAATTTACTTACCTGTACTTTAAATAATCTTTTCATTAGATCCATAAAATCAAATGTTGTATTAGTCAATCAAAATGGAATTTTTATAATCTGGAAATGAAAATACATCATTCTAAATGTTAAATTTTGAATATATTCCTAATTTACCCATAATTAATGTTACCTGATACGATTTTCAATCATTAAAAATATTTATCACTATGAAGCTAATCGAATTAGTCATCAATTTGAGGAATAATATACTTTTTTTATAATAGAATTTATTTCTCAATAATAAATGTGTATCCTCAAGGACCCATATTTCTTCTTAATGAAATGAACACGGGTTCCCTAATGTGAATCACTATGGCAGATAAATACCTTATCACACAACACATCTAGTTGTTTTTAAAATCCATATATCCTATAGTGGACATTCTATCTGGATTCCTTAATGTAGGTCTTTCCTTAGGATTTATGTCATTGGAAAAATCAACTACATTTTCTGGTGTATTTCCAGGAAAATCTTCATGAAATAAATTAATTTATTCTTGTATAATAGGTATATCCTAAATTTGAATATTTCTATTTCCATCATTAGGTTGGGACTTAACATCAACCCTAAGAATATCTTTCAAAAGATATCCTAGGGGTGGATATAAACCTGACATATATGATCATGTTTCCCCTCTAATGAAATGAAATTAGGCATCTTCAACACAAATAATTATATAATTATCTAAAAAATAAATATTTTATTCATATTATGATATCAAATATATAATAAGGACAAAATTGAAGTAAACCTTGGGTATAATATTTAATTAAAAAATATTGAACATTTAGGTATCATCACGAGAACTTCCTAACACATCCTTTTTTACAGTGAGATTTTCACTAGAAACTTTTTTAATGATAACTCACTTCTTAGTGTGATAGGAAAATATTTATGTTTCATTAGAAATAATAGAAGATAGAAAATTGTTATAAGATATAAAATCAAATACAAAATTAGTTAAATTTGAAGATGTGATTAAATACAGGATTTTACATCTTTAAGAGATTCAACCTCATCTGTAGTGATCACATAAGCTCGACATTCTCCTATTTTACTCATAGGTAATAAAATACATTGATTATTGTGATATTGGTTTGAATAATGAACCATTTAATTAAATTTGAAGCACCAGATATAAGTGATATATTTATTTATATTAAATTCATTTTCTAGAATACTTATATCCCTACACATGTGTAAAACACCCAGGCCCATCAATCATTTTATATGATGTTTCTTTCCACACTTTTCACGTGATGTAAACTAATAATACTACTACTAATACTACTTATTTGAGATGTTTTATTGTTATTTGGGTTAAACCAACCTCTTATTCACTTAATTTAACAAGAATATATAGGATCAATAAAATTAATTTTTTTTTGGGGTAATGTAATAATATTACATCATATGATGAATTTTTTTGGGAAACTAATTCCTTTGAAAGTCTTTGCATAATCTCTTCAAAGAAATGGTCAATCATGATTTCTATATTACATATATAATCTATATTATACATGTAACTTCTTTTAAAGTTATCCATATACTCTACAACACATTCTTATATCTTTTTTATTGTGCTATATAACTTTCTCTTTATTTCAATTCATTTCTCATGTTGAAAATATTTATCACTGAATGTTATATGAATTGATATCTATTACATGTGTACTATTTATTTATACTATCTATTATTATTGTTCATTGACTAATATTTATCTTCATTTACATTGATAAAATATTGTTTAAGTATATCATTTTCTCTTTCATTGCATCCCATTGCTGTAAATGTTGCCTCTAGGAACATAATCAATTTCTCAACTACCACTAGTTTAGTAGTTCAACTAAATGATTGTGGATTATATCACATTAAACAATTCAATATAGGTGTATGATGTTTCATAATTTCATTTTTTCCATATGTGCAATCTTATTAGTCATAACCTTAGTTATTATCCTTAATATGGACATGATCATCTGTACTAAAACACCCATCGTATTGGATTCCTCGGTAGGGAAAGTTCCACAATGGCCATCTGTATTAATACTATTATTTTTAAATGTCTCCATTTCTAAACAATAACATTAATTTTATTAGATTATATAATTATGAAATTTATATTGAATTATATATTTATAATTCAGATATTACACTTACCATAAAATGAATATTTATGTATTGATAATCATATAATTATAAACGTGGTTTTGTTGAAAATATCATTAATTATTAAATATATTTTCAATTATTTCATTTTGATTTGTAAAAAAAATTTGAATTATCTGAACCATATCCCTTGGGGGTTTTCAAAAAGGATATCAATGAGAAAACACTCAATGTGCACCAGAATAATGGTTGGGAAATACATGACCAACTCATTTTGAGGTTATTACACCTAGATGAATCGGTACCAAAATATTATCTACTATAAGTAAACAGATAAGGGTGTGTTTATTATAAAACTACAAAATATCTACATTAAATTTTTTTTTATATCTTACTAAAAATAAACATATCCTAAAATATTTATATAGAGTTATGATCTCTAAACTATATTTTCTAAAATCTTTCCCCCAAGGTTAATATTATACATTATATTATGCCATCTATTAAAACCTCACACCTTATAACCCAAATCCAATATATAATTTATTACATTTGGATAGGTACAATAGATAAAATCTTGAAGTACCCAACAACATATCAGTCTTGGAGAATAAATTACATACATAATACCCATTTTATATTGAGAAGAAGATATAAAACCAAACAAAATAAAATATTAATAATCCTAGAAAATAATTCAATGATTTCAACATCATATCCTATAGAAATTTAAAAAAATGATTGAGAAAAAATGAAAGTTAAGATTTACATATCGTGGAATCTATGCTGAGTAAATAAAGTACAATAAATATAGAGATGTAAATAACTGAAAGATCACGCCATTTAATAAATAAATTTAGCATCAAATTAATATAAGGATAATATAAATTAAAAAACAAAATGGATAATAATAACTAAATTATAAATTAAGTAAATTAATAATATTGGGCATCATGATCTCATACATCATGATATATATACCTTCAAATCCTTTTCCCATGACAATTTAATCAATTGGTCGGTATACACTAGAAACCCATTTAATTTTGTTAATTTGTTTGTCTTAGGAAAAATGTTGATGAATTTAGGGGATATATAATTATAAGCCTCATAAATCACTAAATATCCAATTAAATAAAAATATCATGAATGATCAATGAAATTTACAAAAAAATATTCCTTACGAGTAATTTATTATGTTGAATAAGTAATACAGAGTAACATTATCACCCTTGTCAACCAAATTTCCTTCAAAGAAGAATATATTTTCTAAAAATTGAATATAGATTATGAAATAATAATATACATAAAGAGAATAATATTTATATTTAAGAAATGTTTAATGTATAATTATCTCAAAAAAATAAATTATCCAAAAGAAATAAAATGACAAAGAAATAATATGAAAAAAAATATGACCATCAATTCATCATAAATATGGGATTAATAATAAAATAATGTATTTTGGAAAATAACATAAAATGGAATTAAAATATTAATATAATGTCTTAGTAAATATACTTTTAATTACCTTAATATTATTATAGAATAATAAAAATATCATAATATTATAATGATAGTGGGAATGTCAGTTATAATCATATACATTAAAATAATTCCTATTGAATGTTTATAAATTAAGTGAAAAATGAATCCATCATATAAAATTATAAATTTTACATTAAAACCATTCAAAAATTAAAATATAAAATAATATGTTATTAATAAATCATTCAATTAATTAAAAGGTATTTTTTAAAATAGATTTCAAAAATAGCAACATGGAAGAAAAATTCATCAAAATTAATATAAAAATAAACTTGGTTTCAATTTAAAATTTTAATTTCATAGTTCAAGAGAAAAATATATAAAATATATTTATAAAATATTAATAGAAGTTATATATATAATTTGTTATGAAATATATAGAGTTTATGAATAATGGATCAAAAAATTCATTCGAAGAAAAATTAAATGAATTCAAAAAATGAGATTGTCAAATAAATCCTCACTATATTGGTAACTTTTAAATTAAAATCTATTGAAAGAGTAAAAATAATTGAAACATTAATAATGAACAATAAATTTTTATTCATGTATAATATATTAAATGGGATTTATATACACCATATAAATGTTAATAGGTTTATAATAACAAATATAACTCAATGGAGTGTATGTTGAGATGAAATCCAATACCTCATGATTCAATTTCATTTAAAGTGATTTAAACTCCATAATAATGGATTATAGTCATATTAAATTTTACAAAAAAAATTCATAATTATAATATGATATAGGGTCCTCTCATATCATACTATCATCAATTAATAATGTTTCATTATTAATATTACTTTTGGTGTTAACTGCAACATTTTCTCATGTATGTTTTATCCCTGATGTTATGGATCATATCTATAGGATATATTTACATAATATACATAATGAGATTAACTTTATATATAACATATTTATTCCTTGGTACATTTTTATAATCGTTCTTGAAATTTGGACATGGAAAATGAATTAGATCACTTCGTAGAGATGGTTTGTCATACACACTCATGAGCGATGTTATCACTACTTTAATGGGAGAAAATCAAATGAAATGGATGATATATTAATTTTTAAGAATAACTATTATTTCATAATTATCCTATATATTCATTATTTATAATTTTATAACTATACTATGATTCAGTGATTGAAAACAAATTGTATCGGTTCGCGAAATTGTTGTCTACCATACACATGAGCAATGGATTTATTTCCCATTTGATAGAGAACAAATGGATAAATATTATTACATATACATAAAAAAATCTTTATATAAGGTATATATTGGTTTCTATATTTTGGGACTATCGAGAAATTATTTAATATGGTTAATAATTTTTTAAAAGAAATGACCTTGGTGAAGATTATTACCTTTCATTAAAAACCCTCATTTTGATCACTTATTAATGACCATATGGATTAAATTTTGAGAATAACATCCACTATATAACATATATAATGATATTAGAGATATATGTTTGAATGTATTAGTCATGATAAATGGAATAATATGTGTAAATAAGTGAGGAGAGAAGGTTATATTTTATAATTGAGGTGCGTGGAACACCTGAATTTTTTTCATGTTTTAAAATTATTTAAATTAATTTTCTAGGAATAATTTCTCCACCAATGATAATATTCTATATTGAAATGGGTAAGGTTTAAATTAAACCAACCAATTGGTTTTCATATAGCTATTAGGTCATTTTATATATTAATATTTTAAGTTTCCTCCCTCGGTAAACCCTTATTAATCATTACCGTTATGGAGATGTTTTAAATTTTTTACTATTAATTATGACATAAAATGATAGTGGTTGTAATATAATATACCTCACCCATTATCTTGTGAGGAGGTGGAGGTTTCTATTGGAATTAGGTGAGTAAACCATGAAACCAAAATATTGAAATAATTTCCAAGGTTCTCAAAACATTTGGGGGATGGTTTTCCCTTTATATATAAAACATGAAAAACAAAAAAAAATAAAATAAATAATAATCCTATATAATATGAAAGAGTAAAAAATAAAACCTAAAACATAAATAAACTTTAAACCCATATCATAGTATAAATTTAAACTAAAATAAATAAGAAAATTATTCATTGGAAAGAAAAACCCAAAACACATAAGTCATCGAGCTACAAACTAAAAACCAACTCCAAGATCCAACTCGACCAGCCATACACATGGAATCAAAAATCATAACTAAATAACATTGATACATTTCATTTATGAATTTTTCTATAGATGAAATTTTCAAACACAAAACAAATTTCAACTAGAGGGAGTCTAAACTCAGAAGGATTTTCCCAATGACATCCCATCTCATTTAGCATACCCATCCCAGGATTTCCCACATAACCACACATGCATGCCAATGTGATAATTACATACTCATGAGCTATATTTCATCCATACATGAAGAATTCACTTGGTGTCTAACATCCTTATGCTTCAATGGGATGTTCCCCTAATCATGGGTAACATATAGTATACACAGTGGTGCACTTGACATATCCAGGGTCAGCTAGAAAGCACAAACTCAAGAAACCATGAAATTTAAAAATCAATGCCAATCCAGTTCACATAAATCAGTCATTATTTTAAACATTTATAAATAATGTATAGTAAATCAAACAAAATACAAAATTTTAAAATCTTGATTTTAAAATTTTATTCTAAGTTCATTTTCTATAAAACAATCCAACTTCGACAATTTCCTAATTCCACCACTAAATATGTTTCCAACAAGAGAAATTGAAGGATTTCAATATCATTTAATGAATTTTTTTTTCAAGATATGATTTTTGGTTTTAATAGAGCAGATTCATTTGAAAAGACACCTACCTTATAAAAATATTGAAAAAATAAAGAATGATTTTTTAAGAATCAGGATATGATAAGTAATTATGATTCCCTTATTCTACCCACCATGAATTAATCCTAAAACAAGATATAACACATAAATATATGGATAAAATTATCTATCTATGCTTCCAAGAGGGAGAAGAACCTATAATATAATAAGAATCGAGAATAATTAGCACTTTCTGGTGATTCTTATACTTAATTCACTTTTATTAAACTAAGAATGTATCTCTAGATGAATGGAATTGTCTCTAAATCCTTGGACTAAAATAGATTTCATATTTAGGGAGAATTAGGGGAAATTAGTGGCATAATGGAATTAAATAAAATTAGATCCACTAGTTTTAGAAGGAAAATTATATTCCACATAGTTAGGCCACATTATTTTGATGGCCATATTCCATTCATGTAGTGTTTACGTCCTTAAGAAAATCCATTTCATGATTGGATATCACAGTTATAGAAATCATGTGAACACAATATATTTCACAATATTTTATATGTGAATCGATTATCCATGGAATAAACACCATTTTTCCAAAACAAGCACCATCTGTGCCTCTACCGAGTGACCATTCTCTTCTCTTGTACTATTTTGAGTAGGTGTTGAATGGATTCTACTCATTATTCCCCAAATGTATGCCTCTAAAAAAATCCTTTAATGGTTGATAAAAATCTTTTGAATAGCATGAAATCAAACCTAGTAATATATATAAATAAATTATCAAAATAAGATATTATATACCTGAAATCAAGGGTTCTATATTCTCTGGAAAATTAATATTTTAATCCTCATAAAGAATAAAACCAATGTATTCCCTGAAACATTTGGATTACTGATCAACCACTTAATTTTCACACACTATTATTTCATTTTGTATCTATCCATGTTTCCATAAACCCACACTATACTGCTGATTTTTTCATGATTTATTTTCACTATCCAGTCCAAAACTCATACTAGGACATGAATAAATGTAAGATCTATCTCTAGGTCAATTTGATCTCATTGAATCACGTGGTTAGTATAAATTTGATACTTCTCCAACTGATATACACAAAAAAAATTGAGTAATGAATCAAAACATAGTGGAAATGTAAACTGATATTCCACCCCACCAACCTATTTATGTATCTCAAATGGTCCTACGTATCATGGAGATATCTCTCACTACATAACAAAATGATGATGTCCAAGAATATTATCAATAACATATGATAACACACCTAAAACAACAATGGTCATCAAAGAAGATCATCAAATTATTTTTTAGAACATTAATCCTTCTCAATTCTTTTTCTGATCAATAGAAAATTATTTGTGGTCTCTTTTACCAGGCTTGTTCTAAATTATGAATTCTCAATTGTTTCTACCAAAAGATTTTAAAAAGAAAAGGAAGACCATACAATGATAAAAAGGATAAATTTATTTCAATTTTTGATAACTATTGTTATGATAACTCAACTAATTTTATGTTCTCTTTTCATAACCCACCATAATCCACTACACAATCCCTTAGCATGGAATCCAATGTTTGGATCTCCCTTATGGATTATCGCTCCATTTTATTATCATACATTGTGCTCATAGTAAACATAATACCAAGAGATATATATAAGTATTTCAAAATATAGACATAAAATTGGGGTCTTAATAAGATATATGTGATACTAGAACATCATGTTACTTTAAAACTTCTTAGATATAAATTTTTTAATTATCTTACAACAAATTGTCTTTACAGTTATGGATGAAATAAGCTCACATAGTGATCTAATCCACTATCAACCGTAAATAATATTGTTTGATAACCATCATTGGAAAATGTTTCATAAAATGCATGGCTGTCTACATCCATATACACAAGGTAATTGATAATGATTGTAACATTCAAACAAGTCATTGGTATTGTGCATTTACCGACTAATAGGTGAGGCATCACAAAAAAATATAACGTTGCACTTTTCATTCCCACCCACCATAATTTTTCTTTAATCACTCTCTCTATATATTTTTCATTCCTAGATGAGTAACCCATTTTGAATGGTGGTAGGAATTATTAATTTTTCCCAAAAAAATAAAAATGTGTAAATATAAAATCTCCAAACCAGAAAACTAAAGTCACATCCAACTTCCATCCCCTAACGCAAACTCCATCATTGATTTTTGATAACAAATAAAATCATCTATGATTAGAAATTAGATCCCCTATAACATTTGAAACCAAATTAAGAACAAAATATACTAGGAAGAAAACCAAAACATCACCCAGTATGATATAATCTAGGTTCCTATCTTCAATAACCAAAATCAACTTCCATGGATTTGAATCTTCTATATCCATATGATTATATGAAATGTTTTATAATGAATATTCAATTTAATTTTATATACCCATTGTATAAATCATGTTATTGTATAAAATATTTAGGTATTGCATCCATATTTTACTCGATATATTCAAATTTATTTGTGATAAAATTTATTTCAAAATATTATGTTCTATAAACTTAGAAAAACTAATACAAAAAATATAATGAATTCCTTCTTTTAAAAAATGGACTAACAAGAATAATTCCAAATCATGTGTTGGGTATTTCTTATCTGGAAACCACTACATAAAAAATCCATAATAAATAAGATTATATCCCTATATGAGAACCCATTACAACCCTGATAAGGATGCATCAAAATAGACTACCTAGCACTATCTATACTCTAGAAATATAATTATAGTTGAAGTTTTAATAGTTACATTAATCTACTGAAAGGATTTCATAAATTCCTTGTTCAATTAGAATTTATCACCTTTACACATAATGTAATTCATCAATGTTTCCAAACATGAAAAATCATGTACAAAAATATCTATAGTATCCCACCAAGCCATGGAGAATCTGTTTCTCAAATAAGTTCTTCAATGGTTCCCAATAGATAATAGCTTTTATATTTTTTGAATCTATAGAAAATCATATTTTAAAAATAAATTTCCCTGTAAACATACCTATTCTACCCAAAAATCCTAATTTGATTACTTTTAATACATATTATTCTCCCACAATATTCCCAACACAATAGCCATGTGCTTCTTGTGATAATCGTTTGTCTGTGAAAACAATTGTAAATCATCCACAAACACCACCAAAATGGAATCCATATACCTATTAAATATATGATTCATCAATAAAAAAATATAGATATGCTTCATTATTAAGTCCCAAATTCATAACAATGAACTCATAATTGTGACATGTTCTTCCGAAAGCTCTCTTTATAATATTTTATTTCTGAATGAGCAGTTGGTGATATCTTGAGATAAGTCAATTTTAGGTAACCACTGGTATCACCTATATTTATCAATCATTTAATCAATGCATGGAATAGGATACTGATTTTTTATCATAACATGGTTAATATGATGATAATATACATAAAGCCTAATAGATCCATTCACAATATTTATAAAAAAAATTGTTCTTCGTATATTGATGTACTCGGTTGGTTGAACCCTTTATAGTACAAATATTCTACAAGATCCATCAATTCCATTAATTCTATTAGTCTCATATGAAAATACAGAGGGGAATAAATATAAGTCAAAAGTAGAATATCAATCATCAATACAACTTCTCTTTTGTACGGATGTGTTGAATATTTTTTTTTAGAATAAATTGAAGGAACTCATCCACTATAGATAGAGAATCTCAATTCTTGTTCACATTTAAAAAATACAAAAAACTAGTTTTAATTGGTATGAGATAGTTAAAATCCTATATTCCAAGTGTCTATATCTTCTGGAATCTATTACCCCATATTCATTAAATAGATATCTTGAACCATCGTAAAATTGGAATCTCACCAATCATATGTAACATTTGATATTGGCCTCAATGAATGTTTTCTAATCCATTCCTATAATCAAGTCATATACATCCATTCTTATACCATGAAAATCTGATACAAACTAAGTATCAAAAATTTTTATCATACACATTTTTCATTTTAAGCCTCGACACTGTCATTGTCCCAAAGGAGATTGGAGTTTCCAAGTATAAGGAATCATCTCAGCATGCAAACCAATTGGATAAAAGACACAATAAATAAAAAATTAATTCGATACACCCATATAAACCATATCCAATATAAGGGGAAAAAAATTAATCAAACCACTCACCATCTATAGTTCAGATTGATCAATAATGGCCCCATTCATATATCCATAAAATTGTGTACTTATTTTACTTTCCACATAGTTACCCTAGATTTCATTGGTAGAGTAGTCATGGTATTCCTAAAATTATCAATGATTTATTGGACTTTTGATTAGATATATTTCGAATCATTCGTATCATTATAGAATACTATGTCTGAGAAACATGAGATGTTTCTCAAGAATAAGACATTGGACACTATAATAATAGAGATGAACATGTCACATATGATTCAAATTGTGACATGTCTAGGTTGTTCTATAAAATATCAATTCATATGCTCAAAATAACCAAAAACAAAACATCTAGGATTGATATTTAGATAAGGGGGAATTTTGAATGATCACATGATCTGATTATATGATATACCACCCCTTGATAAAAGTGTTCCCTCATACGCGTGTTCCCAGCATTGGAGTTCCCACTATTTCAATATAAATGAACATGATTCCTACAACCTTATTTCCAAATTGGCATCATTGTATTTCCATATCTCTAATGAAAATAAAGATATAATACATTATATAAAGAAAAACAATCATTGATCAAATATATGGTTTCAAAAAAAAACACAAAAAATAATTCTTTTAATGACACATATATAGTACCTTCTGGTGAAAAAGGATCTAAATTTATAAATTTAGGAGTATACATTGTTATTGTGATATTATCTAGTTCAAATTGAATAATTCTATTATTCTAGAGATTTTGATCATAATAGAATCATTTGTTTATGATTTATCCAATATAATCCCATTACATTAAATGATCCAGTTTTTTATGAACTACTAAATCCCAACACTTTTAGGTTAGAACCTCCATCATATAAATCCCCAAATTCACATTCATCTCTACATTTGTGCCAAGTAAATCGAAGAATTTATTCATACAATTCATCCAAAATTATACCTTTTCAATCTATAAATCACCATGAATGATGGGAGGATTCATTTTTTTGGAACTAAACTAAATGATCACCTTTTCGTGGTTCATCCATTTTTTTAGTCTATCCACAAAATGAAATGTCTGGATAATACATTAGATCAATTGATTGTTCTCCTTTGGTGTATATACAAAAATATTGTAAGGAACCTATTATTATTCATTCTAATAGAACATACCATTTTCCATTCACTACAACAACAAAAAAATGATTCTCACTAACTAGAAAAAAAATTCTTAGCTATTTCCAAGTAACATTTCTACAAGTTCTGCAGTTATGTTCTTCCAAAATTTTCTGTTTTAACAATTTTCGAAATACCCCCATTAGTCCTATTCTAAAATCTATCCATTTGAAAAAAAGTCAACAATTTTTAAAATCATTACATATATCCACTACCATATATCATTAACTGAATATTGATCGTTGTAGTCCTAGTAGGAATTCATTTTACTAGTGCCTTACAGGAAACTCTCATCGGCTAAAACCATGATTATTAGGTGTTAGAACACCTAGAAATATTTGAAAACACTAATGTACCCAAAATCCATGTATAATAAAGTTCAACCAAAATAGGTTATCTAATCATTTGTGCTATATATTTCAATTTGAAAAATCCTATATCCTTTCTAGAGACTTAAGAGAAAACATAATTTTCTAATGACACACAACATTTTCCAAATCTATGACTGAACACAAATGATACCCATGTATCACATAAAATGATACCATCTATCTCAAAATAATTTTTGGATTGACCATTTATAATATAATTTGTAACTTCATGCCCCTCACCCATTTTCATTGGAAGAGGTGGTGGGTGTTACTGGACTTAGTTGAAATCCCCATGAAACCAATGGCTGGTAATAAATTCCATGTTCCTCAAAACATTGGGGGGATGATTTTCCTTTTAGATATTAAACATCCAAGAGTAGAGAAACAAGAACAACTAATCCTATATATAATGAATGAGTATAACATAATTCTCAAAACATAACCAAACCAACAACCCATATCATAGTATATGTGGCAACCAAAATACTTAACTGATGGAGTGATAAGACAACAAAACCCAAATACATCAAAGACCTCAACCAAGATACCAAATATTCTCCAGGATCCATCTCGACATGAAATTATTATAGTATAAATAAGAACCACCAAAGAACTGAGATAGCATGCTTTTACATTTGTATCGATAGACAACATCTAAAAATTTATAACAGTACCCAAGTAAGCGTTGAGTATAAACTCATTAATCATTCTCCAAAGAAATACCAACTTACAAAACTAAAAAAACATGTTATAACATATGTATATAAAATATTTAAACAATTTATATTAGATTATTTCATTTTAAAAAATTCCAATGAAAATAAATCAAAAAAATCATTAAGAACATTTATTATCTCATTTCACATACCCATTGAATGATTTCACACACACCCAAACAAGCATTCCCATGTGAAAGTTTCATAATAAATAGTAGAATCTCATCTATACACCAATTCATCACTAGGTATCCAATCTCATTTCTCAATAAAAGAACACAACTCTTATCTGTGGTCACATCTATTGATCCTCAACAATATACACCCCAATTTCAAAGTAATATTTAAAGCATGAATTCACGTAAACAATGTATGAAAAAAATCCATCCCCATAAAATTAAAATAAAATTTTCAATATTTATAATATATTAAAATTTCATTTTTTATGAATCAGCACAAATCCGTAAAATTAAATTCATCGTTTTTAAATTTTCATTTAAGAGAATTTTACATGAAACCATCCAACTTCTAATTTTTTTGAAAACATCTCTAAACAGGTTTCAAAAAATATCCACACATAGATTTTACAATTATTTCAAGAAACATATTTATTTAAATAAATTACTTCATGTTCTAATTATGTGGTGTCAATTTAAAATCCACATGCCTTCTATAATTTTTGAAAAAAATGAACATTGCTTAAACCATATATATATGATCACTAGCTATGATCCCTTATTTAGATCGAATAATAATTCAACATAATGAAAACAAAAATATATAGATATATCTATTATATCGTATTTATATGGATTATAGTGGAATGAGAACCATGGATATATAAATACCCTAGGAAAACAAGAACTTACCGTTGAATCAAATCGTCTAATACAATTAGATTCACCTACAGATTTCTTTCAGACTGAGATGAATAATCTCTCACACCTTGGGGGAATCAATATTTCATGTAAACAAATAATGTAAGATCATAGTATTATATTATATTTTTATACATACACTATTGAGGGTTAATTTTTGTTTAAAAAATTATAACTAAAACACAAATTCACTTAATGTGAATTTATCAGGCATAGACTTCATCTGATTATCAGAGTGAAGAGTTAGAGTCCCAATAGATCTACTTCATGTAAATGTATTGTTTTATCATATTCAAAATTACACTGGTAAAAATTAATAATAGGAAGTTTTTTTATGAAGAATATATTTATATTATATTCATAATGGAATAAAAACGTGTAAAAATAAAAAAAACTATTAACAGTAAGAATGACTTATAAGATAATTTAAAAGATTTAAATCTCTTACCATAAGTGTAAAGTAGTCAATAAACATGTATAATGGTATCAAAAATATTATAATTAGAATCTAGTCTATATTTCCTTACTTATTAATATCTTGATACGATGTTCATTAGAAGCCATGTCTTTTAATCCATGAAAACTCATGATATGATGATAAATATCTATCTTTCTTGACCCATGATACCTCAATAAAATATACTAAATTCAATATCTTCCTATCCATGAAAACCCTCGATTTTAGAAATGAATATTTGTAGCTTGAAAAGAAAAATATTCCCTCACAATGATTTCATAGAACTAAAATTCTCAAGAGTATTACCAAAACATTGGATCGATATGTTCCCAATGATAAATATTGAAAAAAACATTTTTGTGAAAGAAATTAGCTTTGAACTCTTCGAATGAAAGTCTATTTATCATCAAATCTACAATGGGAATGTTTGGGGGTTTGTTGAAATGACCGTAGATAGATATATCATAAATAATCATAGTTTTGTAGCATAACTAAATGTACGAATTTCTTTTTATAGCATAATAATAATTCTAACTGTATTCTTTACAAAACTAACAATTATTATGTGCATCTCATTAATTTAAATTAGTCAATATGATGGAACTAATTTTTTATGATCAATACAATCAACTAAATGAGGATTAGTAATATGTACCTATATAAAAACTAGACTAATAATCAGGAATTTTTTAGTATGATAGACAATAAAAAAGTATAACTCCTTATCTGTTTAGAGATAATTCTACTTAATCAAGACAATGATAATTCTGGTGATATAAAAGATGAATGATATGTTTATATTAAAATTAAATCAGATTCTTTTCTATGAATGCTGAAAAATAATGATTTCTCAAAAAATATACTAAAACACTTGGGACATAAAAAGTTATTAAATTTGTTTTTTGAAATGATTTTTTGATTTCAAAAAATAATGGAATGGAAAATAAATAAGTAAAACTTCTGGCTCAAAAATAACCCCTCTTTTAAAATTAGAGGCCATAAAAGATAAATAAAAAATAAAAACATGTAAAAATATTAATCCATTAGTTCATTTGATAAATTCAAAGATATTTTTTAGAATATAAATCCTCATGAGATTGTAACTCTTGTGAATATGATGGAATGTAATAGAATAATTATTATGTAAAGAATGCACATCCTCATTAAAAATAATTATATCTCTAAAAATAGTATCTCCAATTTAAAAAGAGTTTTTAAGCATTTATAAAACCATAATCCCCTTAAAAAACATTATCCCCATTGTAATTTTTAATAAAAAATGTGATGTAACATTAATATTTATAAATGTTTATAAAAATAACATACGAAACAAAATTAAACCAACTATTCATACATGTATGAATGAGAGAATATATAACCCATCAGATTTGGAAAACATTCAAGAACATTAAATTTGGATGAAATTATATTCTCAATATATAAAAATTAATTTTTTTTAAAAATAAGAATTGATTGTTCAAAGAAAAAATTAATTATTTATTAAGAAGGCTCATTATTAAGGAATTAATTTTCATGAATTCATGTGGAATCTTTTCCCAATTTTTTTTTTCATCCATGGTTTCCTTCTTATAAATATTATATTTAATACTTTTAATCTCCCAACAATATGTCTTATTTTCTTACATAAAAATTAAAATTTTAACATCACAAGATTAGAGGTGGATAATTTCCAGACCTATGTTCTATTTTTTAGGGCCCTTGAATATTCTATCTGGTCATCCATATCATCTTTGAATTCCTAAAAACATAAATCTGTCTTTCTTATACAAGGATATCTTTTCTAAAGAATCCTTTCATTATAAAAAAGTTTCAATACTTCTAAAAATAGATCACCATACTCACATAAAATAGTCTCAATTTGATATTACCATATCATCCTCGTATTGTATGAATAAGTCCAAGTCTTAAGCTTTTCATTGATAATATTTAATCCTCACTAAATACTTATAAATTTATCTTTAAAAACCTTGAGTAACTATGAATTTTAGTTAATTGATTCATGAAGATTATTACACCTTCATTCAATATTATAATAATTGTAATCATGGTAGTAAATATTTTCAATGAATTTTTTAATCCAAAACCATTCAAAGTAATTTTTATTCTTTTTGTCTTTGATCGAGATCAATCTATAGAGTTTCTTTCTATTTCTATTATCAAAATATTTTCTTTTCTTCTCATATTTTACAGATACATTATTTTTATATGATACTTCTCTAACTACCACATCTTTATTCGATTCTACCATATCACAGATTTTGTAAATTAATTGTTGATGGAGTTCTTATTTTTCTAAAAGAGGACATTTCATTCATTTATGATGTTGATTTTTATTCCATGTTAATTTTTTAATTTTTAGCTTGACCATATTTTGAAGCTAAAAATGATTAGAATGAGGATGATTTTGATGAATCCTTATCATTTGAATCTTGAACTTTTTGAGTTTCTTTTTCATCGTCTCTTCCATCTTCTTTTTTCTCTTGTTATTGTTTTTCTTCAAATTTGCTTCTATTTATTCTTCGGCATCTTATTCATCGAATTAAGTTATGTGTTTCATCTCAAGCTCTTACTCTAAATATATTATTGTTCATAAAGTTTCCTTCCAAACTTATTTTCGTTCCGATTGATTCATAGAAATATTTTCTATTAATTCTTCAACAACTATTTCTTTATTTCCCTTATCAACATACAATGTATCATAGTATGAACATTATATTTTCCTCAAAAAGTAGTCAAACATGTATAATTACATTGTTTGTTTAATAAATTCTATCTATTTTATTTTGAGATTCAATTTCAACTCAATTACAAAAATTTCTATAATATTAGATTCATTAAACCTCTTCATTTTCATTCAGATTTTTTTCTTCTTCACATTGTTCTAAAGTCGGAATAATCAATGCCTTGTCCTCAGTTAGGTCATGCCAGAATTTTGAATCCCCTACAATATTTTATTTTTTATGGAACATAAGAATCCCAAAAACATAATCTGAAATCTTCTTTACAATCATTAAATTGATAGGATGAGATGTCTTATCCTTTATATTTTTCATTTCACCTTCCACATATTTCCTTAAATATTTATTATCATAAAAAACCTTATCAACATTTTCAAAATAAATATTTATTTTATAATCAAAAACAAAAATCATTCTTGATATAGTATCTTCAGTAATTAAATATACCATTTCTTAAACTAGATATGATTTATTTTCCAATATAAATAATACCATAAACATAACAACCATTTTTCTGTTGAAATCCAGAAACATAATTATCTTAATCTTGATTGAAGTAGTTTTGAATTTCTCCACCATAATGAAGATAAGTTTCACCAATTAAATCTTCCACATATTTACCAAATAATATTGATCAAATTCATCAGATGCCTTTTGGGAACCCCTGTAAACATTCCTAGGTATTAGATACCCTTGATTCCAAAAAAGTAGTTATTCTATCATCTGGAGTCATATGTTAATATTTTCTAACATTGTCATTAATATAATGCAAAAAATATTCATATTTTGTCTTATATAATGTTCAAAGAATGTCTGGTTTCTTGTGAGATGTTAAATACGCTTCTCCTTCTAAAGAGACATCATCCAATTCTTACGCTATTCTATATGAACGATTTGCCTAATTGAAAACATTGTGATATATAACTTATCCTTAACATGTTATTTTATAATGTGAATAGTACAATAGAACTCTAAAACATCCTAAAGATTATATAAGTCAAAATCCTTTTTAGACATTTAAACACAAATGGATTCCCATCCAAGGAATGATCTAATATTCTTGAGAGTTGAACAATACTTATCAAAATAAGTTCTTTTGATCATTATTTCCTTGAAAAATAACCACTTTTCATTATAAAATATCATTTCCATCAGAGTTAGATCTGAGATTGATGATCAGATGAAAAGAAAAATTATCTGACAAGTGGATTTTAAGGGTGCACTAGCTCAAGAGAGAAAACTATGACTGCCCGATGTGGGACACATAGTGACTCGTACTTATATAGAAAATGGGTGATACAATGTATATTCCACAATAAAATAAATAGTTGAGATTGAAACCATTTCTAATCTGATGGTTGAGATATATATGGAGAGTGTTTTTAGAAGATTATTTGAACTCTTAATGATTTAAAAACATGATCAAATTAAGAATCGTTATGATTAGGAAAATTAATTAAAATTTTAAGAAAACAAGGCTATTATAAAAACATTAAACAATAATATGAACTAAAATATTAAAATAATTTAATGAAATGGAGAAAAAATGTAAAAAAATTAAGAATTCATTTTGGAGATGAAAGTTTCATTAGTCAAATTAATATGTTTATCTTGGTTTTTAAAAAATAAAAAAAATTACGATATTTTTTTAAATAATATCTTATTATGATAGTCTAATTATTACAGTTTCAAAAGAAAAATATTAAATAGTTTCTTAATCTGAAATTATTATAATATATTTTATGTTTAGAATTTCTATAAGAGTTTCTAAATTCTTAACTATATTTTGGAATTACGACTAAAAATCATTTATAAAAAAATATGATTTTGGAAAACTCATAATGATAAAAAATTTCTAAAAACTATATATTTAGAAACAATATTTTTTTTTGAAAAAGTAAATTTTTTTCAAACCATAAAAAATTTGTTCACCCATTTCGAAAAGTAATATTAATTTAATGATATGAGTGAACAATAAATAGATATGAATTATCAAATACATTGATCATTACTATATTTTTTAATGAATGACAATATTTCGAAACTAAGGGGTTTAGTAAAAATATCAACAACAATTTCTTGTATTCCGATTAATTGTAAAAATATATCTACTTTATGTGTGTAATCATGAAGTAAATAGTGTCTTACATCAATGTTCATTGAACATGATTTATCTACTAAGTTATAAAACAATGAAAAGGAACAATTTTTATCACAAAGTATTTGTGTTTTATTTAAACTCTTTCCATAGTCTATTACTATGTGTTGCATCCACAAGACTTGATCACAAAAATATCTATTTTACATATATTATGATTTAATAATGGAAAATGATTTTAATTGTTTTTTATTACATGAACATGAAACAGATGAATTTTATAAAAAATTACAAGCTCTGGTGTACATTTTCTATCTATTCTACATCAAGTAATGTTATCATTTGAAAAAAAACTGTTCCAAAACATTTCTAAATGAATAGAATAAGACTAATATTTAGTTCCATTAAGATAATTAAAAATTCACTTTAAATACTTAAGATTAGATTATTTTTATTTAATTAATATCTATATTATACCATAATTATAACACCCCAAGCTTCCACGACATGCTTCTCTTTGAATAACATAGTAGCGTATGTTGTCCGCAACTTCGAGTTCTAACACACCACAAAAAATCAAACTAGCTGTTTTGAATAATAATACCAAATTTTTGAAATATTATAAATTTTATCATTCAAAATGGACTTCATTTTTTGATTCAGAATATTGAAATTATCTTATGGTGAATTTTAGATATATTTCTAAAAACATTCAATTTTTGATGAATTTTGAAAAACACTAAATCATTGTTTTAAACTGATTTTTTTATTTAAATAATTATTTATTTATTTTTAAATTTATTTTAGGTCAAAAGAGATAAATAATACCTATATATGTTCAATGTAATTCATTGGTGTCAATTTATAATAATTTTAGATATATACAAATTTTATTGAACCTTTTACCGTCTTTTCCCTACATCCTAGGAATATTTGAAAATTTACATAAAATGTAATTTTACCCCTTTTGTGAGATTAATTTTTAAAATCTAAGAGACATGGTTAATATCAAGGAGTAAAATGTTGTTCAATAAGATAAATATATATTTTTGTGAATAGTAAATATTTACTTTTATTTGCCACGGTTAAAACTAAATAGGGTAATTTAGGGTAAAATGATATTATTATTACTATAACACATGTCCAAATTATATTGGATAAGTATAATTAGACGTCAAAAACCATAGGAAAAAAATATGAACCACTTTGATCCACATGGATTGGATTAGGACCTGTATTATTATTTAATTCAAAGAAGAGTTAAAAGTTTTAAATTCAATGTTTAATAAATAATCCATTTTTATTATAATGATACAAATAAGATAAATTCAGCTATAAATATTCATTATAATTCTAAAGTTATTTTCTACATAATGTTGTTTTATTTATATTTGGTAGACATTATATAATTTACTTTATTTATGACACAATGATGATGAAGTAATTACCTAATTAATGAAACAACAATATAATTGATATTATAAATATCTAAATAAATGTAATTTGAGACTTTTTATGTATTAAACTAATTTTCTAGGTAAATTTGACATATTAGGGTTGGTTAGATGATTTTTTTTGGAATTAATAATGCTGTAATGTATTTAGAAAAAAAAACAAAATACCAAATAGTGTCAAAATTGACATAAAAGAGTTTATAAAACATATATTATATTAATAATTGATATTCTATTCCTAAACATTTATGGTCTGAAAAAAAAATATATAATGATAGGTTTATCATTAATTAACCACTTGGGATTCTCTTGGAAGTATATAGTAAGTTTATTAAACATATAATATAAAAATTTAAAGAGACATTGTAAATGTCAAACTATTTAACTAAGAGTTAAATCTAAAGAATAAATTTAATACAGTGACCCAAACCTATCTAAAACCTATTTTTTGAGTGGTTTTAGACCCATACCCACCTAATCTTTTAAAAAATATACTTAAGATCTATTAGAAACCGAAAATTATTATATTATAAAATAATATTTCTATCTTTTCCTAAGGTGCCCCTCACTCCTCTTATAAAAGTGCACGCCCCCTTCTCTATAATTCACACCTTAAAATCCATTTATATCGGTAAAAACCTTCCCAAATATCCGCCCAAAATTTCTCCCATAATACTAGAGGCCTTACATTAGTTATAAAGCCAACCTATAGAGCCCTTTTATTCAAATCAAAAGGAAGAACCCTAAGTAGAGGTTAATATTTCATCACCTCCTCCAAGTTCCTTTCTTTTTCCACTTCCTCTTTTGTTTTTGTTTACTTTCTAAAATAATAACTCCAGTTTGTGCTATATATTGTGATTTCATTATAAACATGGTACAACAATATTCATTATTCTATCGATCCTTTGAATGACATGTCACCATACGTGTGTACGTACAGCTTACCGTCTCCACGTTGTGGTGTAATTGTAATTCAATACATTATTATTTGGATGGGTATAATAATGATGTGTAATTGATGTAAATAATAAATATAACATGATCATGATTATGTATATATTATATACGATCAAATTATATACTATTTTAATAACAAAAGATTGATATTGCCGCTCGTGCGTACATACAGATAACTGTCTCCACGAACACGATGAGATTAATTCCCCATCGTATCCATTCAAGAATATTTTACATTATATGATTAAAAATAGGGTTTAATTACATAATATAATTTTTAATATGAATAAGATAGATCATATCCATAAAAAACATTACTTACGTCACAAATCATATAAAGGAATACGAATCAGTTATCACCTGAAATGACAATAAATACTAAGATATTGTTAACAAAGAAATGTTAAATGATCATATAAGATATCATATTAATGTATATGATTCTTGTATAATTTAAAAAGAATTATTTCACCATTATACAAGAGGTTAACCTACCCTCGACCAAGGAAAATTACAAGGTAAGGGTTAATTTCACAATCTCTTTATTATCTGAGGTTGTTTTTACTTAAGTATCTACTGGGACCTCTTTATCATCCACATCCATGTTTCATAAAAATGTATTCCAAATTTTTTTACCATTTACTAGACTATGGGTTAAATTAATTTATACCATTTTTTGACTTTTATAAGATGTTTATAAAAGGAATCTTTCTATCATTTTCCAAACAAGGTACTTTATGACCATTTCAAAAAATTTAAGGTAAAAATGTTTTTTAACATATATGCCATGTGCGACTATTTTGAGCCATTATAACATCATCGAAGCTTCCCTTACAAGCTTATATGAATATTTTTAAATATAAATGTTTCTTTTATATTTAAGTGACTTTTAAATGATTTCAAAATATAATTAGATACTTCTCTAAAAAGTTTTTTATTTCATCTATGTCAACATCCTTTGATTAATTTTAAGTTTGTTTGAAGTTGATTTATTATGATACAAAACATCCATATTATATTGAAGGTTTTGTGATATGTTTGACTGTGGATGTGTTCTTTCATACCTATTATGGTTTATGGATAATGTATTGACATTTTGTATCACAATTTTAATACGAATGTTTATGTTATGTTTAAAACTTTTCATATGGGGAATGCATTGGACTTAGTAAGTGTTTGGCACAAGGCCTTGACAAAATCTTATTTTTAGTCTTGGATGATGGCCTTGATGTGTTGTTATGAAATTCTTCTATTATGTATTCCATCACTTTGAAAGAGGCTATTGATATTGCATGTGACTATTGGACTAGTAGAATATCCATGTCACTAAGTAAATGGAATTATTTTGATTTATAATTTCCATATTATGATGAATTTTATTTTGAAAAGACTTTTGTTTTAGTTCTATATATTGCCTTAAATTTTTATTCTTATTTATGAATGTTTCCGCTATATTGTTATCCTTACTGGGAATTTGAGCTCACCCCTTTCTATGTTTTATTTTTTCTAGGATGAAAAGTAGTATATTTTGACTGACCTGTAGGGATAGTGTATGGGATCTCCGTGTTTTCCATGGAAACAATTTTGTTGTTGTTTTCCATTTTATGATGCAATGTAAACCTTATGAATGTTTCTAGTACTTCCTAGTCTACTAAACTAATCAGTCATTAGAGACATGATCTTTTGTGATCATGCCAATGTTATGTAATAATGCACCAACTCTGGGATTCTAGGGTCATGTTGTTACAATTGGTATCAGAGAAAGTTTAGTCAAAACTTTTGAATCTAGATTTAGATATATTCTGATTATAGCACCTAGCCCTAAGATAGAAATTGAGGATTATTATAGAATAACTTCCTAGAATATTGTAACTCTAGAGATTTTGTGAGTTTTAAGGGAAATACATCCTTGTCTAGATACGAGAAGGTAGAGGTGGCTCTGGCATAGATGTACCTAGGGGTAAAACCTGAAAACACCGCTTTGAGCTGGCCTCGAATGGGAACCGGTGCATGAAAACTGGCCTTGATGCACTATTGGTTAGAACACATCTGAGGGATATACTTAGGATAATTCTCATTTTCTTTACAAACAATTATTATGGGTTTATGAGTATATAATTCATCAAAGAAAACAATTTTTTTGATTATTTATTGTATCCATAAACTGTTCAACTTATGATAAGTGTTTTATAAGTTTGGAATTATGTATTTCGATTCATAAACTAATATAGTTTTTGAAATTGTTTTTAAATGGAGACCAGTGGAAGGAATGAAAACAATATCAATGCATGTGCCCTATGTAGGGATTTCCCTCCTACTCAAGATAATTATAGTGGAGCTAGGGATGCAACTAGTGTTGATCAGATAATCACCATACTGGGACAACACACTCAGTTTATGAATAATATCATTACCCAAATGGAGCACCCTGATCCGAAGCATGGAGGATCAATGTCAGATAACTTCACTAGGAAACAACCACCAACATTCAATGGGGGTACAAATCCACTTTTAGCTGAGCAATGGATAATGTCATTAGAGAAAATATTCCACGCCGTGGGGAGTAGTGAAATTTAAAACGTTTTATGACAGTTTACCACCTCACTGGAGATGCTGATCAATGGTGGTAATTGATTCAAGAAACAATGGAAGATTATGATGTATCAAATATGTAATGGAAGGATTTTAAAGAAATTTTCTTACAAAAATATTTTCCCCATGACCATCGAGAAGATACGGAAATAAAATTTCTGAACCTGAGGAAAATGGAGGATAAGAATGTCGCAAAGTATGAAGCTATCTTTACAAGGTTAGCAAGGAATGATGTACACTATATACGTAACCCAAAATGTAAAATTGATCATTTCGTTGTTGTGTTAAAACCATTTTCCCATCAAGCATTAGTCTCACAATCATTCTCATCAAACGAATATATTTTCTCAAGTGCTATCATGACAGAAAAATAATTCTCTAACTCTTAGGACATTAAAGCAATGTAAGAGAAGAATAGAGATGTTGAACACTCTAGAAATGGAAGTAAGGGGAAGAAGTGAAAAGTTGAATATCCATCATTTAGTAAATGTGGGAAGAAACACCATGGTACTTGAATAAAGGGAAAGGGATTCTGATACAAGTGTGGTGAAAAAGCCCACCAAGATCGTGATTGAAAGGGGAAGAAAGAGGATGTCGATGTTGAATGCTACAATTGTAGAGAATGGGGGAATTATGAAAATTAATGTTCTAAGTGTCAGGGGAAATTACCTCAGAAGTGGAAAAGGGATCAACCAAGCTTATGCTATCACTATTGCTGAGCTTGAAGCTCCGAAATACATAGTGGAATGTAATTTAATGGTTTCTTCATGGTTAGCCAGTGCTTTATTTGATTCGGGATGATCACATTGTTTCATATCTTGACATTTTTATAAGAAAATTATATATTTAAATTTTCATTTAATAAGGGAGTTTTCATTCAAATCTACTAAGGGAAGTATCAATGCTATAATGTTTTTTGAATCATTTCCCATTAGGGCATATAAATGTTCTTCGTCTGCTGATCTCATCGTCATACCCATGAGTGAATTTTAAATAACCCTCAGTATAGATTGGTTATTGGATCATGATGAAAAAATTTATTTTAATAAGATGGAGGTTAATATTTTTGATGACGATGATAAAGAACTCCTTATCTTTAGTGCATAAACGTCACCAACTCATTCATATCTAGATCCACCCCCAATAGCTCAACTAAATTCAATTATTGTAGATGAATAGAATGAAATAAATATATTGAGGATAATAAATGTTTAAATAGAAAATGTTACTATTGTGCGAGAATATGTTTAGGTGTTTCTAGAAAATTTACCTGGATATTATCTAGAACAAGAAGTTGAGTTTTCTATTTATTTAATTCCTGGTTCAAGGCCCATATCAAATACCCCTTATAAAATGGCCATTGTGGAATTAGTGGAACTAAAGAAAACAAATAGAGTAATTGAGTAACAAGGGATTTATTCTCCCTAGTGTTTCCCCATGGGGAGCCCCTATCATTTTTGTTATGAAGAATGATAGATCTATGAGGTTGTGCATTGACTACAGGGAGATCAATGCAATAAAAATAAAAAACAAGTATCCCCTAACCCACATTGATGATTTATTCGACCAAGGTCATGGAGTTAAAAACATTTTAATGATTGAACTTTAATATGGATATCATCAATTGTCTGTGAATAAGGAAGAAATTCTAGAAATAACATTTCGAACCAGGTACGGGCATTACGAGTTTACAGTAATGCCTTTTGGATTGACTAATGCACCCTCTGCCTTCATGGATCTAATGAATAGAGTTATCAAAGAATATCTTTATGACATTATAGTGGTATTTATTGATGATATCTTGGTATAATCCAAAAGCTAAGATGATCTTGAAAATCACTTGAGTATTATTTTGAAACTCTTATAAGACCCGAATTATATGGGAAGTTTAACAAGTGTGAATTTTGGCTTCAGAAGATTTCTTTTCCTGGCCATATTGTCTCCAAGGAAGAAATCTCTGTTATTCCTTCTAAGACCATGGACATCCAAGAATGGCTAGCTCTGATGAGTATAAATGAGGAATAAAATTTTATTGGGATCAATATTTACATCTAGTAGAAATCTATGTTATTCCTTCTTAGCTGATCTCATCATCATACCCATGAGTGAATTTGAAATAACCCTCAGTATAGAAATCTTTGTTATTCCTTCTCAGTTGACTTTCAATATATGTGGGATCAATATTTACATCTAGTAGAATTTTCCTATAAAAATGGCTTCCATTCAAGTATTCATATGGAACTATATGAAGAGTTATATAGAAAGAGATGTAGCACACCAACCTGTTGGGATGATGTTGGTGAAAAAAACATGTAGGCCCAGAACATGTGGAGAATATGATGGAAAAGGGGAAGGTAATACAAAACCACATCAAAGAAGCTCAATATATGCTTAAGAGATATGAAGATAACTAAAGGAAAGATTTGGAATTTCAGGTAGGAGATCATGTTTTCATGAAGGTATCTCCATGGAAGGGAGTTATACGTTTCATTAAGAAGGGAAAATTGAGTCTCTGGTACATCAGACCTTTTGAAATTCTAGAACGAATTGTGGATGTAGCTTACCGTTTGGCAATGCTGCCATGTATTTCCAAAGTTCACGATGTATTCCTCGTATAACTATTGAGAAAATACATGGTTTACCCAACGCATGTACTCCCATATGATGAATTAGAACTGAAACCAGATTTGTCATATTGCGAAGAGCCTTTTAAGGATTTTGATACAATAGAACAAGTGTTGAAAAATATGATGACTCGTCTGGTAAAATTTCTATGAAGAAACCATTATATGGAAGGGGAAATGTGGGAATCTGAGGAACTTATGATGAAGAACAACCCAAGTCTTTTTACGCTGTTATAATCTAGAATTACAAGGACGAAATAATTTAAAGGAGGGGAGAATGTAACACCCGAAGCTTCTGCGATACGCTTCTCTTTGAATAATACAGTAGCGTGTGTTGTACGCAACTTCGAGTTCTAACACACCACAAAAAACCAAACTACATTTTATGAATTTTAATACCCACTTTTTGAATTTTTATAAATTTTATCTTTCAAAATGGACTTCATTTTTTGATTTGGAATATCGAAATTAGCATAGGGTGAAGTTTTGGTTTTTTCGGAAAACATTCAATTTCTTATGAATAAATAAAAACACTGAGTCATTGTTTAAAACCAACTTTATATTTAAATAATTATTTATTTTATTTATATTTATTTTAGATCAAAATAGATAGATAATAACTATATATTTTCAATGTAATTCATTGTAGTCATTTTATAATAATTTTAGATATATAATAATTTTATTGAACTTTTTTACTGTCTTTTCCATACCTCCTAAGAGTATTTGAAATTTTACATAAAACATAATTTTAGTACATCTGTGAGTTAAATTTCAAATATTTGAGAAACACGGTTAATATCAAGGCGTAAAATGTTGTTCAATAAGATAAAAATAATTTTTGGTGAATAGTAACTTTTTAATTTTATTTACCCCGATTAAAAGTAAATAGTGTAATTAAGGGTAAAAATGATATTATTATTTCCCTAACACATGTCCTAATTTTATTGGATAAGTATAATTAAACCAAAAACAACCTTAGGAATAAAATATAAACCTCTTTGGTCCACTTGGATTAGATTGGGACATTTATTATTATTTAATTCCCGAAAGAGTTAAAAGTGTTAAATTCAATGTTTAATAACTAATTCATTTTTAATATTGGGTAAAAATAAGATAAATTCCACTATAAATATTCATTATAAAGATAAAAAAAGTTCCTATATAATGGTATTTTATTTAAATTTTTTATACATTAATGTAATTAAATTATTTATGACACAATGATGATGTAGTTATTACCAAATTAGTGAAATATTAAAATATTTGATATTATTAATATCCAAATAAATGTAACTTGAGACATTTTATGAATTTAACTACTTCTCTAGGTTAATATGACATATTAGGGTTTATTAGATAATTTTTTTTCAAAGTAATAATGCTGTTATGAATTTAGCAGAAATAAAACACTAAATCGTGTCAAAATTGACATCAAAGAGTTTTTAAAACCAATATTATATTATTAATTGATATTCTATTCCTCCAAATCTAAGGCACGGCCAAAAGACTTATATAATGATAGGTGTATCATTAATGAACCACTTGGGGTTCTCTTGGTTTTATATAGCATGTTTATTAACCATATAATATAAAAATACATAGAGACATGGTAAATGTCAAACTATTTAACGAAGAGTTAAATCTAAATGATAATGTTTATATAGTGACCCAAACTTGTCTTAAACCTATTGGTTGAGTGGTTTTCGACCCATACCCACCTTATCCATTAAATAATCCACTTTTGATCCCCTATAAACCGAAAATTATTTAATTATAAGACAATATTTATAGCTTTTTCTAAGTTGCCCCTCACTCCCATATATAAGGGAACTCCACCTTATCTTTAATTCACACATTCAAATCCATTTGGCTCGGCCAAAACCTACCCTAATATCCCACCAACATTCCAGAATTCAACTTATAGGCCTTATGTTATTCATAAATTCTGCCTATGGAGCCCTTTTGATCAAATTAAAAGGAAGAACCCAAAGAAGAGGTAAATATTTCATCACCTCTTTCAAGTTCCTTTCTTCTTCCACTTCCTATTTCATTGTTTTTTCCATTCTAAAATAATAACTCCAGTATCATCTATTTACTATTTTGTTATTAAAAATATGGTATAACCATATTCATTATTCTATCCATCCTTTTATTGACATGTCACCATATGTTCGTACGTACGACATACCATCTCTACATCGTGGTGTAATTGTTATTCAATACATTATTATTTGGGTGATATAATAATGATGTGTAATTGATGTAAATAATAAATATAACATGATAGTGATTCTGTATATATGATATACCATCCAATTGTATATTATTTTAATATCAAAAGAATGATATTGTTGCTCGTGCGTACGTACAGATTACCGTCTCCACGAACGCGATGAGATTCATTCCCCATCATATCCATTAAAAACTAATTTTAATTAGATGATTAAAAATAAATTTTAAAGACTTTATGTCATTATGAATATTAATAAGATACATCCTATCCATAAAAAACATTACTTACGTAACAATGCATATAAAGGAAAATGAATCAGTTAACACTTGAAACGACGATAAATACTCAGATATTATTAACAAAGCAATGTTAAAAGATCATATATGATATCATATTAATGTATATGATTCTTTTATAATTTAATAAAAATTATTTCACCATTATACGAGAGGTTAACCTACCCTCAACCAAGGAAATTTACAAGGAATGGGTTAATTTCACAATCTTTTTATTATCTAAGGTTGTTTTTACGTAAGTATCTACTAGGACCTCTTTATCATCATCATCCATGTTTCTTAAAAATGGATTCCAAAACATTTTTTCCATTTACTATATTGTGGGTTAAAGTCATTTATACCCCTGTTTTACTATTATAAGTTGTTTATAAAGGATTATTTCAATCATTTTCAAAACAAGGTACTTTATGACATTGTTGAAAAATTTAAGGTAAGAATGATTTTAACATATACAGCATGTGTGGTTATTTTATGCTTTTATAACATCATTGAATCATCCCTTACAAGCTTATAATAATATTTTCGAATATTGTTGTAATCTTTTATAATTAAGTGGCCATTAAATTATTTCAAAATAGAAAGAGATATTTCCTTAGAGGGGTTTTGATTTTATCAATGTCTACATCCTTTGATGGATGTTAAGTTTGTTTTGAAGTTGATTTATTATGATACAAAACATACATATTGTATGGAATGTTTTGTGATATGTTTGACTGTGGATGTGTTATTTCATACAATTCATGGATTATGGATAAATTATTGACATTTCGTATGCCAGTTTGAATACGAATGATTATGTTATGTTTAAACCTTTTCATATGGGGAATGCATTGGACTTAGTAAGTGTCGGGTGAAGGCCGCTATAGCTCCTCGATGCATCGGTAGGTCTCATGAGACAAACTTCTGTCTTGGCATAAGGCCTTGACAAAAACTTTTTTTTATTCATGGAATAAGGCCTTGACTATGTGGTTATGAAAGTATAGCATTATGAATTCCATCACTATAAAAGTGTAAATTGATATTGCATTTGATTATTCGACCATTAGAATATACATGTGAGTATGAAAATGGAATTATTTCGATTTAAATTTTCCATATTATGATGAAGATTATGTTGAAAAGTCTTTTGTTTGAGTTCTATACATTTCCTTAAATGTTTATGCTTATTTATGAATGTTTCTGCTATATTGTTATCCTTTATGGGCATTTGAGCTCACCCCTTTCTATGTTTTATTTTCCCTAGGATGTAGAGAAGTATATTATAACTGACCTACAGGGATAGTTTATGGGATCTCAGTGTTTTCAATGGAAACAATTTTGATTTAGTTTTCCATTTTTTGATGTAATGTAAACCTTATGAATGTATCTAGTACTTCAAAGGTTACTAAACTAATCGGCCATTCGACACTTCATCATTTGGGATCATGCCAATGGAATGTTACAATGCACTAACTCTGGGCTTCTTGGCTCGGTTCGTTACAACACTATTATTTATTAATTTTTAGAGTATCAACATTTAAAGGGTAGTGGGGGACCCATACAACTTATTTAATAGATACATAATAATTGAATTACAATGATCCAAACATAAAAGTCAAACAGAAAAAACATACATAACTATTTCAAATTTCAATATTCAATCCTTTCCAGGTGCGAAAAGTGACTCCTCGGTCCAAAATATGCCACTATACTCCTCGATCACATTGCCTATTACTAATCATCACATCCCTAATGCAATTTATCTCCATCAATATCACACAACTCATCCACACTAGCAAGACCACCTGGTCTCCAGAAAACTAGACAGATAACCACAATTTTTGAAAATGAATACAAGATGATCTCAATACAACACATAATCAATTTCCTCTTGTTGATTATATACATTATAAAATATGTTATATTTATTTCTAAAAATTATTCAAATTTCATAAACTTTATTCTTAAACTCTATTTTTCTACAATTATATATGTTTCTTTATATCACTCATCTAAAGTACCAACGGTTTTTATTCAAATTTATTGAGTTAAATCTTCATTTCCTTTGTATAATCCTCATAATCTAAAGATTCATAAGAAATATTAGTTTCAAATTATGATAAGAAAGCTGGATTATCAATTTCCTCTCATGAGGAACCTCTACTCCTAATTGGTGGATCTACATCACTAATGATAATTTAACTATGTTGATTTATAAAAAACAACTAACATCCCATGTCAGCAAATGTCCATTTCAATAAAATATTTATAAAATATTCATGAAGGAAAACATCAGAAACTAATTATTAAGTTGATTCCATATGAAGAAAAATTTCTAACTGAAGTTGAAAATCAGTTTTAGAAATAACATATAAAGATATAGGTTAAGGTTGTTTGAAAATAAAGGGATCAGTCTCATCAAGCTTAATATAAAATTATTTTCGAGAAGTGATTTCTTAAAAAAACTATATAATCCTTAGAATTTGTGGAATTTTATAAAAAATGTCCCTGCATTGGATTTGGGTGAAAACTTATGTAGATTATATTTAGTATTCCAAGTGAATAATTTGCAACAAAAAATGATGAAGTAATAATCTTTCAGGTTTCTTCCTTCCCAAAACACATAATAGGTTTTATTATACAGTGGACTAATTAGAACATAATATATAGTATAGAAGTTATTATTTGCCACTATCTCACAAAATCATTATAAAACGCATATTTACTCAGTATGGTTCATTTATTTTTTGAGTAATTATATTTATTATTTATTCTACACCATTGTTTAGTGAGTTATTGGTGAAAAAAAGTTATATTCAATAACATTTTTTCTGCAAAATGTTTGAAAATAAAAATTTTCAAATTCACCCCGATGATCACTAGGAATAGTTATCAAGGTGAGGTTTTTTTTATTTTTAACTCTGGCTATATTTTTTTTAAATAACTAAAGGATTTAAATTACTTTTTCAGAATATAGACCCATGTATAACTAGTGTAATCATAAAATAAGACAGATACATAGTATTTTCCCCCTGATACATCCAATTTTTGTAGGAATAAATAATTATATGTTCAGTAATTGTAAATCATTAGTAGTTAACACTTCAGTATGGTATTTTAAACATTACATATATTTCTTTACATATTGGAAACGGTCACACATATTCAATGTATCAATCATAAGGTATATTATATCCTTAACAATACCTTTCATAGTAAATTTTATATGTTTCAAAGGTTACATTGTCCTATCCTTTTGTTCAATAAACATGATTTCTCTTCAATTTCTCAAAGTAATGGTATGCCTTATCTACTCGGTTATTCAATATTTGGTGTGTATACATTCTCATGTCGATCAACATAAGGAATAAATTTATTCTTAGAATAATGTATTATATGCTTATCATTCCTAATGTTCCAAATATATCCTTCAAAAGATAACTAACTTATTGTTATATTTTTGTACTTCGATCATATAAAAATTAAAATTTATGAAAACATGGAATTTTAAAGACTAACGAAGTTACATATTCATAATATATCTTCTTGATAATACTTTTCATAATGTTACTTTGTCATCATTAATCATGATTATAGTCATGATGAAATAATTATTTCCAATCATGTGTGTGGACCATCCAATATCAATGTAACAAATATGTTTATTATTTTAACTTTCATAATTTTTTGGAAATAAAAGTTAATGGTTTCTTGGAATCCAAACCTTATTTGAGCCTTTATTTTTAGAAAATAAAATTTTTAGTAACTCCAATTGTATGATTTTTTTTGTTTTTAGATAATTTAATTTACAATGAAAAATAATCCTTATGATTATATAATGATTATACTCTGTCTGGGGAAAACATTTCTTCCAGTACCAACCAATTTGGAACATAGTTAAAAAAATGTTTTTATTTTAGAAATAATGTAATAATTACTAAAAATTGATTTTTAATTTGTAAAACCCATTCTAAAACTGATACCATGATGTATAATATCATTATACATCTTGAATAAAATTTCTATTATAGTGGTAATCATTAATAAAATTTTCTTCAAACTATAAATTTTTAATTTTATTTCGATATGTAGATATTTATCCACCTTAGTATTAATTTTGAATCTACGTTTCATTGTAAAACATTTTTCCCTATGATAAATTTTTCAATTTTTTTGAAAAATTATTTTCCTCAAAAATTGTTTTATCAGTATCCTTTGAATGATAAGATATTTCATTTGTAAAAATTATTATTATCAATTCATCTTTATCCTTATTAGCATTTTAATTGTCTTGTTTTCTTAAATTATTATAAAAGCTAATTTTTAATGGTTTTTCAAATCTATAATCCTCATCAATATAGGGTAAATTATTATTTTCTACTAAGGAATATTTTTCAGTAGTAGATGTAGAATTTTTCTCATTATAATAAATTTCAATTAAAGAAATATGTGTAAGGTATTCAGATACATGTACCTTTTATATTTTAAAATTATTTACCATGGGTACAATAGTAAAAACACATATGTTTTACTATCTAGAAGTTATATTATATGAATATTTCTCAAAAAAATATCCACCACTAGAACTCCATGTTTCAAAAGATGTTAATACATTCATTCATTATGAATTGCATTATTTCATGGAATATTATTTTGAATTCTGTTCCATCTTGACTTTACTTTTCATCATTGGAAAATCAGATCAGATATGTAGAGATTTCTTACGTTCATAATAAGTGATTGTACAATCATTTTTATCTCTTTTATCTTTATAAATATTATTATATTGGTAGTGAATATATTTTATGGAAACAATCTCATTCATCATATTATATTTATTAGATAACTCATTATATAAATGTTATGAAATAATAGTATCAGATAGAAAATTAACATACTTATTTTGAGTAGACTTCACAACATTCTCAAATAACTGAACATTAGAAGGTAAAAAATATGTTGTAGAAAGAGTAACACCACCATTTATCTGTTTATATTTATATTTATATCTTTTTATTATTCGATCATGCTAAAATAGGTTAGAAATTTAATTATCATGAGTAAGATTAGTTAACATCCTTATATCATCAACATCGATTCATTCTGATTCCCAATAATTGGGATTTATATTAGTAATATTTCCTGAAGAAAGAACATCATCAATAGGTTTTTTTAAAAGAGAATATAAAATAATTATAATATTCATCCACCTTTTGTGATTCATTGAAACTAACCCTATGGTTTGAAAATTATTTCCTAGGCAGTCATCTCAATGAACCAACCTTCTTGTTTCTATAACACTACATGTACCAAAATGTGTAACTTTAAATTTACTTTAAACACTATTTTAACCATAAAAATATGATATATGAATATATAAAATCCTTGAAACATAATATAAAAAAGTATTTATAAATTTTTAATTCAACTGATATTCTTGTTTCAAAACATTCATGAAAAGAAAAAACACCCTTATTAAGAATATTGTACTTACTAGCAGGCATCATTATGTTTTCAACTCCCGTGTTGAAAAAAATAATAATTTTATCTCTCTAATATTCACAGTCATTCCCATTAATGATAGATGGTTGAATAATATTTATATTATCATGAGATGCATCATTCTCTCCTTTTGTCTTAATATAATAGAATATATTTTCAACAAATACATGTTACATTAACTATGTTTATATGGAGGATAGTTATACCAAAATGTTAACAACTTCTAAAATTTAATGAAATTAAAAAACTCAACAAGAATATAAGTAGTATAATCCATCTCTTATACAAATTGTAGGATTCTTAGTTTAGATTATATTTTTATACATACAATAGGGTGTGAATCACAATTTAATATGTTTTGACTATGTAAAACACAAAACCACTCAATGTAAATTTAATGGAATTAGTCATCATCTGATTATCTAGATGAATAATTAGAATCATATTGGATCTAAATAATATCAAGTTATTGTTTTCTTCTATTCACAGTAAGACCCCTAAAAATAATATAAATTTTATTTATGAAGTCTAATATTATATTACATTCATATGAGAATAAAATATTCAAAAATAGAAATACATATCTAGTAATAGTAGGAAATACATAAAATCTATATTAATATAATTAATTGTTATATAATTATTATTAAGGAAATCAACAACCCTGACTAAAGGTATCTATAATTTTATAATTACTATAATTCTTGTCATTATTTACTAGGAAATCCCTCTAAAAAATGATCATAATAAGTTGTATCTTCCTATCATAGGAAGCCATCTAGATGATGATCTTTGTCTGTCTTCACAGCCACAGATTCCCTCGATATAATCGATTGGATTCACCATCATTATAAACCTATAATCACTTGATCATAACAATGTTCAAACGTGGTTAAGAAAGAAAAATAATTCTAAATGAAACATCCTTGACAACGATTACCTAGAACTAAAACTCTATAATGTTTTATAATGACTTCAAAACAAGATATTAACATAGGGAAAACTTTAATCTAATTGATTTTTGAATTCTTTTCTCTCCAAACTCTTCAAATGACTATTAATTTATAGTTGAAGCTCCAATATTATTGTTTACTTGTTTGTTGTAATGGAAATGGATAGCTGGTACTTGATAGATCACAATGTTATTGTGTAACTTAATGTCAAAAGTCGTTTTGTTTTAGCACAATTGAAATGATAAATGTATTCATTGTGATAGAATCAATCCTTATGTCACTATTATTATAATCTTCTATCAGTCTGATTGACTTCATTAATAATTACTAATATGATAAAAATATTGATTATTAGTTTGATTTATCATTTTGATTACCATTATTATATTCATGTATTTTTTCATTATGATAGCCAATAAACATGCCTTACTCCTTGTCTGATTAAAGTAATTTCCAATCAAAAAATCACATTATATTTCTGATGATCATAAGGATTATTAATAGGTTTTTTTATATTACAGTTTATCTTTTTCAATGTATTGTATAAAATAATTTTTAATAAAAGAATTACTAAAAAACATTGGAAATTTTTATAGATAACAAGGTTTAAGAAAGTGTATGTGCTTTCGAAAACCAATTGAATGTAAGATAAAGAGGTAAAACCTATAAATCAAAAGGTAATTTAGGGTAAAAAATAGGATTGACAGAATTAAATCAAATTTTATACACTAAATTCACAGGGACAACATTATTCTACATGGTTTGTCAGACAGTGCACTAACCATATAAGGATTACTAGCTTTATCAATACCCACAAATGATTGGATTGCTCAATTAGACAAATTGTGTTTGATCCATGAATGGTTTACCCTCTTAAATTCAACCCTAATATGTTTGGATAACACTATTATATAATCTATGGTATAGTTTTTTATTTCCCACGAATTTAAAGTACACTGTTTCTCATGGGAATTAACACAGTTTTTCCCAATTTTGTTCCAACATTAAGCCAACCTAGTAAAAATTGTATTCCATTAAATAGTTTCAAGTACATTATTCTCAGTATCTACTAACTATTATCAAAATATGAACGTCTAAAATATTCGATAAATCATTCCACAACTCCTCTAAATCTCCTGAAACATAAGCTGATCATTATATCTACTTAAAACACATTAATTAAGGTCCATGTACCAGAAAAATCCGGTGATACAGTGGAATTGTTACCAAATTAGGACATTTAGAATATAAATATAGAATACATTATACCATATTCAATTCCCATATGATGAATAATTTTATTTAAAAATGAACCAGCAAAACATGTAAAAAATGGGGTTTCAAGAAATGCAATTTGCAATCATAATATGATATAACGTTAACTGTATGCCAATTAATAATCATTATATGAACATAAATTCATATATATAGATATATAATCTTTAAATATTATTCAAATCATTAATCAGTAAATGTTCTTCGAGAAAATTAAAATTGATTGACATTATGATTTTTTAAACATTTCTTAGAAAAATATATCGTTAATCCTCAAAATGATATTTTCATTAATTTTATAAAATTTTGTATCAATGTATTTTTAGTTATACATATTATAACATATTATTATTAATAAAATCATTAATAATAAAATTATATATTTTCAATTATTCATAAAAGATTATTTCTAATGGGAGTTTTAAAAAACTCATTCTGGACTTTGTTGACCATGTCCATTGAAAAAAATATGCATCCTATAAAATCTTAATTTCTATGCCATAAAATATTAGAATATCCATTTTATGGTGGTTTTGATAATATTTAATTCCCAATTACTGTAATTTAATATCATGTGTTACAGGAACTATTCGACAAGAACATCAATAAATATAGATAGGTGATCTGATGTTGGAGCCAAAAAATATTCTCTATCATAACAATGAAATAAACCCTTATATGTCTTGAAAATAGTTATAAATGAACATAATAAAAATTCATCAATATAATATATATTAGAAATGTTATTAATTAAAAAATTAATGAATTTAATTTTATTATTCAGTATGTTAAGTGTATGTTCATAATGAATCCAAATTGTACAGTAAAGGATCTCTTTGAACCACAATTTCTATTTATCTTATAACCTTTATCTATATAAATCACTTACTATATATCTCTGATGTCATGTAATTCCTCAAAATTATATATATATGTATATATATATATATTCATTATATATTTACTAATATTATTACACCATACATTGATGGGGTAATACATTCTATAAGTTATTTTATCAAGTTTCTTATGTTTAGTCATTGTGATTGATTTCGTATTGCAGCACAAGTTATCATGAACATGTTCTGATTGGTGTTTCTTGATATCAATCCAATGTTTTGGTTAACTTTTTACTCTCTTGATAATTCATGTATGGTATTATAGGGTAAACCTAATCCGTGATAGTTATTTTCCCACCATTTGAAGTTATCTTGTTAGTTATCCTTTACTCGTGTTTATGTCCTTTTTTAGGTTTCTACCACTTTATTATGTTTCAATGATCCTATGATACAATGTTATTTACTTTATTCCCCCATATGATTATTCCTCAACCAAGTTTCTTTATGATATCATGTAGTTATTTTTGATAGATATGTTCTATCTCTCTATATTGTTTATTCTATTAATGGACTTTATAGCTCATGCCTTTCATTTACGTATTCCGAGGTAATCGAATATATGTTTAAGATATATATGGTATTTTGGTATATCATTATGGAGAATAAGGTAAAATTTTTGTTTATTATATTCTTTTGAAGTATTGTGAATCAATTTTTCCAAAGATACTAGGCCTTATGAACCAATAGCTGCATTTATTGGAAATTTATGTTAAAATCATGTAATAATATCTGTAAATGTATTGGGTCAATATAAATATTTATTTTTTCTGTTTACCAAGAATATGTTTCCCATTATTAAATATTAATAATATGTAAAATTTGAATTTATTGTTATTGTTCATTTTTGTTTCATATCGATGACATAAGTATGAGTAATTAAATTTTACATGGTGATGTTATGAAATATATGAGTTTAAGTAATGATATTATACATTGTATTGGGGTAACACTATTAAAACTGGTGGGATATGATATAATTATTTATTGGGGATAGTCATTGTTTCCAGAGTTAATTATGTTTTCTTATATTTTGATATAATCAAATATACTGTTTAAAATGATTCAATATGTTTTCTGTATTTATATTATTGACTTCGTAGGTTCTAATGATGTATTATTCCCTTCTCTTTCATCATAAATGACCAGAAATAAACAATGATTAGTCTACCACATTAGAGGAGGACCCTGTAAAAAATATTATGTGACTTTTATTTCATCCAATTTAAATAAATACAGGTGAGAGTGAGATTTAAAATATAGTGTTTCGAGACTTTATCCAGTTACGAAGCGTAATTTTTAAAATAAGAAGTTGTAAAAATATTATCATTTATTATTCCACCCCATTCATCATGATTCAACTGCAATTACATTGGAACTATAAAACAAATTAATATGATTATTATTATTGAGTTGGTTCTATAGAAGAAACTAACATTAAACATTAATTTAGTAGTATAATAACAAACATATTACCACATGATGACTAATTTTCCACATAAAATAAATTTGATAATTTCTTTAGTGTGTTTTATGCATTGAATTGTTATGGTTGTTCCTCATTATTGTAGGATCCTATAAATAATATTCTAAATTTATTAAACATATGTCATACGTTCTAGATAAGAACTATCTGAATGGTCACATATGATGACTAATGATAAAGTGTTAGAGGTTTATAAGATATTGAGAATTATTCTTATAAAAGAATCACATGATGATTTACAACAAAAGAGGTCTTGAAGACAAACCTACTAATATAAATTCCAAAAAAATTATGAGTTATTATATTTTTGATATATATTAGTGTGTTTTTTATCCTTAAAATTGATATTATTATAATTGTATATGATGAACCATGTACATTGATGCTTAGATAAAAAAAATGTTGAATTATTCTCATGGTGATATAGCATGGAATATGTTCCTTGTAAGTGATATTGATTTAATTGAATATGTTGGTAAATGATTTATCCCTTCTATCTCAAAGTAATAAATATATATCTATCCTATTCACTAAAAATAAATCTTTTATATTTAATAAATTTTTATGGTAGTTCGTCAATAAGTACATTTAAAATATTAAAAGAAAAAATAAATCTATAATATATGGATATGAACCATGTATTATTTCTACCTAAATAGATATTGTTATGAAAGGGTTTATATTACATAATGTCATTCATAAGAATATTTTTAAAGTTACTGCACAAACATATTTACCCTTGGGTGTATCTACATGTTTCTATAAAATTATATTGTACTTTAGGTATGTACATATTTATCTATTGAGATAGAGGACTATAGGGTCACACACAAGGTGTATCTAGAATCTCATTAAATTATAAGGAATTTTTAATTAACAATACATATTATTCATAGTTTATTGAATAGTATTTATTAATTTATTATTGATCTCAAATATTCAATCATTAGATATATGAGTATAGAAGAGTTGAGTTGAATATTATTTATCAATTAATTATAGGCAAGGTAATAAATAAAAATTTATTTATTCAAGAGTTTAGTGAATATATTCTAATAAATATTTATTTGAATAATGTGAATAATAACATAAATATCTTTTCATTATTTTAATGTCTATAATATATAATTATTTTTTGAATCAATCGTATATTGTTATTTAAGGATCAATATAAAAATATTAGTGGATTAATGGGTCTATTTAATGGGATGATAGAAATTATATAACGTAATTAATATTATTTAAATAAATATATACTTCTTATTTAATAAATTATATTTTAATAAAAACTTCTCTTGCATTATTATTATTATTATTATCATCATTATTATTTTACTTGGATGTATCTTATAAGGAATTTTTTAAAGGGTTATGGTGAAATTATTAATTGTTTTAACCCTATATATACATTCTGAGTTATATTGATTTCAAAGAGTGGAGACTAGTCGTGCACAAGAAAAAGGCTCTCTATACTTTTATCAATTTGTAAGGAGAAATAACCTCTCACTCCCTCTTAGTAACCGAGACCTAACAAGGGAGTTTTTTATGGTCGATAATGAATGACATGAATCGTGTGATTATAAAATACTATCATTAAGAGATTCCTGAAATGTGTTAACTGATTAATGGAGAATATGTGGATATTTCTTAAATAATTGTTTATTATATTCTCTACCATAATAAAAATTAAAAAAAGTAGGATAGTATAAATTTATTGAGAGAATTATTTTGTTTTAAGTCATCACTCTTTTAATTTAATTTGAAATTAAATTCTCATGATTATCTTTAGAGATATCAGATTATATTTGGTAATTTTATCATATATTATCCCTTGGTATAAATGAAAATGAAATACTAGGAACATTTTCACCACTTCAATTATTCCCCAAAACCATTAAGTTGTATCAATTTAATCACATTAAAATTTATAATTACATATATTTTATTTGATCAATTTCATGAATTATATTCCTATTTTTTTTATTTTAGTTCCTTTTCTAATGGTTTATATAACATTTTCGTCCATGTTAAAATGGAAAAATAACTATACACACTGAGAGAGAGTGAGGTAAATATTTTTTCATCTCAAATTCACTTCATTGATATATGCTTTATATTCACCAATTTTTTTCTCTCACATGGTTTACATAATCCCCATTAAAGACTTTTATAATAACTTCCATGAAATTAAAAATATATAAAAATCTATATATGGTTTTACGTTTCAATAATTTTTTTAATTACTAAATAATCAGTAATTATTTTTTTACAATATCCCTATAAATTTGATATTTTTTGTGTCTAAATATCTATTTGAAAAAGAATTATTTCTCTCTAATACATCTATATTTTGTTCTCATATGGTTATTTATATGGTATATATTTATTCTTATCATTCCACTTTCCTTTGGTTCATAAATCAATTTAATGTTTTAATGTTATTAGAACCGACCTTATCTATCCTTTATGATCGTGAATATTTTCTTCTATGTCTATTTTCACTATATTTTTTTATATATGTTTATATTTATTATTAAATGATTTATTAGAATAATTTTATATTATATTTTACTTGTTTTATTCATATTTGAACAAAATAATTTGAATTTTTTTTTAATTTTAATCAATTTCTATTGATTAAAAATTCTTCTAAAATATTTTAGATGAATATTAATTTTTAACAAAATTTACATAACAATATTTTCCCAACTTCTTCATCAATATTACTTATAGGGATTCCATTTATTGTTTTCATGTTCTTCCAGTATAATATGTCTTCTCTTTGTTTTGAAATTTATATTTTCAAAATAAATATTAATAGAATAAAATAATATTTCATCTGGTTTTTAAAAGATTGTTCGCAATGTTATTAACAAAATTCACTAATGTCAATATACTCTAATGATTCTTATAAGTCACTAGGGATGTTCTATAATGATATAATCCACTATCTTTATATGGATTTCTTATAATAATGCTATGTGGATGATTTCATGAAACCCATTTTTTACCACCATTTTACATTGTTGTGATAGTTTTATGAATGTTTTATGTTCATGTGGCACAAATATCTATGGTTTTTCATTATTTCATTAATATGTTTCATTATATCTCTATAATGAATTGGTTAAATATTAATGTCTCCTATGATGGCATGTAGAGTGATGGAGATTGAACCGAATACATTGTAGGAATCTACCTGTTAATGTTTAAATAGAATGAGGAGTGAAAAAATTCCACCACCAGATATATTCCATAACATACTGATTGTTTTTAGTGATACATGAAAAGGGAAATAAGTTTATATGATTACTCTAATTCCACACATTTATGCCACATTATTGTGCACATATTAAATTTTCACTACAGATAATTATTTATTTATTTACCCACAACACTATTACCCATGTTTTATTTAAAAAAAATCATTATACTATGACTCATGGTTTATGAAATATTTTTTATTTGGTAGGATTCTATTATGTTATGTCCAGGATCATTGAATATGTTTTCATAACCATATTATCATCTTTTTCTCACATATGATCATTTATTTTTATCTCCAATTTTTACTATGAAGAAGCATTTGTACTCAACATTTTTTATGTTCCCACTACCCATGTAAAATAGAATAGTATATTGTATGATATATCAAGAAATGGTATCATGTGTGAAAAATTTTTATAGATATTTGAAAAAATAAATCAATATTATAGAAGATGATTTTTTGAATTGAATGAATAAAGATAATCTATTGATTAATATAATGTAATATATAATTTGGTCATTTTGTATCGGTTTTATTATGAAGTGGATTTTCTGAATTCTCCAAAAGAGTAATACTAAATGGTCTTCGTTATGTATGTGATGTAGTAATTTTGGAAGATTCTATAATTATTTATTATTTTGTTTGGGATGCAGTAGTTTTTATTGAAAATATTATCCAGAAAATTCATTTATAACATTTTATCAAAGAGTGTGGATTTTAGGTGCCACAAATAATATCAAAGAAAGGATTATAAAAAACAAGGGTGTGTCAGTCATTAGATGAGGGTAATTAATGAATGGATGATAATGTCAAGAGCTAATATGTTTAATGTTGATCATAAGTTCAAGGGAATAAATACCTCTTTGATGACTCATGTTATTCTATTTTGAGGTGATTAATGATATTTTGGGAACATATTTTTCAATTTTATGAAGCATAAATGATTGTGTTATAAATGATTTTTATGGCTAGTATGTAAATTAATAAAAAGATAATCCATATTATTTTAGGAATGGATTAATTAATTTATATTATTTGTTATTAAGATATATCTTTATTGTTATATAACTTATAAGTGATTAACGTATTTAGATGATACAAGTTTTGTTGAATTATAAGAGTATATGTTTCATGATTTTTTTATTCATAATATATTCAAAAAGATCATTAAAAATTCTGGTTTAGTTATTTCAGGGGATTATATTATTGATATTAAGATGATAAAATATTAGAAAAAAACTGTATGATTTAGAAGAATTATACTTCAAAAAAATGTTTCATGATCAACTAAAAGGTTTACTGTGGTGAAATGAATAATACGACATGTAAGGAGTATTAGATTGATTTTTAAAATTTACTCTTAATTACATATCATATTTATTCTTTTTATTACTCAAGATGGCCATTTTTATTATCATTTATGGATAGTAATATGGAGAAATATGGGACCATAATTTGAAAATATAATATATTTTATATTATATTTTCTATGAGTAATGTAATTTTGTTTTCAATAATGTCATAATTTTGTGGTATTTAATTCATTTCATGTTTAAAATATGTTTATTAAATGTATTAATAATCTTTTTCATGATTTAAGTAATGAAATATCATATAACTATTTATTATATATTGGATGATTTAATTGGAATCATTATTATAAAATCTATTTAATGTGATCCAACCACATTTCCTAAAATTCATCTCATCAGAATGTTCCATTATAATGCATCAAATAATTCTATGAATATTTGACATTAATATGGGTCATTAAAATATTTTCATTATATTTTGAAGATAAAAACTTTTAATGTTACTCAGATTTGGAGTTTCCTTAAGAGACGATATCCATTTTATATAATGTCACAAGAAACAAAAGTTCTTATAGTAATTTATATAGATGTAGAGGAGGGTGATATTTGGGAAACATATATATACCTTATTATACTTGTTAGAGGAATTTTTAAATATTCTCAGAATTAACCATGTTTTCTTGATTTCCACAATGATATTGTCTGGTGGTTTTATGGAAAAAAGTCTAGAATGGTTTTTAAAAACTATATAACCATGTTCCACATCTACGCATATATATATGTGTGTGTATATATATATATATATTCACATCCATTTCAACTATCCTTTGACCTATGAGCATGGGAACAATATTTTCATGAATTTGTAAACCATATGATACAATGTTTCACCTCATAGATACATCATGATGTGCATTTTATTCTTTAAAATTGATAAAAAAATTAGAGATCCATGATACATTCATTTTAAAATGGGTTTATTAAATTATTTTAGGAATTTATCAAAATAAAAAATTAAAATTTGTAGGGAACTATTTATTCAACGGTTGTATAATATAACACCCTGCGATTTTAGAATGTAGTTCAGATTAAACATAGTCTGATGTGTTAAATGTATTTTGATACATGGCACATGAGACATAGACTAGTTGTTGAGGTATCCTAAAATGCATCCAAAATACCCTGGATCAAAACCAGATAGAGGCATATTTCCAGGTTACTATAGTTTCTACTATAGCAGGTACTATAAAAGGCACTATAGCAGGTACTATAACAGAATTGTACACTATGCTTGTACTGTAGTAGGTTGTACACTATACAGGTAATGTAGCAGAACTGTACACTATGCGTGACTGTAGTAGGAACTATAGCAGTTACTGTAGCAGGTAATGTTTGGTGCTGTAGCCGTTGGAACTATTCACCTTGGGCCACCGGTTTGGGCTTGTAGTCCTTAAGGCTTTCAGGCCACCTTTAAGGCCTTCGGGCTATCTCAAGGCCTTTGGGCCACATACAGTTTCCCTAGACACACAACAAAAATGTTGCAGCCCTTGAAGTGGATTCAAAGTTGGTGCACCAACCAGAGTAGAACCAATTGGATTTTTTAGAATTATAAGCTATGGCTATGCCATCTGGATGAGCATGTGCTTGCACAGGAAGTCAATCTAGACGTGCATGCGAAGGTGGAGAGCTACTATCATGATGTAGATGTTGGGGAGGGGTAGTTCCTCAAAGATTGTCTGGTTGAATTCCCTAATTCCTTCGGGTCATGTAATCTCCTAATCCTACGGGCCATGAAATCTTTGAAGCTACAAGCCTTTTTAGGGTTCCCCATCATCCCGTGAAAGAGGGGTTATCAAAAAAAAATATAAATGATGGCCTTCGGGGCATTTGAGAAAAAAAAATTGATACATGAAATGCCAAACGAATGTGATTACATTTTTATGAGAATTCAATATAAAATACCCTCAAATATTTTTAAATGACTCATGATTATGAAAATTAAACAATTTTGTAAAATAAAATTTTTTAAAATTAGAAAAAAATACCACTAATTCTAGATAAACTATTTATATGAATTAATAATTATTTTTAGATTTATTAATTTTGAAAATTTGAATCAATAAAATGAATTTATTTATTTCAGGGAATAATTAATAAAAAAACAGTAACAATCGAGAAATAATTAAATATAATTAGGTGTACTTTAACTATTTATGTCTAATCAAAAGTGTTTTGAAACTTAATTATTTATATTTTATATTTCTCATATTTGGAGTCTATATTTTAATGAAGTGTTTTCTATATTTATTTTAAATTGAGGTTTGAATAATTTTAGGATTATTATGAAGTAAAAAATATGTTTAAATCTAGTTTCAAACATAAAATGTTTTTTACTACCATTTTTTATCTTCATGTGTACATATATTAAAATTAGTTTTTAGAAATATTAAAAATAAAATCGAGGGAAATTTATTTCATATTTTTATACATCATATCCAAATTATTAAATATTTTCAATTATTTTTTTTAAAAAATAGGTCTCTATGGTAGTTTTTAGTTACCAGGGTAACAATTAAAATAATATAAATGTGTTAAATTAAATGATAATGTCATAAAATATCACAAAAAATTAAATCTAAATTGGTGGATGAGGGAATTTTTAACCACATATTATCTTGTCCACGCTAATTTTCAATTTTGGATCATCTTTTATGGAATATTGAGTTCATTCTATCTTAATAAATGAGTATTTAAAAAAATGTCACACTTTAAAATCTATAAAAGGACTCCTCCTCAAATCACCTCAATAGATACCTTTCCTTGAAAATTATTTTGTTTCAATATCCAAAGCATCTACCTCACAAGACACTCTCATATTTGGGAACCTCTAGTTCCAAGGAGTACCAAACCCTTCATTTATAAGTTGTTCTCTAAGAGAGGATTAAATTATTCAATATAAGTAAGATATTTTCCTTAAACATTATTATATATATTCTTCATCTACATAGTATTGAATATTGTTCAACACTTCAATAACAAGAACCTAAAATTTTTAATCTTTTTTTAAGGGTGATATTATTTCTATACAACAAAATGTTCTAACGTATTTAATTGTTATAATGTGTTCATGTTTCAGTTTGTTTTATCCCCAACAAGAATGAAGTTATATCATTTACATCATATATGTCTGTGAAATAATAAAAAAATGGTATACTATTTAATAATGAATAATTAAATATATATTTTATTGTTATATAATAGTAATAGATATATATATATATGTATGCTCATTAAAAAAATAAATTCCTTTAAATGTAATGTAGTTCATAAAAAAGATGTTTTTAATCCTTACTCTCAAAATACATCCTTGAAGAAAATAGATTGACCATGTAAGTCTAGAACTAAATGAACCAAATATTATTTATCTTCAGGAATTTTCTAGTGAGGATTAAACCTTAAATAAGGAATAAGGATTGGATTATAGAAACTAAAATAGGTATGGGAAAACAATTTATTTGACACCTGAAGATTAGTTTTAATAGAAAACCATTAATATATAGTTAATATGGAATTATAAAAAATAATATCAAGTTAAATTAATGTTAATAATTTAACTGAATAAGAAACCTGAATTTATTATAAAGGAACTTAGATCATGTATAACCAAGAAGATATATGAGAAAGTGGTGTTATCATATGAATTTTCTTTCATTGAGATATGCATCATATTAACCATCATTTTATTTTTTGTGTTGCATATACTTCTATACATATTCTTATAATAATATAAATTAAAATTCATGGATTTAAAAATCTATCTGGGGTTTTATATTTCAATGTACATTGTTTTAGAAGCTACCTAATTATAAGGGTTAGTTTTCTATTATAACATTGACTACAATATTGTTTAAATATAAGTTAATAATTTAGTAACATTAATATTAATTTTCTATATTACCTCATATATGTTATTATAATTTGGTGATTTATTATATTTACATGTATTTTTATCATTTTACTTCCCTTTGGAACATAATTTAATTGAAAGGTTTTTTGTTAGTGGATCTAAAATAATATCCTATTTATGGTCAATACAATTTTCTCTATGACCATATTGATTATATTTTTTAAGGGATGTTCATATATATATCTTTCAATGATTTATTATATTTATTTTATAATGGATATTAATTTAATTATAAGGTTTGGAATGTATTATTTTTAAATTTTTTCAATAAGATCGATTTTTAAATGATTTTACTTTCATTACTAAATTGGGAAAACATTCTTCCATTAAAAATTTACATATAATAATTATTTTACACACCTTATTAATAAATATAATTTACAGAGATTATATATAATGTTTTCATAGTATTCCAATGAAATTTATATTCCAATTGTCTTAATATTTTTTTAAATAAATGTCATCAAAAGAAAAGGATATTTATTATTGTTTATCAAATAAAAATTTTAATACTCTTATAAAAGTTTTTTTTATCTATCTCAACATCATTTAATGTTTAATATAATAAACTATGAATATTTTAAAATTATAGGATCCAACAAAATTCTCTATATTAGTTCTGATCATGATACATGGCTTTTTTATGAAACGTGATTATTTCTTATGGTTAATTATGTTATATTAGACATATAAATAATTTCATGTTATTATGGCACAACTATGTAAGGTTTATTACTATATAATGTGTTGGATCGTTATATCCCACCAATTAATATCAAAAATCATTTTATCTCATGATATTACATGTAATGGAATGGATGTAACCCAATCAACTATGAGATTATTACCATTAATATTTAATGGGAATTTGGCATGAACCCAATCTGCTATGAGACATTTTCCACAACATGCTAGGGGTCTTAGCAGTGAGCCTTGAAAAATTAAACGATATTCGATGATTATGTTTGTCTCGCACTATTATAGTTCATTATTATGCCAATGTTATTTTTTCATATCTCAATATGATTTACTTATGTCTCTAATCTCGTATTACGAATTTATTATGTTATAATAATCATTCTTACCAAATTTCATGGTATATAATATAGAGTTTCTATTTTGAAGCAATTTAGGACCCATGTTTTGATCATGAATTGAATGGATTATCTTTAGGGTTTATTCATGAGAAAATTGGATGATTTTAGAATGATTTTGGTTTGTTTATAGTTAGACAGTGGTTTCCCCAAACTGTGAACCATAGTAGCGAAAAATCATGAAAACTCATGAAATGATGATTTTCTTATTTAGAAAACGTTCTGAAAAACCATGTGTACACTTTTAAAAAACTATTCCCCCATTCAAAGTGGCACATGTTCAGAGAATATGTTAGGAAAGAACATTATACCCCTCCAGAAAACTGAGTACATAAAATTTTTTATTTCCAAAAAATGTTATAATAAGTCAGAAACCCCCCATATGAACCCCTTGTCAAACTAACATGGGATTATCCTAGGTAATTATATCTCTAAGGAAAACACTTTTTATCCTCCAAACCCCATTCAAGGTAAATATAATATAGAAAATTGTTATATTATCTCTTCTTAAATAAGGGGTTTATACTATTCTATATATCTGACTATTATATTCTCAAATATTTTGTTTTTGTTTGATCTCTATGTTTCGGGTAGAACTAAATACCATTTTTTAGATAATGAATCTATTATTTATTCTCAAATATCTTTTTCTATCATACTTTGATAGAGTTTCCCATTGCGTTCATTTTGATATATGATCTCCATGACCTAATTTATGTGGTTTTGTATTTGTTGGTTCAATTGAATATCCATTTATATTCATTATTCAGATTAAATTTATTTCAATAGTATTTTTATAATATTATTTTATGTGAATTGGTATATAAATGGTTATGTATTTTTGGAAAACCCAAATTCTAATGAATTAGGTTGTGATTTGAAATTATTAGATTTGTGAAATTGATTTTTGAATTCGATTGGATATTATTATTTATGTAAAATGGATTTAACTATTTTGATGAGAACCTTAGTTGGTTTTATCCTAAATAATGCATGAAAATATAGAAACCCATTTTGGATTTTAAATAGAAATTATCATATTGAGATGAATTTTTTTTAATTTTATTTAAAATAGTTTTGAAATAAAATGAACATTGTAGATTGTTGTTTGAGAACATGAATGCATGTGTAATTATTGAGTTATGTTTGGAAAGCATGCAAATTTTGATGAAATATAAATCCATCAAAATCATAGTGAAAAATATCTTATCCCTGATGGGATGTTGATTAGTTATATTTCACCAGTTTCAGAGGGATGTGGGTATACATATTTCTGTGATCACCCATATGATTTTCTAAGGATCCTATAACCTGGAACAGTCATATGTTGTTGTATTTGACAGTGTTTCTCAATTTTGTTTATAATTGTGAATTTTGTTTTGTAAAATATCATTACATATCCCTTGTGAATTTATAAAAACTTATTACTATAAAATGTTTATTAATCCATTTTTGAAATGTTACAAAAAATTGAAATGAATTTCATGATTTGTTTCAAAAATGATCTTGTATTTCCATGGAAGATTTATTTTAAATTAAAATAATTATTTAGTTTATATATATTCATATATTAATATAAAATAGTTTGTCAGAACTAAATGAGATTTTATCTCACACCCTTACTTTTCCTTCAGTAGTTTGTTGATTTCTATCGTCTATGTTCTTGAAAAGGGAAATCACTGCTTAGAGGTGGTATTTATTATTGATATATTTATTTTGAGATGTTGGGTCTATTTGTTATTTCAATTTTTATCTTATTTTTATGTAGTTTGATGATGTACTTTTGGCAGTATATACTTTATTGAATTTTGGTACATTTCACCCTAGGGATTTTTATATAGATCATTCTATGTGTAACTAATTCTTCCACTATTACATTATAAAAATACATTCCTCTATATCTTTTAGGATCCCATGTTCTTGTCAAAAACGTGTGGGGATCGAGAACACCCTTAATGTTAAAAATGTTATTTACAAGGATTGATGATCTATTTGACCAGATGAAAGGGGAAAAGAGGTTTCCAAAGATTGATCTTTTATTTGGATACCTTTAGTTGAGAATAAAAAAATATAATAATTAAGAGCCACCTTTTGGTGATTGTATGAAAATTTGGAGTACCTTTTTATGTAATTTGGCATAAATGATTCTCTTGTTGTATATATGTCCTTGATGAACATTTTCTTCTATGAATATATTGATACTTTTTTCTTTCATTTTTTTGATGTAATCTTTGTTTACTCAATATCCTTGGAGAATCATGTGGGTCATTTGAGAGTTGTTCTAGAATTATTGAGAAATCATTGAGCTTATTCTAAGATATCAAAATAAATTTTTTGAATTTCATAAGTGAAGTTATTGTAACATTTTGTGTCAATAAAAAAAATATCAGTTTTTTCTAAGAAGGTAAAAGTTGTTATGAAATGGGAGAAATCGTGAAATGTTTTCGATATTTGGGGATTCTTGGGTTTATCTTGAAATTATCACATGTTCATAAAGGATTTATCGATGTTGAACTCTCTGATGTATTCTCTAACTAAGAAGGAAATGAATTTTTTTTGATGGAAATTTCATAGTTTTTTTGAAGATGAAATTTCATTTTATTGTTACACTAGTGGTGACTCTTTCGGAGGTGGGTAAAGAATACATGGTTTTTTAGGTTGCATCATGTTCAGTTTCAGACTGTTTTCATATTCAAGGATATCATGTTGTGGCTTATGTCTCTTATATGCTATGTCCAAATTATAATAATTACCCAAAACAAGACATTTAATGTGAATTTTTCATTCATGATTTTATGATTTATATGCAACACCATTTCAAATAGTGGTTTACCTTGTAGTGGGAATTTAAAATTTTATGTTATATAATCACTGAATAATATTTTAAGTTATTCTTAAAGAGTTTTTTAAAACACCTACAATATTTTGATTTTGATGTTTCTTATACCCAGGGGAATATGATTGTCATTGAGTATGATTTCACCAAGAAAATTCCATCCTAGTATGTGAATGAAACATAAAAAGAGTGTAACATTGACTGATATTATTAAATTGTTGAATATTAGAGTTTGTAAATTGGTGGAAGAGGTTTCCTTGTACAACATTTAGTTAAATTCCACTCTTATCTAGGAAAATATTTATGAACATCGTCTTTATTACCATTACATGGCATTTTAGATTCTCTATATAGAAGGGAGATATTTCCTGATAGGTTGTTGTCCAAGTATAGTGTTTTATTTTTTAGAAATAAATATTTTGTGCCATTAGTGGTAAGGAATGTTGTGATGGTGGATTTTTTTAATTCCTAGTGGGTAAGGAACCGAAGAATAATTTATAAGTTCTATAACATGTGGTGATGATTCTAGTGGGTAGATATGAGATGGGGAATTATTTAATTTTTTTTGACTATTTTAATTGACAACAGGTCATGTCCAATATCTATAGAACATTGATTTTTGGATTTAAAAAATTACAGTGCTGACATGGATGTGGGATGGTATATCTATGGATATTTTGGTTTGGCTACCATATTCCTTTAAAATGTAGAATGTGATATGGGTATTGAAAGATACCCTGATGAAATCTATTCAATTTATACCCATTAATGTTACAAAAAATATTTAGGAGTGGTTAAATATTTATGCCTAATACATTTTTTTGTTTATTGAAGTTCCAAATACTGTATTGTTTGATAGAGATCCCTTTTTAACTTCTCACATTAGGATAGTCCTTTCACAGGCATTGGGATCTTAGGTTCATTTGAGTTCAACATACAATCCTTAGTCGGATGTCTATAATGAATGAACCATGTAGATGATTGGGTACATTCTTCACACCTTAATTTGGGACATTAGTGGAGCTTGGTATGACCATTTGTGGTTGTTTATGTTCTCTTATGATAATAGTTACTAGTCTATAAACAAAATTGCTTCTTTTGGGTCCTTGTATGGCGGGACATCTAAATCTCTACTATGTTTGTCTGAGATCATTGAAGGTTCCCTTGATTGACCAAGTAAAGTCCAAGATATAACAAAAATGATTCAGTTGATTAATCAGATAATTATGAAGAAAAAATTCCTATATAAATATTAAATTGATCGTATTTGCATACCATTTGAGCTTTCTTTTAGTGATCTGGTTTTCTTGAAAGGTTCACCCTATTAGGGTCATTGAATACTTATGAGGAAAGGTAATGTTTATCCTTGTGTTGTGGAATCTATTGATGATTTTGAATTGGTGGGTAAAATTTATTGCACTTTATAATGTCCAAAATAGATTAAATCAATGCATAATGTTTTCTTGTATCGGAATTGTGAATGTATATTTCTTATCAATCTTATGTTCAGAGTTAGAGTGATATTGATATCATGCATGATTTATTAATGATTGAGCTTGTTGATTTTTAAAACAGGGTACCTCATGGGTTGATTATACCTTTTTTTCAAGTAGAGTGGAATCATATTTCTAAAACTAAGGAACTTTTCGAGATATATGGACTGATGGGAGATTAGTTTATCTTTTTTACATGGATACTTATTTTAAAAATTTTGGGCAAATAAATTTTCTATGGAGGGAAGGCTGTAATATCCAATTTCTATTTTCAACAAATACATGACTCATATTTCTACCTTTCATTGGTTAACTATCATTTTGTGGTGTATAATGTGAAATTAGGAATGTTTTGGGAGAATTTTTGGTTGTTCCTGGTTGGCACACTATATGAAAAAATATACACTGTTCTAGTGAAATTCATAAAAACCAAGGATGTGGAAGTTTTAGTAGATGGGGCATGGCTTGATAAAACATGAGCCAACCTAATATAAAAAATTAAACCCTTTCCAAGGGAAAATTGTTAGGGAACACCATTTTCTAATTGTGTACCCCCATCCATTAAAATATGTTAGTCTACTTTTTTTATTCGGAAAAATGTTATAAAAAATCGTGAACCTCCCAAATGAACCACCAATCAACCTAAAATAGGATTGTACATCTTCCTAGGTTATTTTCTACCTCAATGAACGATTTCTAATCCTCCAAACACCTTCTAATGTGGATCAAATCTAGACAATAATTTTCTAATCTATTAAAGGTAAGGGTCCATTTCTAATTCTCTATCTTCCACTCTCTTTTTCTATCCTCCTTAGGGTTTTATAGATATCTGAGAAGTGAGAGGATCTAAATTATATTGTTTTAGATCCTGAATTAGTGTTTCATTCTCGTATCATAATTAATGAAATTATTCGTTGGAGTTTCCCATTGGTGGAGTTATGATATTTGATCACCATTATCTAAGATAGTTGGTTCCGTATATGTTTGAAAAATAAAATATACAATGACTTTAATGATTTGAATTAAATTGATTTATTTTTTATTGTGGATAGTCGATTTGATTCAAATTGATATTAAATTTTTAATGGTATGGATTTTGGGGAAAACCCCCAATTCTAATGAATTGGTGTGTGATTTTTTTTTGAAGGAATTTTGAAATTGATTTGATGTTTTTATTTGATAAAATTAGATTAAATATTTTTGATAAGATCCTTGGTAGTTTTTATCCAAAAGAAATAGAGAAGAATTGATTAAAACCCAAATTTTTTAAATGAGAATTTAAATATTGAAACTTTAGAAACCTAAATTTAATATTAGACAATATTGAAATAAATTACCCATAACTTATTGTAGATTTAGATCATTAAATAATTAGTAGTTAGTGAGTTTTTTACGACTAACATGCTACGATTGAAAAATTTACAAATCAAACAAAAACATCGTGATGTTGATCTTGTCCTCTAGGGGATTATGATAAGTCCTCTTTTACCAATTTCAATGGGATGTGTGTACACATATTGTAGTGATCACCCATATGATTTTGTGAGGAACCAATAACCTGGAACTATCATACCCTGGTGAAGATAACCATCTTTTTTCATTTTTTTATTTTACATATATTCACTTTTTTGTAAAACTATTTTACCTATTCCTTATGAATTTGTATAGACTATTTTACATAAAATGGATACTAATCCAATGTGTAAAATTTTTGATCTATTAAAATGAAAATCATGATATATTATAAATATTCTCATATGTAACCATGAATTGTTTATTTAGGATATAATTCATTACTTGGATTATTTATTTTAGTATCTTAATATGGAAAAGTTTGTGAGACCCTATTTGAACATTATCTCACACCCTATCTTTTCCTTCGATCATTTGACTATTCCCACCTACCATGGTTGAGTATGGGGAAATAATCACTAGGAGGTAGTTTTTGTTGTTGTTCTTTTGGATTTGAATTGTTATATCTCTAGGGACCTGGGTATTTTATCATGTTTTCTCGTACTTTGATGATGTATTTTGTTTTGTTTATACTAGTTTGACTTCTAGTACAATTCTCTATATGGTGCTTTATTTTGATCATACTATGTTGTAATAGTTTCTTGTGATATTTAATTGAAAAAAAAATCGATGAATATCTTGATTATCTCAACTTCTTGTCACCAACTCATGGGGATTGGGAACGCCCTTTAGGACTTCTCTAGCTCAGCTTAGGTGTGAGTGTACTGGGGTTTCCATGTCGTTTCAGGACATGATATATGATCTTTGACATATGGAATGTTTATTACCATATATTTTATCCATGATTATTGATTATATTATCCTACCACATGCTTATAGTTTTCTTACATATGATCATTTATTGATATGTCCTATGTTTACCCTTACATAGAATATAATCTCTCACTTTATTATGATTCAACTATAGAGGTTAAGAAACAGGGTATTATGTATGATATGTTTGGAAAGGGCACAACATTAGAATAGTTTTTGATAGAATTTGAATACTAATAAAAAATATTATATGCGCAATTTTTTACTAGAGAGAAGAATGTATATCACATGATCTGTTTGGTTAGGTGATAAAATTGTTTCTTCATTAAAATTTTTGTTATAGAAATAAATTTCCTAATTAATTAAAAATATAAACCTAAAATATCTTGATTATATATGTAATGTAATATTTTAATAACATATTTTAATTATACATTTTTTAGTTTGTTAGTTTGTATTAATGAAAATATGTAAAGAATGTGTCTTTATTAACAGATCTAGTGGTTTAAATCCAATGCCCTTCAGCCAATGTAGCTGAATTTTATATGAAATAAATAAATTGAACTGCAACATTGATTATGTTTAATATTTAGACTTTCCACATAGTGGGAAATATTGATCTATTCATAGTTGTAATGTCATTAAATTTTGGAAGGTATTGTCTATTAAATAAATTCTATTTTAGATAAATAGTACCACGTTTAATCCCAAGCATAAGAGAGTGGCTATATACTTATGAATTATTATTATTTAAATTTGATGGGTAAATCCTAATTTTTGGTTTGGTGGGTATTTTTAGGTGAAACCAAATTATGAAATATATGAATACAATTTTCCCTAAAAAACTATAATTAATTAGTATATATGAAAAGGGTACTCACTTTTTTATTATAATAATTATTTCATTGAATACTATGAATAGTTTAAACTAGTTTAATTGTATGTTTTGTCTTTTAAAAAATAATATAAATTTCTAAATTTTATAAATATAATTTGAAAAATTGTTTTTCATTATTAAATTATCATATAAAATTCAACTTAGGGTGGATTTTTTATATTTATAAATAGTTGACTTTTTGGGTCCATAGTGAAAATTACTTATTTTAAAAATAATTTCACTTTTATGGAATTTTCATAATACAATAATTAATTAAATATTAATGGAAAAATATTATAAATAATATATATATGTTATATATTTAATTAGTAATTTAATTAAATACTAAATATAATGTTTAACTTAGAAATATATGTTTTCAATATTTTAAATCTATGTAATGTTTTAATTCAAATAAAAATTATTTAAATAATTATCCTTCAATAAATTTTTTGATAGGATACCTTTTATTTTTATTTGGTTTAAAATTTAAATTATTATTCATTTGTTAAACGGTATCCCATTATTTTCATGGGAATCAACAGTATACATGATTTTGGTATAAAATCATTTTTATTCTTAAAATGAGATTTCTTATATAAAAGGTTTTCATTGTAATTGTGAGATTATATTAAAAGTAACTTCATACAATTCCCAAAAATTTATTGTTAGAAAATGGGTTATATATTTGGTATCATTGTGTTAAAATTTGGTAATATGATCAGTTTCATTTTTCTTAATAATTCACACTAACCATGTTAAAAAAATTCAATAAGTTATAGGAAAATGGGTTAAATGGGACTAAAAAATAATGGGATAATGTCTAAAAAATACACAAACATTACTTTATTTAATTTACTGAGTATATTTAAGTAGTTCTCATCCTAGGTATATAACTATGGATGTTTTTTATAATTTAGTCTTTATAATTACCTTTATATTATTTTATGTAATGAATAATTGAAAAATGTCACTTTGTATATTTAATATATCTAATTTTATTTCCAATGGACAAAAAGAAGTTATTAATGTGTTTATGGATATTTTAGTGATTAATAAATTATTTAAATGATAAGAATTTATTTTAATTTTTTTAGTTATGGGATAACTACCTTAAATACTTTCACAATTCTATTGAAGTCAATATGTATGTAGTCGAAATAGAAGTATGTTATTTTATAAACATTACACATAATTTTCATTGGATGAAATAATTGTTCAATGTTTTTTAAATTTGTAGTTATTTTATATTCTAATTCCATTGTTGTCTTGATATTTTAAGACTGAAATTTTGTGAGTACTTTTGAAATCAACCATATATGGTGTTTAATATTTAAAAATTGTTTTTAATACATTTTAAGCTCAGTAAAATATGATATTCAGTCAAGTGGGTATAAACTTTATTATCTTATCATTCATAAAACATCATAATAAATAATTTTCTTAGCATTGTAATATAATATAATAAGAATTAATTGAATGTTTTAACATACATGTAAAATACCCTTTTAAATTGAGTTTATAAAATTTAATTGGTAAAAATAAATATACATGACTATTTTAAAATACTAATTCCTATAACATAGAGAGTAAGAATTTCATTAATAAATAATGAATTCATAAAGTTGATTTTTTATTAAAAAATACTATGGAATGATGTGTTCACAGAGAAGAAAAAATTACAAAGTTGTTTTAGATAAAAATAGCTTTTTTATAAATATATGAAATTACATGTCACTTTAAATAGTTTTTTTAATAATGGAGAGTTTAACACATTAAAAACTTTTATTTTTTAGAAATATACTTGAATAATTGATCATCAATATAAGATCCTAGACATTAAAGAGGTATTTTATTATTTAGAATTTTGTTTTAGGTCTCTATTATTGATTAATGAAGCAATCCTTAGGAGTTTTTGGGACCTTTTGGGTGTTTTGGGGATTTATAAATAAAATCGAATGGGAAAATATGTCAACCTAGGGAAGGATCATGGTTGGTGTACAGTTCATAAATGGTTAAGAAAACCAGGAAACATAGATGACAAATTATGTAATTTTGGGATGTGGTATATCACAATGTTGGAACACAGTACATAAACCATGCTAGTATCCCTAGATAACTATGAAACCCAACATTCATTGGACATTGGTTTGCGTACGGTGTCTTTATGGTTAGGAAAACTGTTAGGGTATACCATGAAACCCTTTAAATGTTGGAAAATGTACAAATAATATCATTATGTGGTTTTAAGTATTTGCATATTTTTATTCGCCATTTTAATCCATTTAACCCTAGTGTCAAAAAAGAACAATCAAGGGCTTCCAAGGGGGATTCTGCTACATCTCTCAACCATATGGAGAATTATCATTTTCAGATCAAAACTCTGGCTATATCTCATCCTCCCCTTTATTCTCTCATCTGGATTAGGGTTTTCACCTTGGGAAATCTTCTTCTGAATCTATAACACACTTATTTTCTAGTGGTATCTTGAATGAAGATTTAAGATTTGGTTGAATCTAGATCCAAGAAAACATTTAGGAATCCATTCTCCCATAGATTTGGGTTAGGTGGTCTACAAGAGATATCTCATAGTTTCGTTGTAGAATTTTCATGTTTGGTTTATTATTGGTTATTTCTTATTGCTCCCTTGATGGAATTGGGGAGGTTTTGTAAAAGGGTTTTCTAAATGATGAATAGAAATCCCATATTACCAATGGGACACATCAAGGACGATTTTAATGAAATATGTCCACCCATGTGTTGCACATATATTCTTGAGATTAAAAATTAGTTAATTATATGCATGGTTGTGGTGTGATGTTGTAGAGAACTTTTTGAGAATGTTAATATGATTAATGGAAAAGTAAATAGATTTCATGCTAGCATGTCTATATTTGGTAATTGATGAAGGGGTTGATTGTCATAACACGTAAATGAGTAAATTTTGTTAATTGAGATAATGACATGTGGAAAATGAATTATTAGATAAATTCCTATAAGAGTTAGTTCATATGAAATAGTTAATATGTTAAATTAGTAGTGGATTGAGAAATGATAAATGTGATAAATGAGATTTCATTAGGGAATTGATGAATATTTTAATTATGGTGATATAAGGGAATTATTTAATATTCTTAGTGATCTATGTATGAGAATGTGATTTGGGCTAAATGGGTTATGTATTGTAAATGAAAATTTTGTTAATGGATCATGGAATAATATTAGTTCCCATGTTGATTGTTATGGATTTTCATTGTTTTATATTTTTGTGGTCATTGTTTGTGTTATGGTTTATGTTTGTTGAATCGATGAATAATAATGTACACATGGCTTGAGTTGTGGGATAAAGGACTATGACCCCTCCCATGAGTCGAGTTGGACTGATTCTCTAACTCCACCCATGATGCATGGGTTAAGGAAGTTAATGGAGTTATATTTTCTTAATGTTTTCAATCCACCTGAATTGATGTTTCAATGTTGGGAAATTGTTTCATTGTGATATATTATCCCGAGTGATATATAGACTCAAATTTTTCCCTTATTCAGAATGTTAAATTCGATGAACCATTGTGTTAAGTATGTAAAAGAATAACCCATGGATTAAATTTCTATGATGAACTATGTATTGAAGAATATGCACATAATGAATTTTGAACAATAGTTAGTGATAGTTAGGTAAATATTATTGACTAGTATCCACTGAACTATTCATTATTTATTTTCAAATTTTTTTAATACTTACATACACTAACTTTTTAGACTTAATATTTTGTAGACACTCTTAGTAATGGCCTACTATGTTTTACTCACACCCTTCTTGGGCCACCAATGGGTACCCGAGCATATTTCATGCTTGTAGGTCTAGAAATGCGAAATCCATGGGTATAGGAGTTGAGTCAGGATTTTGAATTACATGGATGAGGTTCTAGACTTGGAGTCAAGATCATTTTTGGATCAAACTATTTATCTATAAATTGTTTTTTATTAACCTTTAACTGTAGCATGGAATCACATTTTTACTATTTGTTAATATTTTTACCTTTTTTGAGATATTTAATTATTCATATTTATTTTTCATTCTATATTGTTTGTGATATTATTTTTAATTTATACCATAGATTAATGTATTATAGAGGTTATAGTATCCCCATATTACATTTTGTCCCTCAATACTAGATGAAAACCTTTGGCTTATGGGTAACCATGGTTGAGGTCTTGGGTCGACCGGTATTGGGGCATCAATTTAGTGGCACTCAGGCTGGGGATGTTATATAGTGGTATAAGATGAATTTTTTATATTACTTACTATTTGGGAATGGTGGTTACGAGGTGATGAAGGTGGGGGACTTGGAAATTATCTCATTATTGGAAGTATCTAACCCATGTATGAGGGAAAACCATGTCACCCGGGGGGTGAATTTTTGTTCCTATTGATTATTGTTACATTTGATGATATATCACCTTTCATTGGGGTAGTTGTTGTGTGATGTGATAGTTTTTTTTATATTTTTCTCTTTTCTGAAATGGTGTGATTTTTTTTCTTTCATGCATAAATCTAGACACCTATGTATATAATTGAAATATATCATTTTATGCACACACACGGGACATGTGTGTCAAATATAAAGTGTAGGATTCATTAGATTTTCATAAATATGATGAAAATTGTTCTAATTAAATGATGATAATTGGAAAAAAGGGATTTAAAATGTTAAATAATGATTAAAAAATTGTGTATAATAATTGGTTGCAAGTAGATTAAAATTTTGTTTAAGTAAGTTGTGATATGAAAATATTTTTGAAATGATAAGGCTCGACTGGAAGGAATTTTTTATGTAAATTAATATATTGTTGATGTAAACGATTATGTTGGTCTACTTGTATTATCTATGTCCCTTGTTAGGGATGGTCTAGGGTAGTGTTCTACTTATGATAAGGGATGTTTGGATAGTTTTGAAGAGTTTTTTTGATTATGGCGAGAGGTGACTCCTCATTTTACTTTTTCAGAATTTTTAAGGATTGTGTTTTAAAGATCTACTCTGTAATTACATATAAATTCCACCATGAAGACGTGTGATGATTAGGACACATGGGGACATTACAAAGAATGCTTCCTAGCAGATGATCAAGAAGATTCAGTGGTTCAGAAAAACAAGTAAGAGATTTTATTTGAGATAATTTCTCAATTAGTGAAGATGATGGAACGATACCCAGGGAGAGTTGTACCAAGTATGTTCATATTGAAAATGGAGTTTCACCTATATCACCCTCTAAAAATTGCTGTAGAGGGTGATCTAGAGAAATTTTAGATCTAGATAGAGTCAATCTAGATGATTCTTGATCACTTGTAGACTCTTTTCGATAAGCGGGTCAAGTTAGTGAACTATGTGTTGTTGGGATAGGCAATGCATTGGCATGAAATTATGGTTTAGACAGAGAAAGATGATGGAATGGTGTGGAGGTATTTTCAGAAATGTTTTAGTAACACTAACACCTAGATACATTGTGGTAGGATAATGTTATAGAGATTTTGAGTTTAGCATAGGGGTTTCATCAGTGATAGACATTGCTAATCATTTCACTGATCTCTGTCACTTTGTACTCACACTAGCATGAGATGAGTTGACTATGGTGAAATTATTTTAGGATGTGATTAGGTACGATATAAGGTCTCATGAAGACATATTATATATGAAGGGGTTTTCAGTGGTTGTCGACTAGGACCTTATCTTCAAAGGAAACTCGAAGGTAGACTTAGGTGGTGGACTTGTGGTTCCAGTTGGGAGGGTAGGTGGTAAAGCTTCTTAGGGAAGGAAGAATTGTTTTGGGAATTTCTAGTAGGGTGAACATATGCAGAGTAGTCATAAGAGAGGTCCAATATCTCTGGGTGGTGATTACATGTTTCCTGTTATAAGTTTGGTAGGCGAGAGAACATATGGGGTTAGTGTCCCCAACCACTAGTAGAGTTTTTTCATGTAGCAGGTTGGGACATATACAAAGTTGTTGTAATAACCCTCAAAATATGGGAACATATAGAGGTCAGAAGAATATTCTAAGTGTATGAAGAAGGATATTTACTCCATATCAGAAATGTATTTGGAGCACCAAAGATCATACCACTAGGGGTGGTGTATGTGGAACTTTGGTACATGATCTTTCATACCAGTACGGCAGTGTAGTATAGGGTACTCTAGCTAAATACTAGGGTAGTGGGGTCAGTCGTCATCTAGAAATTAAATCTACATATATAGTTTGTGTGGATTTAACATCTATAATTTTAGGCACAATTCATGTAGCCTCCATAGTCACTAGGTTTTTATTTGAAACAAGTTCCACACATTTTTAATGCACAATTTTTAGTTGTGTTTGGATGAACCGTGACTATACGAGTGGGGATATGTCAAATGATACTCCATTGAGTCTATGAGTTGGGTATATTAGATACTTTAAGGGTTCTTCCTTAGAGGTTGGTTGCTATCTATTTTTATGGAACCTATTTTACCTTTATATGTCATGTTTTGAACTAATTTTGGATTTGGAATGGATGGTTTTGTATCAATACTATGTTTATTATTAGCGATGTCTGGTAACATTCAAGTCTATTGATAAAGACACTTATGTCCTTCTTGGTGAGTGAGATGTTTGAGTAGGACATGCACTACCAATTTCCCATTAATTAGGATAAATCACATCCAATGTGATTGTCTTGTGTAATTTGAAGTATTAATGGAAGAACCATTCTTCCATTCCATTGTGGATCAATTTTATTTTGTTTTTCCTAAGGACATATCAGGGCTACCACCTTGGAGAGATGTTAGGTTTACAATTGAGATTCTTCATGGGGAAGAATGGGATTCTACTCTAACATATCGAATGGAACCGACAGAACATCAGGAACATAAGGTTCATCTGTAAGAGTTAGAGTGAAGGGGGTTAATCCTTCCTAGTACGTCACCTTGGGGGTATCCCATACTATATTCCAAAAAGTTAGATGAATAATTAAGATTATGTGTTTATTAAAAAATTATAATCAGATGAAAGTTCAGAATAGGTTCCTAATTCTTAATTTGATTACCTATTTTCCCAATTGAGGGGTTCTCCAATTTTCTCCAAGATCAATTTGGGATGGGATACCATCAATTGATGGTGATACCTTCAGACATACTACAGAAGAAATTTTTAGAGTAAGGGTTTTATGAGTTTTGATGATTCAACTCGGGTTGACCAATTCACTATCTATGTTCGTCACTTTAATGAACCATATATTTCTCCCATACATAGATCAGTTCATAGTCTTCATCATTGATGATATCTTGGTGTACTATAGAACTCACTATGATTATTCCCAACATGTTTAAATCATCATACGTACAATAGGAGACCATATGATTTTTTCCAAACTATAAAAATGATATTTATGGATTAGTAAAGTTCATTTAATGGGAAACATAATTTATGAGTCATCTGTTTCAGTAGATACAGAGAAAGTTCAAGTTGTGGTGTCTTGGGAGTACCCCAATAATGTTTTTGATGATTAGGGTTTTCTAGGATTTTCTATATGTTACTGAATGTTAATTAGGGAATGATACTATTTTCCAGCACCACTCTTATGCTTAACTAACAAGGGAGTATGGTTTATGTGTGAGAATGAATGTGACAAGGCATTCCATCATCATAAGATGTGGTTGACTACCACATTGATCCCTGTCATACACAGACTAGGTAATAGGTACAACTTGATCTATGATTCTTTCGGTGTGGAGTGTGGGGTAGTGTTGAAGTAGGATAGTTGGGTTATAGCAATGGGTCATGAAATTTGAGGCCTCATGAATGAAATTACACTACTTATGATCTCATTTTTTACTTTGTGGATTATGACTTAATGTTTTTAAATCATTACATGTTTGGAGAGAGGTTCACAATATTTATTGATAAAAAAGTGTTATGTACATCATCTCTCAGTGGGACATGAATCTTTGGCATAAAATGTTGTTTGACTAACTAAAATTAGTTCATTTCGAGTTAGTTCACACCCCATGAAAATAGAATAGTATTGTCGATTCTCTATGGTGTAAGATTTGGTATCATATGGTTCAAGAATCCATCTACTTGTGGAGAATGTTGGCCTTTTGTTGAGATGCACATGGAGGTGTAGGATGGGAATGAGAAATGACACTTTTTTATATAGTAGTTGATTACATGATATTTAGATGTGTGAAAGATATTATACTGGAAGATTTGGAGTTTTTTGAATATTAAAGAAATTATTAAAAGAGGGTATTTACCTTCTAGATTGGTTGTTGATGAAGATGGAATTATCCATGTTTATGGCCATGTAGTTGTACTAGTGTGTACGTGGAAAAAGTGGATGTGTGAGTTAAATGAATCAAAGTGGTTAGTGCATCCTAGGATGATTGAGATAAATTTTGATCTTCATAAATTGTTTTTCGTGATACGAATAATGAATTATGATTCAAGTTTAATGGAATGATGACTCACTTAAAAGTTGGTAAAGGTCAAAAATCTATGCCTGATGGGGTTTTATACATATATTACATATTCTAGAATGGAAATGGTGTGATTTAATGATGTATTTTGAATTGGGTATTCCAATGGAGGGTTAAAAAAGGACACAATTTTTTTTGTGGATCTTATGACTAATGTGGCTCATTTCTTCCTGATATATGAGATTTTCATCAATAATCAATTGAGTGAATTGAATATTTAAAATCTAGTGTAGTTCAAGGGAGTATATAGGACTATAGTTTCAGATCAGGATTAGTGATTCACATTGCTATTCTAGAAGGGATTATTGAAGTCACTTGGTAACCACATATTTTTTGAGAATGGATTTTTTTACAGAGATGGATGGGTAGTCAGAGCATACGATTTCAGTGTTAGATGAAATGATGAGATCTTGTTCCATTATTTTTGGTGCTTCATAGTAAAAAAACCCTTATCGTGTTGATTTATCAAAAAAATTAGTTTTCTAGATGTGCTTTGGATCACTCCATTTGAGACACTCTATGGGAGGTATTGTTTATCTCCAATGTGTTGGTTATACGTGGCAGATTCTGATGTTTTGAGAAGAAGTCAAAATCATGAGATGTCATAAAAGTTTCATTTGATTCAATATCATATGGAAATGGCTCGAGTATGAATAATTATTATGGATATCATAATTGTTGACCTCTTGAGTTTGAGGTGGGTAATAGTTTTTTACTTTGGGTGTCCCCATGTTTTGGACAAGAATAGACATGGAAGCAAGGTAAGATATCACCATTATATGTGAGGATGTTCAGGATTGTGGTGAGGATCAGACCTGTAGCTTATCGATTGTCTCTTCCAAAATGGTATTGACGAATTCATGACCTTATTCATGTTTTACAGCTTCAATAGTATCATCCATGTCCATCTAATGTGGTTAATGTTTAGTGTGATGAAATTGAGGAAAATGTGTTCTTATAGGGGCATAAAATTTGTATCATAGATCATAACGTGAAAGTATTATGGGGAAAGGTTGTGCATTTGGTTCATGTTTCGTAGAGATTTGTAAATATTCATGATGAAACATGGGTAAGAAAATTTTATATATGGGTCCAATGGCTCGAAATCTTTTCTTCAGAAACTCACAGATGTTGGGTATAGTAGTTTGAGGATGATCTGTTATAAGAGGTTGGTTGTAACAACCCATAATTCATTGAGTTATATCCTTGTTTAAAATTTGGGTTTTATTATCTTTTTTTTATTAATTATGTGTTCCCCGAGAGTTAATGGGGCCTCAGGGGTGTTGTAGGGGTTTGTAAAATGATCGATGGGGAATCTAGGCTAACCTATGCAAGGTGCACTGTTGGCACAAGGCTGGCGCACAATTAAATAAATCGGTGAAGGTGGAGGTAAATTTGTGAAATTTTGGTCATTTCAATATCAAATCATAGGTGGAAGTTTTATAAACTATGTAGTCCTCCATAGGTAACTATGTGTTCCAAATTTTCTTGGATTTTTTCTTGCACAAAATTTCCCAAACTGTACGAGTAAATTGTACACCCCCTATAAAATGTAGATAAATTACAAATTCTATATTATGAGATTTGATGCCTTTAAACTATTTTCATCCCCTAAACACTAATTATGAACATGAACCCTCGAGGGCTTCTAAGGGTGATTCTCTTTCCTCTCTAGGTTTTTCAGAATGCTTTTGGTTGTAGATCGATGCTCCGAGTAGGTCTAATATCATTCTTTCTTATCGATTTCAAAATAGTGTTTCCACCTTGGGAAATCAACATATAAATCTTTAAAACCATTCTTTTCATGTCGGAAATATGTTTAATATTTAATTGGTGGTTTAATCGAGATTTAAGACTACAATTAATAGTGTTTTCTCAAACATATTCAAGGTAGGTGGCCTATAAATTATATCCCATAGTTTCATTGTGGATTTTTTCATGTTCGGTTTTATTCCTTGTTATATCCTATTGTTCTATTAATTAATTGAGTGATATTTGGTTAAATGGTTTTCTATATGATGAATAAAAACACTCATGGTCTCTATGGGACACATTGAGGTTGATTTGCCTTATTCAAGACCACCCATGGGGTGCACCAATATTCCCGGTTCTACAAGTTGATTATGCAAGTGTAAGGTTGTTGTATGATAATTAAGATCCCTTGTTAATCATTTTAATATGTTTAGTGGAATTAAAAATAAAATATTGGTAGTGTTTCAAAACAATTAGTGGATTTGGGGGTTGTCTGGAATGACATAGAAACAAGTTAATTTTGTTAAGTGATATCATGACATGTGGCTTATGAATTATGTTCAAAATTCCTATAAGAGCTAGTTCATATGAAATAGTGAATATGTTAAATTAGAAATGGTATGAGTAACGAAAAATTTGCTAAATGGGATTTCATAAGGGAGTTTTATGAATATGTGAAATGGGTTTATATAAGGGAATTATTGAATATTCATTGTGAGAAATGTGTGATAATGGGAATTGCACTAAATGGGCTATGTAATGTGAATGTAAAATAGATAAATGGTTTATGGAATAATATTAATTCCCATGTTGACTAATATGGATTATGATTGATATATGTATTGGTGTTGATTCATTGTGATTTGGTTTGTGTGTGGTTAATTGATGAATTAGAATGTGCACATGGCTTGCGGTGTGGACTAAAGGAGTGAGGCTCCTCCCATGGGTGGAGTTGGATATATTCTATATCTCCATCCACTTTGAATGGGTTAGGGAAGTAGATATATCGCTATTACCCTAACGGTTCCATTCCCCTTGAACTGAGGCTTCGAGGTGAGTATATTATGACGTTGTGATGTATTTCCCCTATTAAGACATGAACATATCTTATTCCCATATAAATAATACTAAATTCAATGATCCTTTGTTTGAATGATGTAAATTCCTAAATCATGGTTTAGATGTTAATGATTAACAAATTAATTATGAAGACAAACATAATGAATTTGGAACAATGGTTTGTAATAGTTAAGTAAATATTTGTGACTAGTGGCCCCTGAAAAATCCATTTTTTATTTTCCAATTATTTAGTATATTCATGAACTTTATATTTATAATTGATATTTTATAGATACCAATGGTGGTGGCCAAATGAGTTGTACATACACCCTATATAGTTTATCCTTGGGTACCTGCATAGATTTTATGTTTGTAGTTCAGGAAAAAGTAAATTGGCTTATTCTTGTGATTGGAGTCATGCTTGAGAGGCACATGGATTAGGTTCTATAAATAGTGTCAAGACCGTTTTGGGGATTCAATTTTCATCCTTATTTTGGTTTTTTTCCATTGTAACTATTTAATGACATCACATATTTTATGTTGGTTGTGGTTTGTACACTATTTTAGAGGATGGTTATTTATGGTTTTTAATTTTTCATTCAATGTTTCTTCTAATATTAAATTTATTTTATATTGTGTCTTACTCTAGTAAAGAGTTTATTGTCTCCCAACATGAGTTTTAGACCCTCACTGATTGTTGGAAACCCCAAGCATATAAGGAGGGGCGCTTGAGGTCATGTAGAAACCCAGATTGGGGAACCTGTTTAGCTGCTCTCGGGTCAGGGGAATTACTGACTAAATGGTATTATGGTTATAAAAAATGTGGGATGGAATATAAAACATTTCATTTTTAATGAATGGAAATAAGTTTTCATGATTTGAATATATACTGTGGAAACCTTCATTATAAAATGAGTAGCAATAAATAATTTTTCAAATACGATAAGAGGAATACATAGGTTAAATGAGATAACACATAATTATGTTTCCCAATTCAATGGAAAGCCATTATGATAATGGAAAATAAGGACAATAAGGAGAAACTATCAGTAATGTGGTAGGAATTACTATCATCAAGTATATGGTTTTGATGAATAATTTTTCTAAGGAAAAATATTTCAATTGAAAAGGAATTATCTGCATATAAAAATATAAATTACCAAGAAATAAAATCATATGGTGTAAGAAAACAATCATATAATAAAGAAGTTAAATAATATGCATTATAACATAATGAATGTATATTTTTAGTTATAAATGTCCCTTCTAAATAAATTAATATTGAAATGAATGTAGGGAATTAATTTTACTTTTAATATAAAATGAATTACATATTAAATTAATTTAATTAGGAAATAATAACATCATGTAATTACATAATGCAGTAAAATATGAAATATGTCTCATGAAATTAAATTTGAGTAAAATAACCAATTAACTTAATTCTTCAATTCCACTAAAACCTATAATATCTTATTAAGATAACTATACAACTAACCTATTTTGATAAATTGTTTTTATTTATAAAATTTTATAAAATTCAATTATGAAAATTTTACACATGTATATCAGTTAGTTATTATTTATTTTATATATATTGTATGGGCAATCTTGATCGTTTTGAACTGGTTTCATAATTGTGTTGTTTTTAATCATTATTCCCTTGATTATCTCATTCTTATTTCATAAAAGGTGTTAGAATTAATTTTTTATTATTATTTATAAATTTATAATTTCATGTCATTAGTATTATAGATGTTATTGATGATGATGATATCCCGAACAAGATTATTTGGGTAATTTATAATGAACTAATGATGTTGTATTCATTAATGATTTAAATGACTATATTCCTAATACAAAACACAAAAAACATCATTTAATTATTAATATCTTATATTATGTTTCCGAAATCCATACCTGATAGAAATGTAGAGTACTGTTGATGTGGGTGGTTATTCTAACCCAACATGAACATATTACAACATATGTATTAGTATGGCTATAGAAGAGATTTGATTGTCATTATTTCACAATTATTAATATATAATGATGTTATTTTTAATTTATAATGGTTATTAATCAGAAAATTTAATATTTATAAGAATATTTTAAATGAAAAAATGTATTGGCTTATAAATAAATCATGTTTCCCCTTGGCATGTACACTTTTTTGATTATTTTTATAAATTTCTCTTATTTACAATATTAAAATTATAATTACTAATTTTTATTTGAAATCTATTAATAATGAAATATATAAAATACCTTTCCATAAAAAATTCTCGAATAAAAATTCAAATGTGGCTAGGATAAATGAAATGTGTCATTCATAAAGGTGGTAGTCTGCACAAGCGCAAGAGAAAAAATTTCATTTTTTTGATTAAATGGGATATGAATAGATAATAATTATATAATAAATAATATAAAAATTCTTTATATTAGTTATACTGATTTAATTATATACATATTTATATAATGGGATTGTAATAAAATAAGTATATGGAATAAAATTTAAAGGGTAACCAACACTTGTGTTGAGAATTTAGATCTTCTATTGAAGAATAATTTAAAAATAAAATAGTTGTGGAACATTTTTAAGCTACAAGCTCTCAAACATGTGTATATACTCTATAATAAGTAAATTAAGAAGAGTTTCATTGGAATATATAACTATAGGTGTGTTTTGAATTGGGTGGAAGTGAGCTCCTTTTGAATATTAAAATAGGGGACAAATATTTGGTAATGAACGTTAGGTAAGGGGTAAGAATGTGATTTTATGATGGTTATGTGAGCTAGAAGGGTAACTTTTGTTGATATATGTTGGTATAAACTTCAAAAAATAAAAATTTATAATATAATTTTCAAGTTTCAAATTGTTTTGGAAAAACTTGATCTGCATTAGATCACCTATTTTAACAGTTATTAATATTCATTAAATATTAATCATGGTAATTATTTTATAAAAAAATATAATATTTAACTTATTAACAAATTTTGACCTGTTTAATAATAACTTCGGATCAATTTAACCTAATTAAACATCAAAATGTGATAAAATTATCTTCAAAATTAAAAATAATATTGTGTTCATCAAACTATTTGTGTAGAAAAATATCATTTTAATCAATATGTTTTATTAATATATATTAAATTTGATTACCAATTAAATGAATGATAAATTATTTGTATATTTATCTAGAGATCATATTATAATATTATTTTAAAAACTATACATTAATGTTTAAAATACAAAATATTTCGAAAAGTTTTATTCTTTGAAGAATAGTTTTTTTACCAGTGTACCACATATTTATTGTGGTAACTTTATTTTTTGTCTAAAAAAGAAAATTTAACTGATTTACCATTTTGAAAATTATGGTTAAAAATATTTCAGTCAATTTATTTTTTTCTAATTATAAATATTATAATGAAACAATTTTAATATAAGGGAGTATAATTTATAAGAATAGTTTTCTAAAACATATATACTATAAACATAAAAAAATGTATCACATGCCTAGTAATAACTATTAAATGGAATTTAAATTATTTTAATTGATATGATATAAATATTTTGAATTTAATAATTTTTTTAGATAGAATATAATACAATTCATTGTTTATTAAAAAATTATTTTTCTTTAAAATATATTTTTTCACATAAATACATTTTATTTTTAATTTGTAAATACAAACTATCAATGCATATATATTCAATAATTCAATTTATTTAATTCTTCATATATTTTATAATTTGGTTACATCTATATTTAACATCCAATTTAATATCCATATTCTAACGATTATATAATGTTATTTAGTTTATTTAGGTGCAGTGTTGTGTGTGAAAAAAGCCTATGAAAACATTTGGTTTTAAAGAAAAATATATAATATAAATTGTTAGGGTGTTACAATATTTATCATTTTTATCTTTTTTGTTGTGTATATAGTACGCCTGAATACTTTTTATAATTATTTATAAAAAAATTATCGAAATTTAATAATCTATCTAATGTTCTGTATTTCCTGATGTTTTGTTTAGATATTACAAAAAACAAAAGGGGTTATTCATCCTAATATAGTTTTTTTGAGACATGCTTCATGTTATAAACATATTTTTATTTATATGGTTTAAATTTTTACCTTTAATATATTATATCATTAATAATTTAATATTTATGGTATTTAAATCTCAATTTTATTTTAATTTGTTAACAGGGTTTAAGATTCAAAATTTACCTTAGTTGTAATGGTTTTTGCTAAATGTCATATATTTGTTGAATTTTCATTATTAAATATGCATCAAGGAAAATTAAATGATAATTATATTATAAACCACATAAAGTTTCTTCACTTATAGATAATTCTAGTTTTTCAGGTATTCTTACCATTTAACAATCTTTTTTACTAAAAATTATCCAAAAAATAATTATATGAAAATATAACCTTATTTTTTTCGGACCGGAATATTTTTTTCTATGAACACGATCCTAATTTTTTTCAATAATGTGTTTTTATATAATATAATTTAAATTTAAATTCATCTTTACCAATATTTTGCATTCATTTAAAAAATTAGTTTTAATTTTTTTTCCAGATATGTTAATTATTAGTTCTTATAAAAAGTGTGAAAGGAATATATAGTTTATCATATACTATATAAATGATTTTTTCCCTATATCAAAAAAGTTCAATTATTTTCATATTACATTATAATTTTCCATTTTTAATTTTAAAAAATTCCTTTTCAATAATCTATTAATTTTTGTTTAAAATATTATCAAATGAAATAGTTGATTTTTCCATGTTTTCAATGAAATGTTAAAATGATCATTTGAAGATGTTTTTCATATTTTTTAACATCATTTTATTATTCTTATAATCTCTAATGGATATATCCTTATGATACCATCCATGCTCTTTATTTATAAGTATTAAGACAATGTAATGATGAAATATTTTTAAACTAATATAATTTTCATGGGTTACAATATGATAAAATAATAAATTTTTTATGATATTATGGCACACTTACGTATTGTTTTCATTATGTGATAGGTGGGTCAATAATTATTTATTCTTAATTTTAATTTGTTAACGAATAAAATATCATTAGATAATATAAACTAGAATGGGAATTAAACCCAATTCAATAAGGGACCATGTCTAGTATGACAAAATCATCATTGATATTTTACTAAGGAAATAAAGGAATATGGTTTGAACCCAATCCAATATTTGATTAAATCCACTCTTATTGCCTTTGAAATAACCCAATACTAATGAAAATACATTCTATTCTTAGGTGTATGAAAAAAATAAGTGTCATGTTTATTATCTATTTTCATGGTATATGATTGATTATTAATGAACATTCACTCTTATGAATCATAGATTTATTTATCAAAACAAATTATTATATGAATAATAATTTATGATTAATTATTTATTGGTTATAAATTCCTTACCTTATGATCATTCCCTCAAACTGTTATACTTAATTATTACATATGATCCTTGATTGTTATCTCTCATGCTTACCATAACTGAGCATTAGATCTCACCATTTATTTTCATTCCATTTCTACAGATTATGAAAAATAATATCGTATAATATATGTATGGAAGGTCATAATGTGTTTATATTTTTTTGGGATATTTTAACATTTTTCTTATGGAATAAGAAAAGGTGTTTATAATTCTAATTATACCCATTTGATAAAAAATGTTTGGATTTTAATACATGAAGGGTTTTTCTTAATTATTTAAAACTATAAAACTAAAATGTATTGGGTATGTATGTGAATAAAGGTTATATATTGACATTATAAGTTCATATGGTTATAATTGGGTTTCTTTATTTGGTAACAAATCTTTTATGTATGTATTGTGTGTTTAGAATAAGATCCATGTGTGCATTTTATAATCTATAATTGTTGGTGTCTAATTAGGTAATAGATAACTTTATGGGTTACGAAGATATCAAATCAGGAAAGCTTAATTGTTAATAAACCCATTATTGACTAATCCATTTAAGTATGATTATATGTTTAATGGAATAAATGCCATTTTTAGGATTTATGTTATGGGATTTTAAAGTGACTAATGTCATTTTGAGAGATGTTTATTGTGTTTTAATATATCACGGACTTATATACCATATGATTGTTTTTATATTTAGTGTGAATTTATTCATGAAAAATTATATTGGGGAAATAATTTCAAAGAAACACATAACCCTTAAAGTTAATATTTTCAAAAACTACAATTAAATTATAGTTAATGCAATTAAATAGGTTATCATATTTTGGTTATTTATAAATCTTAAATGTGTTCTAGTGACTATGTGATTAAAGATATTTTTATGATATTACCTATATTTGGGACATTATATGGTTAATGTAATGAAGAATATTATTTTATAAGATGGAATTTAATTTTAGGAATAATGATTGAGTTAATTTATATGAAAATATGGGATTATACTGTGATAATTTAGGTTATTTTTTTAAATGATTATTATTTTTTGTAAAATATATGATTAGGGAATAGGGATTTTAAGTATGTGACATTATGAGTGATTAATGTTATTTAAGGAAAACTATTCAGTCATTATTGGAAGAGTATTTGATCAAATCATTCTTATTTGGGGTTTTTGGTTTGGACAATAATATTTCAAAATCGAATTAAGGATAATTATGTACATAATGATTTATGTAGAACATTGGATTTTATTAATGAATTTTTGATGAAAAAAGAACAAAATATTATTAAAATTTTTATAAAACATTTTCTTGTGGTAATATTTTTTGGTTTTGGTTTATGTTTATAAATGAGTGGAAAACAGTTCCTCCTTTTATAGGTCATGTGATCTAATAAATAAAAACACTCATTCTTCATAAATGATAAATTAATCATATTTATTTATCATATAACATAAATAAGATGTATAAAAATTATCAAAACTTATAAAAAGGATTAAATTGTTTGAATAAACCTAGTATATTCATTCACATTCAATATAATTAAGGTTAAATAATTACTAAAAACAAATCAATAGGAAGATAAATCTATCGAATCATATATGAGAAATATTTCTCAGTTATTAAGATATTATTTAGGAAACAGATTCATAGTTATGAGCCACATAATTGTAAATTCATTATTTAAGAAATATAAAATAAATTATATATTTCATATCCTTAACATTTACATTAAATTCCTTTTCAAATGTAATAGTAATCAATATAAAATAAATGATAATTATTTTCACTTATGAATATTTATCTTCCACTCCATATAATTTTTTATGAATTTTTTTTAAACTATTTATATTGGAGATGAAATAAATTCATGAGGAATAAATTTCATTAGGTTGTAAAATTTAAAACCTCAATAATTTTTATTTCATTCTATTTTAAATAAATACTATGTTTAATGCTTCATTCCACATGAAACACTTATCTTTAACTGACTATGATATACAATAGAGATTTAATTATTTAAACATGATTTTTATAACCTAGTTTTTTCTTTGAAGAGTATGAATGGGACTAAAAACATTATCAAATATATGTTAGGAATTATTCTTAATAAAAACTAGTTTATTAGAAATTTTTAAATAAGAATATAATTTTGAACTATAATGATAAATCCATATAATGTTGATGATAGTAAAAAGAAAGGTTGGTGTATATTTTTTATTTTAATTTAAATGAATGTTTTTTAATTTATTAAATTAAATTTTACATAAATAATTTAATCTATTATTCAATAATATATAATGTATCTTAGGGTGAATTTTTGGCAATTTTAAAAAATTGTTGATTTTAAAAAACTGATTATAAAAATAATGTTGTTTCTATAAAATTATCATGATAGAGGAAAGACTCAAATTCTAATTATTTTATTTTGAATACTGAATATATATTTATAAAATAATATAATGAATTCATAAATATAAGTTTTAGCTTAGAATTTTTTTTTTGACATTTTTGAAATCTTAGGAATGTTTTCATTATAAAAAAAATAATATTTTCAATTTATTTTTAATCATGATTTCAAAAGGTTTAAATACTATTTTATTAGGTTTGAAATATATAAGAAGTATTATTTTATTATACATCATACAATTCATTCCATGAGAATCAAAATTATTCATGATTTTGGATTAAATTCATATTTAAACTTACAATATGTATTTTTATACAAACATTTTTTCATTAATATTTAAAAACATTTTTTAAATGTAATTTCATCCACTTATCGAAATTAAACCCTATAAAATAGGTTATATATAGTTTTTATCATGCTATAATTTGGTTTATATTTCAGATTCATTTTTGGCAATATGAATAATACTCATGGAAAATGTTTATCACCACTATAATGGGTAAAATGGGTTAAATGAGATTTAAAAGTATCGGATAAGGTATAAAATCAATACATCACTTGAATTTATATATTTTATGCATTTATTCAATAATATTAATGCATTAATATAAATTATGGAATTTTGGTTTCATTTACCTTTCATAATGAAATTTATATTATTTATGTAATGAATAATTATAAAATGATACACTTTCTTTAAATTTCTCAAATATGATTTTCCAGTGAAAAAATATGTTCTGAATAATTATTTTTAAAAAATTAATATATTATTTTTATTATTGTAATTTATTTTTAGTTTACATTGATCGTATATCTACCTTGAAAGTTTACACAATGTCGACATAATTCTTATTCATTTAGTAGAAAAAGAACGTAATTTATTGTAAATACATAAAAAATATTATGTTTGGAATAAATTATTGGGTTACATGAATTCATTGGATAATTATAGTTTATTTTAAAATATTTAATATCCTAATTCCATAGTTTTATGATATTATTAATGTAATATTTAGTGAATAGTCATGAATATGTCATTAAATGGTGTTTAATGTTTAGATTTTTTTTAAATCATTAGAAAATAATAAAAATACTTTTCTGAACCATGTTTACGGTAATCAGTGGATCCTATCATTAATGGTTGATTTAAGTGCTAATGATAACTTATAAAATTATTTTTATAACCCTTAATGATTTAAAAATTTTGAAAATTCCATTTATTTTTTCATATAAAAATGAAATAAACATATTCTTTCTAATTTCACAAATGAGTTGGGGTTTCCTGAAAAACAATTTCACAAATTTATCTATTAATTTTTTGTACCATATCCCCAAGAAAAATTACTAATCATAAACCTCTCCTTCAAATTCTTATAGGTCAATCTAATGGATGATATAAAAATATAAGGATTGTGAGAGTCTGTATAAAGGATGTCAGGATATAAGCTAAGGGTTTCCCATTTCAGTTTTATTTCTGTGAGACATGTGACATATTCAACAGTTATTTTTTTCAATTTTTATATATATGATAACTTTATTTCATGATAGTTTCCATTAAAATAGTTTATATTTACAAATCCATATATGTTTCTCTCTTCCATGAGGTTTTTATTCAGAGATCTACAAAACAGTAAGGGCTACACATCTCAATATTATTTTGTTGGGAAATGTTTCTTATTAGGAACCCATTTGTGTTCATTTGATGTATAGACTACCATTTGATATATTATAGGTAATGATCCCTACCCTAGTATCCCAGTGTGGGTGCCTTACTATATTATATTCGTAATGATATAACAACTGAACCCCAAAGTATTGATTTTTTTATCAGTTTTAGAATCTAGATTAAGTACATGAAACATACATTTATAATGAATATATAAAATAAAACATATAAAATCCTTTGATAATGACATAATTATACTAGATTAAACTAAAATATCAGTCAAAATACACATCTTGGAATCCAATAAATATTAAACATAAGAAAGGGGTGATCTCAGATTCCCATTGAGGGTAAGATGATAGGGGAATCTCTTATGAATAAATAATCTTAAACCTTAAGGAAATGTGTATAACTGAAACACAAGATCTTTAAACATAATAATGAGCATAATATGGCAATAAAAATTACCATATAAAATAATCTCATAATCTATAAAATATAACCATGTATATTTCATTAGTCAAATTATCACATGAAATATCATTAACAAATTTCATATTGAGGGAATTCGTATTACTGGACATCATAAACAAGCTATTATGGATTCATCCAAGAAACTATACATAATTGGGTAAAAACCCAAAATAGATTGTCTCGTGAGTCCTAATGATGCATCAAGGGGATATAGCGAGTCTCTATCATCACTTATTATGTCTAATGCATTGCTCATATGAAAAGGGTGAAATTTAACCAACAAAAAAATTTATATTAAAAGTACAAAAAAATTAGTAAAAAAGTATCCATAATCAATGAATGGTATCAAAATTGAATATACATACTCAAATATATAATATTCCCATAAATAAAATATGTAATATTGTATAATAAGAAATAAATCTCAATGAAACATAAAATCAAACAAATTATATTGACAGAGATGAAAAAAATATAATAAAATCAATAAAATTTTCATGTGAAAAACACCCCTATTTATATTGAAATTATTTTAAAAGGAGTATGAAAAATTAAAAGAATACATTTTCAGTGAAAATAATATTCTTATAATGTATTTAATTTTTTTCTTATGCCTTATACTTTTAAAAAAGAAGATTCCTTTTTTATCTTGTTGAAAAGGTCATAAATTTCCTACTTTGGAAAATAAGAAACCAATTCCAATAAAACCATTTTATAAAAATTCAAACAAGGTTGAAAATGAATTTAAAATATATTTTAAAATAATAAGAATATTTTCATTGAAACATTTAGATGGGTGATAAATATATCCCATTAAATATCTACATATAATCAATCCAGAATAATTATGAAATTGAGAAATTAACCCTAACCTTAGGTTTGAATTCTGTAGCCCATGTCTAAAACTATTGTATAGTGGGTTTAAACACATTATTAAATTATAAAATAATCATAATAATATTTATTATATCATATATGATTCATTTAGAAAATTATATTACTTATTTATTAAAAATTATAAGTTAATGAAATGTTTGAGATAATAATCTCTTAATTTATTGTATGTGTTTTGACATGTTATTCTTGATCCAATTACATATATCATGATTTACATAATTCAAAAATTTAAAGCATTACATATATATATATCATATATATATAATATATAAATATATATATAATATAGATATATGAAATTAAATACACCTTTTGGTAGAGATGATAAGTCATACATATGAATGAATGTTGTTTCAATTATCTTATCATAATGAATGAAAGAAGGTAAATGAAATATATATATAAATATATATGGAAATTATTATGTCGTATATTTCAAATTTATTCATTGTATATATTTTAATAATTATTCTTTATTTTTTAGTGTGTAAAATTAATCTCATCGAGTAGTGGTGATGATAGGTCGTACGTACACATGAGTGACAATATCACTCCCTTAATGGTATATTGGTTGGTAATTTTAGGGTAAAATAGTTCTAAAAAATCAATATTAAGTAATATTTATTATTTTATCAATTTATTCATCATTATAACATTCCAAAAAATTTGGGGAAAAAAACTACTCCACAGCATGGAAACAATAAGTTGTACGTATGCACATATGGTGATATTATTTTCCATATGATGGATAAAATGAGTAATACAGTTTTAAAATTATCATAATAAGATCTATGAATATAAACCATATTTAATTTATTACTTTATTATGGAAACTACATAGGAAATGTATGTAGAATAAGAAAATAACATGAAAGAGCTGGTAAAACAAATATCTCTTCATCGATGGACTTCCATTGACCTCCTCTTAGAGATTTTAGGGGTGGAATTTTTATAATAATAAATCCTCAAGAACATAAATAATAATTTCTTGAGAAAAATTGTTATAGTTTTCTTGATCTATAATTCATATAATGGTGATATGATGTGATAGAGGAGAGGCCTTTTTATAAGAGAAGGGATGGGCGCTCTTGAAATCTATGAAAATTTTAAATTAATATAAATTTATTTTCAATTTTAATTAGCTAAGATGTTATTTACTTCCAATATAGAATTAGGGTGGGTTTAAAAACTCAATAAAATGTATTTTTAGACATGTTTGGGTCACAATATTATTCTTATCTATGGGAATAACCCTTAGTTTAAACCTTTAACTCTTATCGTGAAAAATTATTTTTTGTATATTAGGGGGTTAATACAATTTCTATAAAATTCCCAAAAAACCAAAAATGAGTAATTGATGACATAATTAACTAAATCCATGTTATTTTTTTTTATGTTTTTTCAATTTTATATTATAAGATAAAATAAAATTTATTTTAAAGTAACATTTATGTCAATTTTTATACAATTCATTATTTGTCTTTTTCAAATTATCCAAATAATATGATACATTTTTAAAAAACTTATAATATATCAATAAAATTTCATATTATTCTATAAAATTCGTTTATGTCTTTAATTATGTAAAATTATATTTATTTTTAATATTTTTAATTTCATTTATTTTATATTTTCATTAATTAAATAATTACTACATCATCATTATGAAAGACATTAAATTTGTAATTTCTTATATATAAAAAAAAAAATTCATGACGAATATAAATTTATTACCTTTAAGATGACAATTTATAGTCTATGTTATCATCTTTATAACAATATATTAAAAGTGAGATATTTATTAAAAATATGTGTATTATATTTTTAACATATCATTAAATAAAATATAATAACTATCACATTCTTATTCATGTTTCTTAAATGGTTTTTTATTTCTGTATAATTATTATATTTTTAAAAAGACAATCATAAAATGAAATTAGTAATATTTTTATGTTATTTTTATAATATTAAAAAAATATTTTTACCTTCAATTTCCTGATTTATCCTTAACAGTGGTATATAAAAATTTACTAAAGTTACAATTCTTGAAATCCAAAAATAATGTAATTTAAATTAATTAAACTCTAAATATAAAATTTATTACATCCATGACATTTCATTTTTACAGATTCAATTCACATAAGTGTGTGAATTATGTTTTACAATGATCCTGCAGACATCATGTGAAGGTGGGTAAAAGAAAATATTCAAAATATCAATAAGTTTTAATATCCAATTTCTATATAAAAAGGATTTCAGTTACCTAAATTATATAAATATTTTTATTATTAATCACTTTTTACATTAAAATTAAATTTATTTTCTAATAATTATTTAAAAGAAAATGAATTTTTTAACTATAATACATCATTTTTAACTATTCATAAAAATGAATCTTCATTGAAAAATAAAAAACAATCACCCTAAGATAATTATAGCATTCAAAATAAATATTATATGATTCCTTTATAACATAGAAAATCTAAATGTTCCCAAAATTATATTTAAAATTTGTTATCCATTAAAAGGTAGTAAAATTATAATTTTTTAGAAATATTTCTTTTATTTTGAAAAATTGGATTTTGTTGTTATATCAGGTATAATACACCCAAAAATGAGTTTTAAAATTATTAGGAATATAAATAAAATTGATAATGTTGTCAATACTATATCTAACCTCTAATTTAACATCTAATTTCTATCTTATTATAATATTTTGATAATATAATGTTGTTTTTTAAAACATGGTCCTGCGTATAATGCACGATATCGATGAAAGGAGATCTAGAATGTAACATATTCAAACTCAATATTGCATGTATTACAAGTTATATGATATATTAAATTTATTTAGAAAGAAAAATATTCTAAATTCTTGGGTTGTTACATCTCCTCATGTTAATTAAATTTTGCCCTCAGAATTTATACTTTATCTTAGTTATCAAGTGTTTGATATTTGATAATACTATCGTTGACGAACCCACATAATAAAGAGGGTTAATAAAATATGTTATTTATAAGAAAAAAAATTCAAATGTGAAGTTAACTACTACCCCAGGCTTTCTAATATATTATAATAAGTGCCCTATAGAGATATTTTTATATAAGAATAGAGTAAATATTTTTTGGGTTTGATTGAGTACATCAATCAAAAAAAGGTAATGATTATTTTAACATTGGGTGCCTTAAATCCATAAATCTTTGATGAATTAAAATACCATCGGTTCAAGAAAAATTAATTTTTTTTGCATTTATATCCTTTTCATATAGTTGAGTACTTCCTAAACTCTATAACAATATAATGAAATATATTTACTTGATATGTTTCTATAAACACAATCTTATCATTTTTTTTACTTTATCAATTTCTACTTCAAATCATAACATAGTTGAGTCATAGGGTGATGCAATTCATTAACATTAATACATTTTATAGAGATATACTTAAACCATTTCATAAATGGTTATATTTTCAAAGTTATACTTATCATTAATTTTTCTAAAACATGAAGAATATCTTATCTTTTAAATTCCAAACACATAAATACCATATTCATTCATTCTCTTGAAACATGGTAAGAACTATTATTACAACAAGACATTATTAAAAACATGCATGATTGTTTATTCGTTAAATAGAACAATGGTAATTTTATATACTCCTTAAATACAAAAATTTTGTAATCTCAATAAAAGATTATATAAAACACTGTTTTAATAATACATTAATCAATTACAAGGTATTCAATACTATCTAAATTTCATTGTCCAAACAAATCAACTATTTATTGGGAAAATACAATCTCAGTATTTGGAACATATTAATAGAAAATTTTCCCTCAACCATGTTTTTTCCAAAAAATTTAACATTGTACTGAATAGGATTTCTTATTACCATTCATAATATAATTTCAAATCATAAACAAATAATTATTATTGTACAATCCTCATATATTCCATAATTCGTATAACCAATACATCATGGATAAAATACTAAAATGGAATAATTCATGAATATAGTCATAAGAAAATTAACCATTCCTTTTATTCTATGTTATTATTATAATCTTGAGCATGATAAATTATCCTATTTTGGGGTATATTCTATTGGTGCATGAGTAATTGATTTTCATAGTGTCATATCTTTTTCAAGTTGATGAATTTTACATTATAATCATTTTTCTTATATTTGAAATCATGAACATAGTTGAATTTTTCTCTGGACTTGTAAAAATATACAATTAATTTTTAATAATGTACAAACTATATTATTTTCCAAAATACATTTTTAGAAATATATCTCTCTAATAGTCCCTTTATTAAAATTATTTCAAGTTATCCTTTTATTCTCATGATTCCCTCTGAGTCCATAATACTTTGAGTAATTTTATTATTCTCGTTATCACATGGTACCACTCCTTGTATGATGTTAATACTTGGGAGAGTATTTAACATTGAAATATTGGCTTAATAACATGAAATATGTGATCCTTTAATTATTTGGATTGTGTGCATCTGTGTGGTTCACATCACTTCTACTAAGATCTATTTTAAACAAGTGACATACACTCTGTTATTTCATAATGTATATTATTAAAACTAAATTAATACTTAATAAAATTTCTAAAATTTATGTTTATCTTGTCTCAATGTCATAAACATGGTTTTATTTAATTTTTATTCTATACTTATCCTCAAATTCTATAGTATTATTATCTTCTGTAATTTATGTTTTCTGAATATAGTTTCCAATTCCGTTGTTAAACGTTCTCTGATACCAACTAAAAATACCCTATCCCCAATAGCCTAGTGTTAGTGGATTACTATATTTTATTTGAAATGATGCTGTAATAAAACCCCAAATGACTGATCAGTTTAGTAGTACAGAAAACCAAATTACATACATGAAACATTAATTACAATAGAAACTATAAAATAAAACATAGAAATTTAGTCGAGAACATTGTTATTAGAGTAGATTAATCCTGAATATCAATCATAATACAGATTTTAGAATTCTATGAAATATGAAACATAAGAAAGGTGCGAGCTTATATTCACATTAAGGGTTAGCGTACAAGGGAAGATATAAAGAATAAAAAATCATAAACCATAAGGCAAGATGTATAACTCAATCACAATCCCTTTAAACAAAATATTAAATGTAATATAGAAATATAAGCTTATACGATGTAAAATAATCACTTGAACCAGAATACATAATCATGTATATCATACTAGGAAAATTATTACAAGGAATATCAATAACTAATCTCATAATGACGGAGTGCATGATATTGTACATCATAGTTATATTGTTAGGGACTCTACCAAGACACCATACATAAATGGGTAAGAACCCAAACTAGATTGTCTAATGAGACCTAATGATAAATATATGGGCTATAGTGGGACTCTTCTTCCACATACTATGTCCAGTGAATTACTCATATAAAAAGGGTGAAACATAACCAATACAAACAATCATATTAAAACCAGTATATGAAATATTAATACAGTATCCATAAACCATGATTGGTATCAAAAATTAATGTTCATAGTCAAACATATCATTATCCCTTAAATATAATATGTTATATTATATCATAATAAATAAACCTCAATTAATATTAAATTCAAATAATAGATGTCGACGTAGATGAAAAATATCTAATAAAATAATTTAAAAAATTTTATAGAAATTCCCCTTTTGTATTGAAATTATTTCCAAAGGGGTGTGAAATTTTAAAATATTCATTTTCCGTTAAAAGTTTCAGACAATCTTGAAAATTATATTTTTAATATTCTATATAAGTTAAAAAATAACATAACTTTCATATTTTGTCGAAAAGTTCATAAAGTACCTCTTTTGGAAAATGACTAAAATATTCATTTCCAAACATTTTATAAAAAGTCATAAATTGATAAAAATGAATATATAAAATTTTAGGAGAATATTTATAATATTTTGAAATTCAGTTTTTATAAACATGGAAATGGATGGTAAATATGTCCTAGTAAATACTGACATATAAACAATCCTAGATAATAATGAGATTGCCAAATTAACCCTTACTTTAGGTTGGATTTCATCTGTATGTGCTTGAAACTTATGTATAGTGGTTTTAAACATATTATTAACTTATAACATTATCCGAATAATATTTATTATAACATATAGGATTTATTGATAAATTTATATTACCAATTTATTATTAATAATAATAATTTAAAACAACATTTTTGGACATAACCGATTTGTTGATCATACATATTTTGATTTGTTATTCAATATCCAATTATATAGAACATGATTTTCTTATATCAATAATGTTACACATTATTTATATATCATATATATTTTTTATATAAATATATATAAATGATAGATATAAGAAATGGAATAGACCATTTATGAAGATGGTACGTCGTACGTTTTCATGAATGTTGTTTCTCTTTTATTATCGTTTTAAATGGAAGAAGGTAAATAAAATATTTTTATATATACATAATATAATTGGAATTATTAGGTCATATTTTTCATATTTATTCATTATATATTTTTTTAATCATTCTTTAATTATTAGTATGCATAATGAATCTTGCATCATAGAGAAGGTAAGTCATACGTACACATGAGAGACTGTATCATTACATTAATGGAAAATAGGTAATAAATTTTATGGTATTTTAATTATAAAGAATAAATAGAATTTTATATTTATTTGTATATAAATTTTACCCATCATTATACGAATCCAAATAAAGTGGTGATGAAAAACAAATTACCCCATAGCATGGAGAGGGTAATCTTTACTCGCACACACATGTTGATATTTTTTTATTATGATAAATTAAATGAGGAATATGTTTATACCATAATTATAATAAAATATCAACATATATATGATATCATAGATTTTACTTTAGTATGAAAAAAATATAGGAATATGAATTACAATATGAATATAACATGAATTATTTGTTACCTCTTAATCAATGGACTTCCCTTCGATCTATTCTTACGGACACTAGGGGTGGTATTTTAGAATACAAATTCCTCAAAAAAAGGTAAGAATTTTTTTTAACAGAATTAGTATGGGTTTTTTGAGATGTAAGGGTCAATGTAGTGTGAGGAGGTGAGGGAGGATTTTCCTTTTATAAGAGAGGGGAGGGGCTCTCTAGGAATCCTTTAAAATATTAAATTAATATAAATTTATTTTCAATTTCATATGGTTATACTGGTAGTTATTTAGAACCTAATATGTGTATGGGTAAATATCCAATCAACCATTAATTTTTATACATGTTTAGTTTACAATATTAATTTTGTCTTTTGGTTTTGACCCTTTATTTAATTATTTTAATCTTATTGTGACAACATGGATTTTTTAATCGTTATGGTTAATATGGATACATTAAGATTAAATAAAAACCCCAAATGATCATTTATGTCATAATTAACCTTATTTAATTAATTTGGACAAATTATTGTTTTCTTCAAAAAAAATTTATTTAATAAAATATAATTTATTTTTTGAGTATAATTTATTTCTATTTGGATACTATTTATTATTTTTATTTTTAAAAATATCTTAAAAATATGATAAATTGAACCAACGAATTAAAATATATCATCAACCTGAATATGGTATCTATAAAAATATTTTATGTTACTAATAATTTCAAGTTATATTTAATATTGTATTTTTAATATTATTTATTTTATACTTACATTTATTAAACAATTATTTCATCATCATTATGATTTCCTTTTATTAAATTATTAGTTATATAAAATTAAGAATAAAATTATCATTATTAATATAAAATTATTACATTTCCAATGAATACTCATAGTTTAATTTATCTCTTTTATAAATTGTTAAAAATTATATAGTTATTAAAAATTTGAGTATAACATTTTAAACGTATCATTAAATAAAATATAATAAATTACATATTAATATCTAGTTGAATTAAAATGTTTTAATTTTAACCTATGGTTTATTTAAGTATATAACCAATCATATAATGAAATTATGAAATGTTTTGGGATATTTTTATAATATAATATTATTATTTTGACCTATAATTTTTTGATTTACCCTTAAATGGGATAAATAAAAAATTACTAAATTTATTGTTCATTATATCCAAAAAAATAAAATTCATCCAATTATACACTTCATATTGTATTGATTACATTATTTCATGTTTTTTTATAAATTCAATTTAGTGAAGTGGCTAAATTAATATTAACAGTAATACCAGAGACGTGGTAAGAAGATGGGTAAAATAAAACATTCAAAAGTTTTATAATATTTTATATCCAATTTCAATAATAAATGATTATAATGACATAAATTGGACAAATATATGTATTATTTATCACTTTTGGATTTAATATTAGTTTAAAATATAATAATTGATTAAAATAGAGAGTATTTTTTTACTAAAATGCAGTATCATTCACTATTAATTAAAAAATGAATCATTTCCGAAAAACATAATTCATCCTAATATAATTTTAACATACTGAATTCAATGAATAATACTATTTGGACATACAAAAATTATTAAAGTGTAAATAATTTTATTTAAAATTGGTTTTACATTAAAAGGCAGTAAGATTACCATTTAAAAAAGATATTGCTTTTATGATAAAAAATTAGAATTGTTCTTAAATCTTGTATAGAAACCACATAAGATGAATTTTAATATTATATGTAATATATATAATTTTCATAATCTGGTTAATTATATTCATAACATCTAATTTAACAGCTAAATTTTATCTTAAAATAATATTTTATTAATATACTTTTGTTTGAAAAAACATTGTCTTGTGTATGAAAGAAGTTATCGAAGAAAGTGTCTCCTGTGTATAACATATGATAATATCATGTTTCATGATTTACATGCTATATAATATATTAAATTCATTTAAAAATAAAAATATTATAAATTCTTGAGGTGTTACGTTCTCCCCACCTTAATTAAATTTCATCCCCTCAATTTTAACATGATCTCCGTAATCAAGAGTCAGATATTTGTAAATACTGTTTTTGAATAACCCACAACATAAATAGGGGTATCAAAAATTTTTCTATATTTGTAAGAAAGATAAATGATAAGGTCATCACATAACTAGTCATTCTATTAGTATAACATTAGTAGCAAGTATAGGTACACACATTGAGGAAATGCATGAATATTTATATAGAGTGATTAAAGTCATCAATCAAAAAAAAGTGAAAGACAAATGGAAAAATTATGGCCTCCATTACATAATTATATGATGATTTGAAATACCATTAGTTATTCAAAAATTAAGATTTTTTTATTTAGATCATTTTTCTATAGTTTAGGAATTCTACTAATCTATAAGAAATTAAGGAATTATAATTACTTGATACATTTATTTGAACGCAATGTTAAAATTTTATTTAATTAATAAATTTCAACATAATTTAATAGCACATGTATCTTCATAAGATGATGAAATATATTAACCACAAAATCATTTTCCAAATATCTACATAAACTATTTTATAAATAATTAATATTATAAAGTTAACTTATCATTAATCTTTCAACAATAGAAAGAATATCATAACATTCATAGTCCAAAAATGTGAATACCATAATCATGAATTATCTTGAAACATTGTAATAAATTTAATTCCAATAAAAATTATTAAAAATGTGCATTCTTCTTAATTATTTAAATTGAACAATTATTTTTCTATATACTCCTTCGATATAAAAATGTGGTAAACTCCATGAATGATTATATAAACCACTTTGTCAGAAAAACCATAAATTTGTTCCAATGTATTTATTACTATCCAATTTACTTTATCCAAATCTATCATTTCTTTATTATAACATTATTATCATTATATCAGTAACATATGAAGGGAAATCGTTCCACAAAACATGTGTTTTCCTAAAAGTATAAATTTCTAGTACATAAATTTTCTTTCTACCATTTATCATATGATCTCTAATAAAAAAAACAGACTATATTATAAGACGGATATATTCCATAATTATTATTACCAGTACATCATTGTTAAAATACTCAAATGAAATAATTCTTAAATACAAATATTTGAAAATTAATCAATTCTCTTCGTCATTTGTTTTAGCATAATCTTTCCAATGATTCACAAGCCTATTTTGGGTTATATTCCATAGACTCATGATACATTGAATATTTTAGTGTCTTATCACTCTGTAATTGAATCATTCTACATAATAATCCTATTTAATATCATTTCAATCATGAACATTGTGTCATTTTACTCTTAACATAGAAATTTTTACCATTACGTTTAAGAAAGTACCAAGGTGATTTTTTCCACAATTACATGTGGGGAAATTTATATTTCCTTTCTTCCCATTACCCAAAATTTTACCACATTTCCTTTTATTCTCATTCTTCCCTCCAAATCCATAATACATTCAGTACTATTTAACTATCACATTCTCACGTGATATTATTTTCTCATATGATAAGAATTTTTGTGAGAATATTTACCTTTTAAATACTAGCTTAAGACCATGAACTGTATGATAATTAATTCTGTTAGTATCACGTGCATTGGTGAGGTTTGCATACTAATACTTGGCGCAATTTATATATGAATACATATACTATGATAAATCATATTTTATAATCTTAATGTAGAAAAATAAATAACTTAGATTCTAAAATATATGTCTATCTAGTCTCATAGTCAGAAACATAGTTTCAATTATATTTTTTTCTATAATTATCCTCAACGTATACCCAAGGGTTCTGTTTGAAGTTTTTATTTTCTTAGATATAGTTTCCAAGGTTTATACTAAAATTTCTTTGGTAAAAATTAAAATAAAACTGACCCCTATTTCCCAAATTTAGTGCCTTAATATATTATATTAGGAATCATACTATAATCGAACCCTAAAGGACATGTCAATTTATGAGTCTTGGAAACCAGAATACATAGATGAAACATACATTACAGTTGAAACAATAAAATAGAACATAGTAACTTATTTTGAGAAACCCATTATACTACAATATTAAAACTATATATTAGTGACAATAAAAATCTTTTTATACTATGAAAAATGAAATGTAAGATAACGGTGATCCTAGATGCTTATTAAGGGTAATTGTATTATTGAATCTATTATGAATAAATAATCAAAAAAATTAAGGAAACGTGTATAAATGAAACAAAAGAACATTAAAAATAATATTATTCATAATATCAAAATAATAATTAATTCCACGTAAAATAATAATATGATCTTGAATACATAACCTTGTATATTCCACTAGTTGAATAATGATATAGAAAACCATTAACTAATCTCCTAATGAGGGAATGCATAATTTAATATAACATAAACATACCATCAAGGATTTTTCAATTAAAATATATATAAATGGGTAAGAAAAGAAATAATTTGCCTCATGAGAACTATGGATATATCGAGGGGCTATAACAGGCCCATTCCATCACTTACTAAGTCTAGTTTATTCTTCATATGAAAAGTATGAAACCTACCCAACATCAATATTCATAGAAAATTTTGATTTTGAAATATTATTAAAGTAACCATAAACAATGAATGGTTGAAAAAAAGAACAGACATATTCAAACATATCATAAACCCTTCAAAACAATATGGTAGATTTTATCATAAGTATTCAACCAAAATTATGTATATAATATGACAAAAGATATTGAAATACATTAAAACAATATAATAAAATCATTTAAAATTTATTGAGAGAAAAACCCATATTTACATTGAAATTATTTTAAAAGGGGTCTAAAATTTTAAGATAAAACATCCTCAGTGAAAATATTCTTGTAAGATTGTAATGGTAGTGTATTTTATAGCTTCTAATTTAGAAAACAAACCTTATTTTTGATTTTTGTCAAAATTTCCATAAATTACATTTGTTGGAAACTAAATAATGGTTTCCTTTACAAAACATTTTTAAAAATTAAAACATTGGTAAAAATGGAAATAAAAATTTAAAGAAGAATACTAAAAATATTTGGGAATACATTTTTTGGAACATGTATGTGGATGATTAATATTTTCCAATAAATACCTATATATAAATAATCTTTAATAATAATGAAATTGTGACATTATCCCTTATATTAGGTCAGATTCCCTCCTTACATGTCTGAAACTCAAGTATAATGGTTTTAAATATATTATTAACCGATACATGAATCATAATAATATTTATGATATCAGATATGATTTATTTATGACATTATATTACCCTTTTATTAACAATTTAAATTTCAATCAATTTTTTGAGTAAAATCCATTTCGTTTATCATACATGTTTTTACTTTGTATACTTGATACTATTTGAACACAAATACCATTTTTATTTTTTAATAAACCCACTTTTCTTAGATAAAATAGAACCCAACAAGCTACCACGTTCACACCCGCAATGATATAGACTTAAAAAAATACATATTTCAAAATTAAAAATTTCAAAACAATCGAGGTTAGCTGGCACAATCGGTCTATGGAGGTGAACTCAAGGATGATAGGACATGCCTCAAGCCTAGCGCCCATTTGACGACCATATTTTGGCACACTCCCCATTGTTTTTGGAACATTGACATCAGAAACTGCCTTCACTAACAAGATTGGTCTCTTCACTAGGATCATCACTAGAACAAAACCATCTGAAATAACAATGTCATAAAAACATCATGCATCCACTCAAAACACATAGAGACAATAGACCTTTTAGAGAGAACCAGGAAATCTCATCAAGAATACATGAAAGAATCACACCCCACACATCATCGCCAATGTTCAAACTATGAAATGGGGAGGCCATATCTTTGTACACTCTACCAACACACACCATTCACAACAGAGGAGAACAGGGATAGGGGACAAACAATATGAAGAAGCCACAATCTAGTAGAAGAGAAAAAAACAAAATTTTCAAAATAAAATATCATATCAGAAGAAGAATCTGAAACCATAGGAAACCAAATAGCTGAGAGCAAATGAAACCATAAAACTGACACCCCCATTCTACTATCATCATTTATTAGCTTGGCATAGCTCCTGAGTTCCGTCGGGTCAAGGGGTACATTCCAACGCCACTCTAGAATGGAAGGGCCGCCACTATTCTTGAAGGAATCACCGAAGAAGACACATGAAAATACCCAGAACTGAGGCCACCACTATGTGTATGCCTTCAAACTAGGAACTAGACTAGAAGATCTAACACAGTATAACAGAAAAGGATGATTCACACCACTGAGCCCAATGTAGAAGGGGAACGAGAAAAATGGGAAACAAACAACTTTGGGATGTTTGATGAAACTAATTCTAAAGTGAAGAAAATAAAAAATGAATAAAGTGCATGAATCATATGAGATGTCCAAAAAAAAGCTATAGGAAGATCATGTCTCTATACGGGGATAAAAACCTAGCATAGAGAGGAGATCACTCAATAGAGAATTCTAGGAGAAAGCAGATCCATAAGAAAATTTATGACCCTTTTATATAAATCATGGTTTATTTATGTCAATAATGTTAAAAACATTATATATCATATATATATATATACAAGACACATATTTTAATGAACCAATGAAGAATAACATATAAAATAATACCTATGGTGATTCAACACTAATCCAAAGAGTGTTCTCGATCTCCACATGTGGATGATATGTACTTGACAATAAATGTAATGGGACAACATTTCAATTTTATTTTTTTAATTATATGGAATTATTTTGACACTATGTGTAGATATGGAATGTTATTCTGAGGCCTAGAGTGCTGGGAATGTAATATTGAATTTATTTGTTGTTATGCTCAGAAAAAATTAAAGTGGGGATTTCTAACCTTTAACTGGTGCTCTGATCGAAAATATGATGGAACAATTGAACTCTGAATGAAATTATTCACCAAGAAATGAATTAGCATCAACCCGAAAAAGTTGGAGGGAAAAGTTATTTTTTAGAATCTTTGGAAAATAAAAAAACAACTTATAATGGTTATTTTATTTATTTTATCAATTATTTAGTGGTGGGATGTGACGTTGTGGTGCGACGACGAGGCGAGGATGAGGCACATTAATAGAAACTCATAATGGCACATTTTTGTGCAGGCATTACAGCTATGTTATTTCATCAAAGAAACAACATAATGAAGCAGTGTCATATCCTACCAGAAATGTAGGGACATGTTTTATTTTTTATAACACATTGGGGAAATTAGTTTGTGGAATTTCCTCCTCTGAGGAATGTGGAACCCCTATCTCTATCTCTCCATCTGATAATGAATATCGGCGAGACCGATTTGAGAGATGAAGAACATAGAAAAATTCAAACAGAGCGAGGATCGACGATTCCTAGAATCTACATCCCTCATCAGTGATGGATCTTGAATCCTGGTTGGGGTTGTTTGATTAAATTATTTTCCCTCTTCATTTTATAATGTGACGAACGTGGGTCTACAAACGAACAAGTTGTCCTATGGATCATCATTCGATATTGGAGGGTGTTCTTTTCAAGGGTTTCTATATCATAATTGGTATATTGTTCATAGTAAATTATCCCCAAACCTCCCCTTCTTTAAAATTATTATGAAAATGGAGTGGGGAGACACGAATAAGGACTGACGCCCTCCGCCTTGGGAATTATTTGTTGAAGAATTTTTGAAATTGTGGTAAGGAAATATCAAGACCCCCATAGGGAAGGAAGAAACCAGAGAGACCCGGGGGTGCATTTGGTTTTGAAATCAAACAATTGGAGTAGGCATGGTAGCCTGTGGAAAGTGTCGCTGTGGTGGAACCATCAATGTGGCAGCGTCTGTGACAGGCCAAGGTGAGATATTCTGGTGGGCCCGACACACGCCTCATGTGTTGGAGGAGGCTCTGTCGGTCGGCTGGACATGGAGTCTTCCGGGAATCATGTAGAAGGTAGATGCTCACTCATTACGGGATGCACATGAACAAAGGTGGGTGGCGAGCTGAACTAGCCATGCACACCCCAACCAGACCGACCGAGTTGGTATGGTAAGAATCAGACTAGTAGAGATGGTCTTGGAAGAATCAGACCGCACCGAATATATCGGATCACTGGGCCAAGCATGGCCAATAGATTGAGCTTCCTGAGCATCCTTACTATACTTTTGAGACTTCCCACATTATTATATAGGGCCGGCGTGAAAAAACGAGGCCACACGATGACCTGGACTAGGATAAAAGACTGGCTAGCCCGTGTGGGCTGATCTGAATAAATTTTGTGTCACTAGGTGATCAAGAAGACTGGACTCGCGTCTAACCTCAGATGGGTCCTGTAAGACTAAATGGGCTAGGCTAATGGTCCAGGAAGACAATATTGGTAATACCGGACCCTGGTTCAGTATTGGTTGGGTCGGTCTGATCGTGTCGGACTGGGCCCTGACGCAATCAGCCCATGGGTACTAAAATGCTTGTATCCTGCAAACCAGGCATCTGATTGACGATATGTTTACAGCATTGGGACATTATCGACACGGAAGTCCTTATGAGATTCTCTACATGATATTTGGAAGTGGTTGTCATACATACTTGTAAGATCATACTCAAATCCAACCGGTCCCTTTTTACAAAAGTGCTCATATCTTATAGATCGAGGGTCTATTCGATTCACCATCTTTTGTGTTGAGACCCTTTTCACATGAAAATCCTTTGGGTTACTCTATGCAGGAATTATTTTTGGTTGAGGTATAACTAATGGATTGATAATATGATCCTCCAGAAATCATGTGTTCTATGTGTGGGAATCCAGTGGGTGGTTGTAATGTAAAGAATAAAGAGAAACCCTTCGTGGATTTGTATAAGAGAAACACTTTTTGGATTTGCATAAGAGTGACCCTTCATGGATCAGCATAAGTGGTACCCATTGTAGATAATTATAATAATGACCCTTTGTGGATCATCATCAGATCATCCCATCATGGATCCACAGTAGCACAACTCATTGTGGATCAGCCGTAGAGCGACCCATCATTAATCACTAGCAGAGCGACCGATACTGGATCAGTAGCAGAGTGACCCTTTTTGGATAAATAGATGTGCCTCTCAACAAAATATGATGAACATGATTTACTACGAATTGTCTTTTCTTTTGTACATAAGTTATACCTAGTGTGTGCTTTGTCATTTACTTTGTACTTTACATTGAGATATTAAATTTTGGAATTATAGTTTGTGTATTTCAATAATACCTAAGTTATTATCAGGGTCCTTATGGAGTACTAGTATACTCACCCCTTCATTGGATTTTCCCACACATGTTGTGTCTTGTGAATATGACATGAAAATTTGGCTGGGACTTTGAGGATCGACGACAAGATTGTGGTCGAAGGTGGATCGATATATGTCGTGTTCTATAGTGACATCTAACAGGGAGTTTTACCTAACCTTTAGGTAGGAGCATTGGTAAAAAATCATCAAAGTATTTACATCTATTACTATACTTTTCTTTCATTTGGTTTTATATTCCGTCCCCCTTAACTTTTTGTAATACTTGTACTAGTTATTGTTTCTAGTTTCAGTTCACTTTATGTAGTATGGGATGCGTGTGTGTGTGTACAGGTAGAAAGGAATTTTCTTCCCTTTTTGGGATATGCCTTTTAGGTGCATGTTGCCAGCTCCTGGCTTATGTAAGATGGGATGGGGGTAGACACAACCTGGGCCCTGGGGTAAGGGTCATGAAAACGTGGTATCATAGGGTAATCAGTTCTACAAAAAAAATTAAGATTATGTATTTTTGATGGGGGTAATAGTGTTAAGTTCATTGAGTTTGGAATTATGTCTGGGGATTCCATTATTAGTACGGTGGCCAGCATATCCATACACAAGGACACTGAATTTTTTTTTCTGACTCGGTATATGAAAAAACTGGTTGCATGTGTTTTGGAAATGGTTTTCTTTGGATATTTTTTGAGTCTTCTCACGAGGTATAACTTATTTAATGTGGTGAATCTGTTTCTCTATAGGATGCCTCCACGAAAAAAACAATATGGATTCCGGTGATGCATCACGACGACGGAACACCGAGTGAGGAGGCGTCGGTGTAGGGAGCTCTTTCAATGATAGAAGCTTCGGGTGGTGTACTAGAAGCACCACCACCCATAGAGAAAGGTTTTCTTACCAGCCCCACAAGTGGATATTGCATGCCTAATGAGTGAAATGAATGAGTTCTAGTGACTGATACCTCTGAGGTTTCAAGGTGAGACAAATCCTTAGGATGTTAAGGATTGGCTGGAGCTAGTTATTTAGGTGTTTCGTCTGGTTTTGTTACCTATAGAACATATGGTGGTCCTAGATGCTAGACCTTTTTAGGGAACATCAGGGAGACAATGAATCTTGATGCTCCAGATAGATGAGAACATGACCCATGCATGGTTGGACTTAAAGAGATTCATCATGGTGGAAATGTATCAGAGGAACTATGCTCAGTGCATATTTAAGAGATACTACACCTAAAGTAGGGCATCCTAACTGTGGCCCAGTACTCGTCGAGGTTTACTGACCTCTCTTACTAGTCAATCGAAATAGTACAAGACCCTTCATTTAGGTCCTATATATTTGAGTAGGGACTCCAATGGAAGATCATGGAATATATGATTTCGCTCAGTATCCCTACATTGGAGAGAGTGCTAGAGAGAGCTATACTTGTGGAGAACTTCCTTGTCGCGTAGGCACCGATGGTTTGAGCCACCACCAGACAACAGGTGGTCGAGCCATTTGTAGTAGATAATAGGAAGATGACGAAGATGACCCAATGGGACACCCCTTCCAGTGGAAAACCCTAGGAGGTAGGTTTCGAGGTGCATATCTTGGGAGGCATAGGATTTAAGCTAAGGGATATAGCTGGTTACTTCTAAGGCAGATAGAGACACATGGCCCCTGACTAGATGACTCACTGTACAGACGATCATAATCATGTTTAGGGACTAATAAAGAAGAGTTATTGGTTTTATCATGGATTTAAATAGGAAAGTGCATATGGAAGGGGAGCAGGTCGAGCATCAGGTGGTGGGAGATGGGTCAAGATACTACCTCCACCACCCCTTGCTCCACCACGGGCTAGTAGAGCTAGCAGACAGGGGACATCTTAGCTTTATGTAGTGGAGGCATATGGCCATGATGCTTCAGAGATGATTAGAGGTATGATTTGTGTCTTCTCCACCTTATCATCAGTTCTTATAGACATAGGTGGAATTCAATCTTCCCATTACATGAATCTCGCTTGAGGTTCAGAGATTCTAGAAGAGTCGTTGGCTCAATCCTTACATTTAGATACTCTTACGGGAGGTGATTCGATTATTACACTCTGGTGTTGGTAGTGTGAGATTACTCTAGGAGGTGAGAACTTTGGCATGGATCTCGTAGTAGCAGCATCAAGGCCTTACAATTTCATCACGGGTATGGAAAATTTGTCCACAATCCAAGTTCAGTTCGACTGTTTTAGGGCCAAAGTGTGTTGTGTTTATGATGATGGGACTAGGTATTCCTTCACCAGTGAGAAGAGAACCTTTGTAGAAACGGATGGACAATATCAAAGAAGGGTGTAGATGATTACTCACCAGTTTGCAAGCCTCACCCTCAGTGTGGTGTACTAGGGGAGTCTGAGCTTTCTTGTAGTGGTGGAAGAGTATGCAGATTTATTCCAAGAGGATGTCTGATGATTACCTACTCATAGAGAGGTAGAATTCTACATTGAGTTTTACCTAGGGATAGAAATGATATATACACCGGTATATCTAAGGGATCCCATGGAGCTTCATGAATTGATGGTATAGCTGGACAACATAAAGGTGAATGGGTTTGTAAGGCCTAGTATTTCACTATTTTCATCACTAAGGTTTTTTGTGATGAAGGAAGATAGGTTCTTGAGGCATTTTGGGGGGTTCTGAAGCCTGTACTAGGCAGCTGTGATGAACAAGTATCCACATTTGAGAATTGATGACCTCTTTGATCAGCTGAAGCGAGTGAGGTGGTGCTTGAAGATCCTACTCAGATCAGGCTATCATCAGATTTGGGAACGGGGTGAGGATCTACCGAAGACAACCTTTAAATAATTTCACAACCACAATGAGTTTGGTGATGCCTTTCGACGTGACCAATGAAATAATGACGTTAATGGGACTCTTGAACATGATATTCTAGCCTTAGATTGATCGTTTCGTGGTTTTATTCATTGATGGCATCTTGGTTTACTCGACATCAGAGGAGGAGCATGTTACACTCCTACTGATAGTTCTGGATACACTCTGACAACACCAGCATCATAGTATTCTCTCAAAGTGCCCGTTCAAGATTTGGGAGATTAATATTCTGGAACACGTCATATTGGAGGCTGGTGTTGTAGTGCTTCCAGAAAATATTGAGGTAGTTATTTTTTGGGAGCCACCCAGGAGCATGACAAAGATGCAGAGGTTCCGGGGTTGGATAGATACTACCAAAGGTTCATTCCCGAATTTTCCAGATTACCATCACCTTTATCATCCTTGATATATAAGGGACAAGCAATCATGTGGATAGAGAAGTTCCATATGAGTTTCCAAGATCTGAGATAGGGACTGAAGACTGACCCCATCATTAGACTAACAGAAGAAGTCATTTGTTATGTAGTCTTCTCTGATGCATAAGAGACTATGTGGTGTTATGTTCTGATGCCGGAGTAGGTTGTGGTCACCTATGACTCAAGGTAGTTGAGGAAGCTTCAGCATAACTATGCGACCCACGACCTTGGGTTAGTAGTAGGGGCTTTTACCATGAAGATGTGATGCAACTACATGATGTGTGAATTTTTTATCATCTGATATGACCATAAGAGTCTCTGGTATATATTCTCACCAAAAGTCTACAATTTTAGACAGTGATGATGTCTGGAGTTCCTCTAAGACAATGACATTGAGATATTCTACACACATGGGAAGGGGAACGAGGTGCTAGACACACTCAGCAGGAGGTCTTATTTAAAGCAGTTGATTGGGGCATTGGAGAATCCACCTGTGATGCAGATATCCTTCATGGATAGTGATGGAGTAGTTTAACATCAGTCTATAACTGTTAATACTCCACACAAACAATGAGTTTCATAGGAACAACATTTTGATGTTGACTGTGAGGCCTGGCATGCACATATATCCTCATGATAGGTTCTGATAGATTTTTAATAGGTTGGGAACACAACATCCTTTTCAGAGGACGCACCATGGTACAATTGACGTTATGGGGTGTGGGGTATTGAGAGAGTTACACACATCACAATTTTAAATACATCCTGGTGGATTGAAGATGTACTAGGACATCCAACGCCAGTACTGGTGGCCATGGATGAAGAAAGTGGTGGCATAGTTCATTTCGCGATGCCTCACTTGTCAAAATTGAAGGTCAAACATCAGGTCCTCAAAAAATTAACACATCTAATTGAGGTATTATAGTGTATGATGGATACTAACATCATTTAATTCGTGACAGGTTTTCCATGAACTTCCAAAGGCCAAGACTCTATCTAGTTGATCGTTGAATGAATCACCAAGTTGTATCACATTCTACCATTCCGGGAGTACGGATCGATAAAGGGATTAGGGTGCCTCTACATCCAGGAGATAGTACAACATCACAGGGTGCTTTCTATGATCATATAAAACTATGATGAATGCTTTAAATCTAAGTTGTAGATGGTGTTGTAGGAGGAATTTGTACCTAGTTGTGCTTGAGCACATCTTTCCACCCCCATACAGATTGTCAGATTGAGTGGACCATACCGACCATGTAGGACATGCATTGTGCTAATGTCCTAGATTTTTTTCATAGTTGGTGGACCGCCTACAACTGGTGTATTTTGCGTACAACAATACCTATCACTCCACTATTGGCATGACACCGTTTGAGGAAATTTATGGGTAGCCTTGAAGATCATTTAGTTACTGGACAGACCTAGGGGAGCATGTACTCATGGTTTTAGATTTGGTATGGGTTACCAGTGAGAAAGTGCAGACCATCCAAGAGTGGATGAAGACTTAACAGAGAATACAGAAGTCTTATTCCAATAAAAGACAAAGTCCCTTGGAGTTCAAGGAGGGAGACAATGTTTTCCTTCGGGTCTCACCCCGACATGGATTGGTGAGATTTTCCTGGGGTGAAAAACTATCCCTGAGGATCATCAGACCTTTCCAAATCATAGGCAATGTTGGAGAGGTGGTGTAGTACCAAGCTCTTCCCCCACAGATGCAACGGGTGCATGATAATTTTCACAAGTCGTAGCTGGGGAGATTCGTGCATGATTTATCTCATGTCATCGACTGGAGCGAGCTGCAAATTGGCAAAGGGGTGACATTTCTGGAGTTCCTGTGGGAGATAGAGGATCAACCAGAGGGCGTTATTCATGGACAGTTGATTCCTCTGGTGTATATTTAGTGTAAGCACGATAACCTCTAATAGAGAACATGAAAGTATGAGGCTCATATTTATTCTTAATACCCCCAATTGTTTGATTGCCATTTTTTTACTTTTCAGGACGTAAATCCCTAAGGTGTGAAGAATTTAGTGTCATGGAATTTCAATATTATTTATTTATTATCAATATTATATAGAATTATTTCAAGACTATGTGTGGAGACAGAACATGATTCAAAGGGTCGGAGTGCCCAGAATGTAATTTTTAACTAATTTTAAAGTACATTCAGTAAACGTGTGAGTAGGTCTGTAACACTCAAAGATTTCATAGCACATTATACATTCAAACTAATTTAATCACTTGCGCTACACGATATACCGAGTTCAAGCGCACCACGACTTACCAATCAAGCCAATCAAAAATCAGTTATGAATAGTAATAACTGAATTTTGAATTTTATATACACCATATAATTTTACAATCCATATTATGAGTTTCATAGACATAATATATAAACACATTATTTTTTTCAAATAAAATAAATAATTTTCAATAAATGCAATACTACACCTTTTAATGGAAAACTCTTTCTAAAATAAAAATTTTACACTTTTTTATATTAAATTTCATGAAATTAAATTTTTATTTAGAAGGAAATATAAATTTATTTTGGATAAATTTTTGGTACTTTTCTCATAACATTCAAATTTTCATGAATTGTGAAAAATACTAACTTTTAGTTGAAAATAAAATTTTCAATTGAAATAATTTATATTATTAAATAATGAATATAATTTGTTAGGAAGTATAATTAGATTATAGTTTTATCATTTAATAAAATTGAGGTCATTATATGTAATTTTACATATAAATATGACATAAACACATGTCAATCTTTTAATAGTTTTTACTTTTTAAAAACCCACTTTTTTATGTTGAAAAGGGGAATTAATATTATATTAATTAATGAAACCTATATGTTTTGAATTTGGTAAAATAGAATTCATTTTTTAATTCATAATATAACAAAATTATCATAGGGTGAATTTTTTGTATTTTTCGTGAAACATTAAATTTTGGATGAATAGTGATAAACATGGAGTTATTATTTAAAACCAATGATTTATTTGAATAATAATTTATTTTATTTAAATTTATTTTATGTAAAAATATATATAATACCTGTATATGTTCAATGTTATTCATTGGATTCATTTTATAATAAAATTTAATGTATAAAATTTTATTGAACTTTTTTACATCTTTTACCCATCTTCTACAAACATTTAAAAATTTGTATAAAACATAATTTTATCACTTCTATTAATTGAATTTTAAAAATCATAGAGACATGGTTAAAATCAGTAGTTAAAATTTGGTTCAATAAAATGATTTTTTTGGTCAATAGTAACTGGTGAATTTTATTTACCACAGTTAAAAGTAAATACGGTAATTAAATGTAAAAATGATATTATAATTACCCTAACACATGTAATAATTCTAATGGATATGTGTATTTCGATCAAAACCAACCATATGAATAAAATATGATCCTTTTGGTCCACTTTGATAATATGGGGACATTTATTATTATTTTATTCCAAGAATAGTAAAAAGTGTTAAATTCATAGTTTAATAACTAAACCATTTTTAATATAGAGTTATACATAAGATAAATTTGACTATAAATATTCATTAGAAATATAAAAATACTTCATAATTAATTACATATTATTTATAATTTTTAGGGATTAAATAATTAATTTTTTATGACATAATTATGATGCAGTAATTAATTTATCATTGAATGATTAAAGTAATTGATGTTATAAATATAAAAGTAAAATTAAATTGAGTAGTTTAATTCCATCCACGAATTTTCAAAGTTAATATAAAATTTTATGGTTGATTAAATATATTTTAGTAAGTGATAAAGTTTTTATGACTAATAAAAACAAAATAATAAATAGTGTCAAAATTGACATAAATGAATTTTTAAAATAAATACTATAATGTTAATTGATATAATATTTGTAAAAATATAAGGGTCCTCCAAAGTACTTCGATAAGTTTATATATATCAATAATGATCCACTTAGGTTCCTCGTGTCTTTTTATAGTGATTTTATTAACCATTTACTATAATAATACAAGAGAACATGGTAAAAGTTAAACTATATAACTAGAGTTAAATATAAAAGATATGGTTAATATAGTGAATTAATCATGTCTAAAACATACTGTTTGATAATATTTAAACCCATATCCACCTTATCATTGAAATAAATCAATTTTCTTCTATTCAAAACCAAAAATTATTTTATAATAAAATAATATTTCTAACTTTTCATAAAGTGACCCTTACCTCTCTTACAAAAGGGTACTTCCCCCTCTCTCAAAATCACACCATCAAATCCATTAGGCTAAGAAATACCATTCCGAAATATACTCCCATATTTATTCGCATCAACCTAGAGGCCTCCCCTTGAGCAGAAAGCCATCCTAAGGAGCTATTTTGTTAAAATCAAAAGAAAGCAGCCAAAGAAGATTTAATTGTTTTATCAATTCTTTCAAAGATATTTTCTTCTTCCCCTTTCCCTTTATTTTTTATTTCCATAAAAAAAATTCTATTACCTTCCACATACTGTGATGTTATTATTAATATGGAACAACCATACTCATTATTCTATCCATCCTATGAATGATAATTTCACCATGCGTGTGTACGTACGACTTATCGTCTCCACGTTGTGGTGTAATTTGTTATTCAACACTAGGTTATTTGGATGGATATAATGATGAGTAATATGTATATAAATAATTAAAATAACATTCTATCTTATCTATAAAATTAATATAACATCCAATCACACACCTTTTAATAATTAATAAAATGATATCGTCACTCGTGTGTATGTACTGCTTATCGTCTCCACGACGCGACGAGATTTACTTACAGGTTCATCATTCAATAATGATTATAAAAATACTTATTATTAATAAGTATGTAATATAGACATAAAAATAATACTTGATATATTTATATATATACTTACATATATCTTAATCACTTATTTCTGTTCAATACGATATGAAAATGGAAACAACGTTTATGCGTACGTACAACCTACCTTCTCCATAAATGGTGTTTTCCATTTCATATATTTATCAATTATACATATTTATATTATAAATATATATTATTTATAAATAATTTTTTATATTCTTTAAGTACTTAAATCATGTTCTAAATGATATGATCAAGTATAATAAGTTAAAACACGTTCGATAAAGAAAGTGACAATTTCCCGAATTGTCAATTCAACATGGAAACCATTATTTAATGGGTAGTATAAATTCCTAAATTAATCATTTAGGATATAACATATATTAATATGGTTCTTGTATAATTTTATTATATACTATGTTCATTATACATGAGGTTAAACGTACCCTCGACCAAAGGAAAGTGCAAGGTAAGGGTTAATTCCTCAATCTTATTATTATCCGAGATTATTTATGTGCCAGTATTTTCTGGGACATATTTATTATCCATTTAAATGTTCTATAAAAGTCATTTAAAAATGATTCTTTTAAGATAATCATTTACTGAAACATAATTTTAAATGTTTTAAATATTTCTTCTTCTAAATCTTTCTCATTAATTTCCATGTTTTCGAAATGGTATTAAGGATTTATTTCTATAGACATGATTGTTTTAAAATGTAAATTCTCTTCAAAAGTTTCAAATTGGTATGGAATACTTTGATTCAAAAATATCTTTTAAGTTACTTCTTTTATTTAAATGTGTGACTTTTAAATTATTTCACAAAACATAATATTTACCTCAAATAGTTTTACTGATCATTTTTAACTATGTCAACATTATTTATTGGATATAATTCTTGATTATGATTGATCTATTATAATACAATATTCAATATTGTATCAAATGGGTTATTTTATGTTTTACTGTGGTTGTGCTATTTTTATACCCTTCATGGTTTTTGGTTTATGTATTTACATTTCGTATGCTAGTTTAAATACAAATGTTAATGTTATATTTCAACATTTCCATATGACAAATGTTGTGGACTTAGTATGTGACAGGTGGGGCCCCCTATAGCCAGTCGATGCATCAGTGGATCTCATGAGACAAACTAGTGTCTTGGCACAATTCTTTGAAAATTATTTTATTTTTATTCTTGGCACAAGGCCTTGACTATGTGGTAATGATGTCCGAAATTAGGCATTCCCTCATTAAGAAATTTATTATTACACATGATTATTCTACAAGTAGAATATCCATGTGCATGTTTATATGGTAATGTTTGATTTATTTTCTTGATATAATTTTCATGTTTATGAAAAAAATTCTTTTGATTTTATAACACTTCCTGCCTTAATGTTTTTCGCTTCTGCTAAATTATTTACCTTTACTGAGCATCTGATTTCAGCCCTTTCATATGATTTATTTTCCTAGGTTACCAAGAAGTGTATAATGTTTGATATGAAGGGTTAAGAATGAGGGATTAATGGCGTTCACAATATATTATTTATGTTATGTATTATGTTTGAATGGGTAATGTAACATTCTTGTATGTAATGTCTTTTCCAAGACTACTAAACTGGTCAGTCCTTCAATACTTGATTCCTTGTAATCATGTAAATGTATTAAAATAATGAACCAACTTCGGGATTCTAGGGTCAGGGTGTTATAGTCGGTTTCATAGGAACATTAGTAAAAATTATGGAAGATATATTTAGAAAAACTCTGATTAGATAACATTACCCTAATATAGACATTGAGGATTAGTATAGAAGAACTTCCTAGGATTTTTGTAATGTATAATTTTTTTGTATTTTAGAAGAAATACATCCCAGTTTGGATAAGAGTATGTAGAGGCCAATCATGAAAAGATATAACTAAGAGTGAACAATCCAACAAATAGTTTCCGAAATGACTTGGGGTATCTTAGTACATGACAAAGGGCCTTACTGCAGTCTTGGTTAGGACACTACCGGGGGATATGCTTAGGATAATTCACATTTTCATTACAAACCATTATCAAGGATTTATGAGTTTATACCTCGTCAAATAAAACATTTTTTTAGGATTATATATAATATTCATAATCTATTCAGTTTATGTTAGATATTTTACATGTTTGGAATTATACGTTGCATTTAATAAACTAACCCAGTGTTTTCCATTATTTAGAAATGGCACCCAGTTGAAGGAATGGGAACTCTTGCAAAATGCATTTTCCAAAGAGTAATAAGGTTTATATATTTCATGTTAATAAGCCAAAATTTAGAAGGTAAATAGTATCCCATGTATTTTCATCATATGAATAAATAGTATCATGTATTAATAAGATTAGTAAATAATTCTCTATGTCTTATGGATTTTAAGGGAAGAAAGAGAAAAAAATATGGTAGAGATAATGATGGATAAAGGGAAGATGAGAAATAAGGATTTTTCTATATGTAATAACTATATAAAGAATTCCCTTGGTAAATGCATGAATGGAATGTGAGTTTTTAAACGTATGGAGAAAAAGGACACTAGGTACGTGATTTCATGGGTATAAAAAATGATTCAAATGTACAATGCTACATCTGCAAGGAGTTGGGAAAATATGCGAATCAATGTTCAAATCATCATAGTATGCACCAAATGATGCTATTGGATAATAATAAAATTATGATACTACCACTAATGAAGATGAATAACTGGTGTTATTATGTTCTTATTAAATAATTATTTCATTTGATTGTTTTATCCACGATGTACTAGTTATATGAATTATGGAAATAAATAAGAATTGTACTACAGTACTATTTCATTGAGGATTTCAGATTATATGGTACTAAGAAAAGTGACTCAATAGAAAACCAAACTTTTTGGAAAATACATGGTGGAATGAAAGATAAATCTAAATATGGTTCTGATACTGAGGTAGTGATTTTGGAATAAGATATAATTGATTTGGATAAATTACATTCTACATTATTGACTACTTTGAAACAAATTAATTGTTTGTTTATTACATTATTATTGGAGTTTACAACATTTTTGGATATAAGGAATATATCCAGTATTCTATAAGCAATAAGGGAGCATGAATTTACTCAATAAGGTTTATGGAAATTCAGGGAACTATCGTGTTTTAAAAGAAAACATTATTAAGCTATTCACATGTTATTACGTGAAAAAAAAGATCTTCATTATGTTTACCTTAATTATAAATTTGGGACTCTGAGTTTGGATAGAAGTATTTTGGATAATTCTAAAGGATGGAATAGATTATGATTTACATAGGATACAATTTTTAAGGTTAAATAATTTCTTAAGATTATTTTTGGATTTTTTTAAAATGGACAACTCAATGGTCAGACGACAACCCTCCATGTCCGTCAAGGCTGCGAGACTTGAACCCGCAACTGAAGGGAAATAAGTGTGCATCACCTACCACTGGCCTACATGATGTACTGGTTTGTTTAATGTAGTCAATCTTAAATAGTCATACAAATGATTTATAAATTCATTATTTTTGAAACCTAGTATGATTAGGAAAATAGAATATTTTTGGATTTTATTATATTTTGGAGTGAAATATGATTTTGTGGTTGGAATTATTTGAAGTGGGAAACTCTACTTGTCAAGCATATTTTTTTCCTCTTATTATACAAATAAATTAATTTTTAATCTTTATGGAAGGGATATTAAAACCAAAAATGTGTTATCCTAATACCTTATGTCTTGTTGAACTGACGATATTTTAAATCATCATAAATAGATGGCTTTCAGGCCCTCATTTTTATAGTTGTTTGTAATTGATGACCTCAATCACTCGGTACGAATATTTATGTTTTTCTCCCAATTATGTGATTCCAATTTCCTCTAATTTTAACCTAATCAAGATCATAATTTGGTGGTGACTTTTTCATTTAACATTCCCTCTTATTAAGACTAAATTTTATTAAACCAATTTCTGATGTGGGTTTTCCACAAAGGTATTTTTCAATTTTTAACCTTTGATTTTCGAATAATGACTAAAAATTGTAAGGATGAAATTTGTTGATTGATGGGTGAATGTAACTGTAATGCCCTGACCGTAGTTACCCAGAGTCAGTGCATTATTACATAACATTGGAATGATCACAAAGGATCAGGTCTCGAAAGACCGATTAGTTTAGTAGCCTTGGAAACAAGATTCATACATATGATCAACTTTACAGCATGAAGAGAAATTCAAAAGAAATATATTTCTTTAGATGCATCCAAGCCTTCTAGATTATGCCTATAGGTCAATCATAACTATCTTCATCAAATCCTGGGAAAATGAAACATAAGAAAGGGGTGAGCTCAAATGCTCAGTAAGGGTATGTAATACAGTGGAAAGCAACATAAATATTAAGCATGGTGATTAATTGAAACCACATGCCTTTACCAAAAATAAACATTAATAATTTTATGGCATGAATATGAGATGAGTAAGTAATTCCATAATAAAACATAATCATGGATATTCTACCAGTCAAATGACCACATGAACCATCAATATTATTTCCATAAGGAGGGAATGTATAATTCCGGACATTCGGAAACATTTTGTCAGGGCATCGGGTAAAACATCTAAAAATATTAAGGCCTTGGCCAAAACCATAAATCAAATTGGGAAAGGTCCTCGACCAATTCCACGTCTAGTTGTCTCATGATACCTACCGATGCATCGAGGAGCTATAGTGGGCTCCACTCGTCACTTACTAAGTCCAATACATTCCTCATATGAACAGGTTTAAACATATCATAAACATTCCTATTAAAACTAGGATAAAAAATTTCAATACTTTAACCATAAGACATGAATGGTATAAAAATAGTACATCCATAGTCAAAATTTCACAAAAACATCAATACAATATGGATGTTTTGTATCATAATAAATCAACTTCAAATAAACTTAAATTCCATCAAAGGATATTGACATATATGAAATCAAAACCTTCTTTAGAGACATAACTCATTATATTTTCTAATCATTTAAGAGTCACATAATGAAAAAATTTATTTTTAAAATATTCTTATAAGATTTTAAGGGATGCTTCGACGATGTTATAACGGTGGAAAATAGCCGCACCCGTAGTATAAGTGAAAAAAACATTCTTACCTTAACTTTGTTGAAAAGGATAAAAGGACCTTGTTTGGAAAATGACAGAAATATTCCTTTATAAACTTCTTAGGAAAATTCAAACAAGGGTATAAAAAACATAAACCCATATTATATAAAATAGAAAGAATGTTTTGAAATACATTTTTAAGAAACATGGATGTGGATGATAAAGAGGCCGCAGTAGATAATTACGTATAAACAACCTCGGATAATGAAGAGATTGTGAAATAACCCTTACCTTGTAATTTTCCATGGTTGATGGTAGGATAACCTCTTGTATAATGGTGAAATAATTGTTATTGAATGATAAAATAATCATATATATTAATATGATATCATATATGATCTTTTAACATCGCCTTGTTAAAAAAATCTTAGTATTACAGTCGTTTTGGGTGTTAACATACTCGTTTTATTTTTTATAAGCCGTGTTTCTTATGGATAGGTTGTATCATACTCATATCCAGAATGATATTATGTCCTTTAATATTAGTTTTAATCATCTAATTAAATTTAGTCTCTAATGTATACGATGGGGAATGAATCTCATCGTGTTCATGGAGACGGTATTCCGTACATACGCACGAGCGACAATATCATTCTTTTGATATTAAAATAATATATAATTGGATGGTATATCATATAGAAAGAATAATTATCATGTTATATTTATTATTTAGATGAATTATACATCATTATTATACCCATCTAAATAATATTATATTGAATAACAATGACACCATAACCTGGAGACGGTAGGCCGTACGTACGCACGTATGGTGACATTTCATTCAAGGGATGGATAGAATAATGAATTTGTTTGTTCCATAATTATAATAACATCAAACTATACAGAAGATACTGAAGTCATTATTTTATAGTGTAAATAACAAGGAAAGAAGATGTTGAAGAAGAAAGGAACTTTAAAAAGGGTGGTGAAGACGTTACCTCTTTTTCAGGTTCTTCCTTTTGATTTGATCAAAAGGGCTCCATGGGTTGGCTTTCCGATCAAAATATGGCCCCTAGGATGAAGTGAAGGAAGTTTGGAGGATATTTGGGCAGATTTTGGCCGAGAAAAATGAATTCGAAGGTGTGAATTAATGAGAAGGTGGAGTGCCCTTTTATAAGAGGGGTGAGGGGCTCTTTAAGAAAAACATAAAGTATTATTTTATAATAAAATAATATTCAGTTAATAATGGATCCAAATGGGATTATTAAATGAATAAGGTGGTTATGGGTTGAAATACTTTCTACCAATAGATTTTAGATAGGTTTGGGTCATTTTATTAACCTTATCTTTTAGTTTTAACTCTTAGTTAATTAGTTTGACACTTACCATGTCAATTTGAATTTTTATGTTATATAGTTAATAAACATACTATATACATCCAAGAGACCCAAAAGTGGTCTATTAATGATACAAAAATAATGATATATGTCATTTATACAATCCTTATATTTTTAGGAATAGAATATAAATTAATAATATAATATTTGTTTTAAAAACTCATTTATGTCAATTTAGACACTACTCAATAATTGTTTTTTGTTAAAGTTTTAAAAACTTTATTAATTCGAAAAAAATTCATTTATTCAGTCCTAACATGTCCTATTAACCAATAAAATTCATGTATGTCAGAAAAACATTCAAATTATATTTATTTAAACATTTATAATACCAATTATTTGATTTTTTCATTAATAAGGAAAATACTTCATCATTATTGTGTCATATATATTTTTATTTTTTCAATGTCTAAAAATTATAAATAAAATACCATTATGTAGGAAATATTTCTAGCTTTCTAATTAATATTTATAGTTGAAAATCCAACATATATAACCATATGTTCAAATTGTTTTTCTAAAGGATACATGAATTTGTCATTTTTGTATTTATTTTAACTTAATTAATATAAAGTGTCTCTACCACCAAAAAGTGGCTCCATGGGGTCCCAAAATCAATCCAAAGATGACCCGTTTTAGACATGTATCCACCAATAAGGTTAGGATACGTTTTAGGGTAATTCAGTATTATTATAAAAATATTTTTGGCCCTTATTTACCAGATTTACTCATTAACCATGGTAAATAAAATATTTACCCAAGTAATTATTAAAAATGTCTAAAAATAAAAATTTCCAATTTACAAAATTTTGACATCCTGTTCCAAATATGGAATCCATATTTCCAAATTCAAAACACAGAAGTGGGAGAAATTAATTTAAAATTCATTCCCACTGTCAAAACAAAAAGCGTGTTTCTACGATATAATAACTATCAAAAGATTGACACTTGTTTATGTCTAGTTTAGTTGTCAAATTATGTCCAATGACCAAAATTGTATTAAATGGTAAAAATATATTTTAAATATACTTTAAAACCACTCAAATTCAGAATTTATCACTATTAATTATTTTTATTAAAATTTAGTAATTTTCACTATTCATCAACATATAAAAGTTATCTGAAAAGTTCCAAAATATTACCCTAGGCTAAATTTGATATTCCAAATCCCAAAATGAAGTCCATTTTGAGAGATAAAATATATAAAATTTCAAAAATTGGGTATTACTATTCCTAACGGCTAGTTTGATTGGTTGTGGTGTGTATTCGAACTCGAAGTTGCGTACAACACACGCTAATGTATTATTCAAAGAGAAGCGTACCGTGGAATATTGGGGTGTTACATTGTAAATTTTTTATTTCCCCACTCTATAGAATATATTAATTTAGTAATATTTAATATATAAAATTTTAAAAAATTGGATTTAAAAAGGGTTCACTATTTAAAGTTGGTAAAAGTGAATTTTTGAAAAATACTACTTTTATCTAAAATAAATAAATTTGTTCTTACATTATGTCTAAGAAACTCATAATATGGATTATAAAATTATAAGGATTATATAAAGTTAAAAAGTCAGTTAATACTATTCATAACCGCTTTTGGACGGCTAGTTTGGTAAGTCGTGGTGCGCTTGAACTCAATGTTACATGTAGGGCATGTTATTGAATTATTTTGAAGAAATAATGCACCATGAAATCTAGGGGTGTTACATTCTCCCCTAGTTCAATAAATTGCATCCTCGCAATTTGAAAATGTTTTTTGAAGATAAAAGTTTAGAAATAGAAAATATCATTGTGGGAAAACCCACATTGGAAATTGGGTTAATAAAATTTAGTCTTAATAAGAGGTAAAGAGAAATGAAAGGGTCACCACAAAAATTATGATATCAATTATAGAACATTGGTTTGAATTAGAGACATATAATTGGAGGTAAAAGGTAAATATTTATTGGTACTGATTGAGGTCATCAATCACAAACATGTGTAAAATTTAGGTCCTTAAATTCATCAATCTATGATGATTTTAAAAAAACCATGGGTTCAACAAAACATAAGGTATTAGGATAACACATTTTTGGTTATAATATCACTTTAATAATGTATAAGAATTAATTTCTTCATAGAATAGGAGAAGAAGAAAAATATATACTTGACAAGTAGAGTTCCATCATTTAACTAATTTCTACCACAACCTCATCTTTCACTCTAAAAGATAACAGAATGTAAAATATATTCTATTTATCCTATTAGTATAGGTTTCCAAAAATGAATTTATGATTCCTCTACAAGACCTTTTAAGAAAACTACATTATTTATTCTAGGTAGTTCACATAGTGCAGTGGTAGGCTATAAATCCCAATCACACTATGGGTGTGGGTTCGATTCCAGTAGCTTTGTCTGACGTGGCAGGTTGTCACACGGTCATCATGTTGTCTTTTTTATGGAAATGCAATAATAATATCAAACTATACTTATCTAAAATACTTATGCCCAAACTCACAGTCCAAAATTTATAAGGTAGGTAAACAAAATGAAGATATTTGTTTTCACGTAATAGCATGTGAACACCTTCATCGTGGATTCTTTTAAAATATGTTAACACCCTGAATTAACATAAAACCTTATTGATTACATTCATGTGCCCTTATTCCTTATAGAATATTAGATATATTTCTTATATCCAAAAACATTGAATATTCCAACAATGATGAAATAAACAAACCATTAATCAGTGCCAAGGTAGTCAAGATTATCCAATATAATTTATCCAAATCAAAAATATATTATTCTAAAATTACTACCTTAGTATCAATACCATATTAAGAATTACCTTTCCTTCAACCATGTATTTTCAAAAAAAAGTTTAACTTGCTGTTGAGTCACTTTTCATAGTACTATATAATCTCAAATCCTCAATGAAATAGTTCTGCAGTACAATCCTTATTTATCTCCATAACTCATATAACCAGTACATCGTTTATACAACATTCAAATGAAAAAATTATTTAATAACAACCTAAAAACACTAGCCATTCTTCTTCATCGGTGGTAGTATCATAACTTTATTATTCTCCAATAGCATCATTTGGGGCATACTCTGATGATTTGAACATTGATTCAGGTACTGTCCCCACTCCTTGCATATGAAGCATTGTACTTTTGAAACCTTTTTATTTCCCTCGCAATCATGAATGTGGTGTCCTTTTTCTCCACAGTTATAACATACTCACATTCCCTTCATGAATTTTCCAAGGTGAATCTTTCCATAGTTATCACATATGGGAAAATAATGCTTTACATTGTTCCCTTTATCTGTCTTTATCTCTACCATCATTTTCATCTCTGGCTTCCCTTCAAATACATAGGATTCTGATAACTCTTTACTTATCCTATCAACACATGATATTATTTGTTCATATGATCATAACACATGGGATACTATTTCCCTTCTAAATGCTGGCTTCAGACCATGAAACATATGATCCTTCTTACTCTTTGGATCATGCGTATGGCTGGAGTTCTCATTCCTTCGACTGGGATCCATTTCTAAACAATGGCATACATTAGATTAGTTTATTAATAGAAATACCAAATCCCAAACTTTTAAAACACTTAATCATAAATTAAACAGTTTACGGATATAATCCATATTCATAAAAATGTCTTCCTTGAGGGAGTATATACTCATAAACCCTTCATAATGGTTTGTAACGAAAATGAGAATTATCCTAAGCATATCCCCCGGGAGTGTCGTAACCAAGAGTGCAGCAAGGCTCGTTGTCGTGCACCAGTTCCCGTTCGAGTCTAGCTCAAAGCGGTGTTTTCAGGTTTTAACCCAATGTACATATGTTCTAGAGCCGCCTCTACCTGCTTGTATCCAGACATGGATGTATTGATCAAAAAACTCACAAAATCTCCACAATACCAAAATTCTTTGAAGTTCTTCTATACTAATCCTCAAATTCCATCTTAGGTCTATGTGATCTAATCAGAGTTTATCTAAATCTAGCCTCCAATTATTTTACTAAACTTTCTCTGATACCAACTGTAATGCCCCAACCCCAGTTACCCAGAGTCGATGCATTATTACATAACATTGTTCTGATAACAAAGGATCAAGTCTCGAAAGACCGATTAGTTTATTAGCTTTGGAATCAAGATTTATACAGATGATCAAATTTACTGCTTGAAGTGAAATACAATAAAAATATATTTCATTAGAAGCATCCAAGACTTATAGATTATGCCTCCAGGTCACTAATAACTATCTTCTTCATATCCTGGGAAAATGAAACATAAGAAAGGGGTGAGCTCAAAGGCTCAGTAAGTGTAAGTAATACAGCGGAAAATGACATAAATATTAAGAATTCTGAATAATTGAAACCACATGCCCTTACCGATAATAAACATGAATAATTTTATGGCATGAATATGAGATGAGTAAGTAATGCTATAATAAAACATAATCATTGGGATTCTACCAGTCGAATGACCACATGAACCATAAAAATTATTTCCATAATGTGGGAATGTATAATGCCGGACATTCTGAAACATTTTTTCAAGGCCTTGGCCAAGACGTCTAAAATGATTAAGGCCTCATCCAAAACCATAAATCAAATTGGGAAAGGGCTTAGCTAATTCCACGTCTAGTTCTATAATGAGACCTACCGATGCATCGAGTAGCTATAACGGGCTCCACCCGTCACTTACTAAGTCCAATACATTCCTCATATGAAAAGGTTGAAACATATCATAGACATTCGTATTAAAATTATCATACAAAATGTCAGTACGTTAACAATAAGACATGAATGGTATAAAAATATCACATCCACATTCAAACATATCATAAAAACTTCAATACAATATGGATGTTTTGTATCATAATAAATCAACACCAAATAAACATAAAATCCATCAAAAGATGTTAACATATATGAAATCAAAACTATTTTTAGAGACATATCTCTGTATATTTTGAAATCATTTAAGATTAACATAAAGAAAACATTTATTTTTTAAATATTCTTATAAGCTTGTAAGGGAATCTTCGACGATGTTATAATGGTGTAAAATAGCCGTACCCGTAGTATAAGTTAAAAAAACATTCTTACCTTAATTTGGTTGAAAAGGATAAAAAGGACCTTTTTTGAAAAACAATAGAAAGATTCCTTTATAAACATCTTATAAAAAGTCAGACAATGGTATAAAAGACTTTAAACCATATTCTATGAATTATTAAGAATGTTTTGAAATAAATTTTTAAAAAACATGGATGTGGATGATAAAGATGTCCCAGTGGATAATTATGTATAAACAACCTCGGATAAAGAAGAGATTGTGAAATAACCCTTACATTTTAGTTTTCCTTGGTTGATGGTAGGATAACCTCTTTTATAATGGTGAAACAATTGTTATTTAATTATACAATAATCATATATATTAATATGATATCATATATGAACTTTTAACATCACTTTGTTAATAAAATATTAGTATTATCGTCATTTTGGGCCTTAACATACTCATTTTATTTTATATAAGCTATGTTTATTATGGATAGGTTGTATCATACTCATATACAAAATGATATTAAGTCCTTAAATATTATTTTTAATCATCCAATCAAATTTCGTCTTGAATTGATATGATGGTGAATGAGTCTCATTGCGTTCGTGGAGACAGTATTCCGTACGTACGCACGATCGACAATATCATTCTATTGGTATTAAAATAATAACTAATTGGATGGTATATCATATAGGAAGAATCATTATAAAGTTATATTTATTATTTACATGAATTATACATCATTATTATACTCATCTAAATAATAGTAAATTGAATAACAATTACACCACAACGTGGTGATGCTAGGTCTTACGTACGCACGTATGGTGACATGTAATTCAAGGGATGGATAGAATAATGAATTTGTTGGTTCCATAATTATAATAAGATCACATTATATAGAAGATACTGGAGTTATTATTTTATAATAGAAATAACAAGGAAAGAAGAAGTTGAAGAAGAAAAGAACTTTAAAGAGGGTGGTGAAGACGTTACCTCTTGTTCGGGTTCTTCCTTTTGTTTTGATCAAAAGGGCTCCATAGGTTGGTTTTCTGATCAAACTAATTCCTCTAGGATGAAGTTAGGGATGTTGGTAGGATATTTTATCAAAGTTTTTTCGAGAAAAATGACTTTTAAGGTGTGAATTAATGAGAATGGGGAGTTCACTTTTATAAGAGGGGTGAGGGGTTCTTTAGCAAAAACTTAATGTATTATTTTATAATAAAATCATATTTGGTTTCTAACAAATACAAAGTGGATTATTCATACTATAAGGTGGGGATGGGTCTAAATATTTTCAAACAATAGATTTTAGATTGTTTTGGGTCATTATATTAACTTTATCTTTTAGTTTTAACTCTTAGTTAATTAGTTTGACACTTACCATGTCACTTTCTATTTTTATATTATATAGTTAATAAACATACTATATACATCCAAGCGACCTCAAAGTGGTCCATTAATGATACACCAATAATGTTATAAGTCCTTTGGCCTAACCATATAATTTTAGGAATATAATATAAATTAATAATATAATATTTGTTTTATTAACTAATTTATGTCAATTTTGACACTACTCAATAATTGTTTTTTGTTATAGTCTTAAAAACATTATTAAATAGAAAAAAATTCATTTATGCAATAATAAAATGTCATATTAACCAATAAAAGTCTTGTATGTCATCAAAACCTTTAAATTATATTTATTTTAACATTTATAATACCAATTATTTGATTCTTTAATTAATAAGGAAAATAATGCATCATTATTGTGTCATTTATATTTTTAAATTTTCAATTTCTAAAAATTATAAATTAAATAACATTATGTATTAAATCTTATTATCTTTCTAATGAATATTTATAGTCAAATATAAAAGATATATAACCCTATGTAAAAAATTGTTTTTCTAAAAGATATATGCTTATGTCATTTTTGTATTTATTATAACTTAATTAATATAAAGTGTCCCTATCACCTACAAGTGGCTACATGTTGTCCCAAAATCGACCCAAAGATTCCCCTGGTCGGACATGTTTCCACCAATAAGGTTAGGACACGTTTTAGGGTATTTTATTATTATTTTAATATTATTTTTTACCCTTATTTACCGAATTTACCTTTTAACCATGGTAAATAAAATATTTACCGAATTAATTATTCAAAATTTCTAAAAATAAATGTGATCTATTGACACAATTTTCACATCTTGATTAAAAATATTGAATCCATTTTTTTAAATTCAAAACACAGAAGTTGCATAAATTAATTTAAAATTAATTTCCACTGTCAAAAAAAAGCGTGTTTTTAAGATATAATTACTATCAAAAGATTGACACTAGTTTATGTCTGGTTTAATTGTGAAATTATATCCAATGACAAAAATTGTATTTAAAGATAAAAATATATTATAAATATACTTTACAAACACTCAAATTCATAATTTATCACTATTAATTATTTTTATTAAAATTTAGTAATTTTCACTATTCATAAAAATATAAAAGTTATCCGAAAATTACCAAAATTTTACCCTAGTCTAAATTTTATATTCCAAATCCAAAAATGAAGTCCATTTTGAGAGATAAAATTTATAAACCTTCAAAAATTATGTATTACTATTCATAACGGCTAGTTTAATTGGTTGTGGAGTGTATTAGAACTCGAAGTTGCGTATGACACACACTACTGTATTATTCAAAGAGAAGCGTATCGTGGAAGTTTGGGGTGTTACATTGTAAATTTTTGATTTACTTATTCTAAAGAATAAATTTATTTAGTAAAATTGAATATATAAAAGTTTAAAATATTTTATTTAAAAAGGGTTCACTATTAAAAGTTGGTAAAAGTGCATTTTTGAAGAATACTTCTTTTATCTAAAAAAATGAATTTGTTCTTACATTATGTCTAAGAAACTCATAATATGAATTCTAAAATTATAAGGATTATATAAAGTTCAAAATTCAGTTAAAACTATTCATTACCGCTTTTGTACGGCTAGTTTGGTAAGTCGTGGTGTGATTGAACTCGGTGTTACGTGTAGTGCATGTTATTGAATTATTTTGATGAAATAACACACAATGAAATCTTGGGGTGTTACATTCTCCCCTCTTTCAATAAAATTCATCCTCGCAATTTGAAATTGTTTTTCGAAGATAAAAGTTTAAAAATAGAAAATATTATTGTGGAAAACCCACATTGGAAATTGGATTAATAAAATTTAGTCTTAATAAGAGAAAAAGAGAAATGAATGGATCACCACCAAATTATGATCTCGACTAGGAGAACATTGGTGGCAATTAGAAACATATAATTGGAGGAAAAAATAAATATTTATAGGTAGTGATTGAGGTCATCAATCAAAAACAAGTGTAAAATTGAGGTCCGTAAATTCATCAATCAATGATGATTTGAAATACCATCGGTTCAAAAAAAACATATGGTATTAGTAAAACACATTTTTGGTTTTAACATCTCTTCAGAAAAGTACAAGAATAAATTTCTTTATAGAATAGGAGAAGAAGAAAAATATATACTTGACAAGTAGAGTTCCATCCTTTAACTAATTTCTACCACAAACTCATCTTTCACTCTAAAAGATAATAGATCGTAAAAATATTCTATTTATCCTATTCGTATAGGGTTTCAAAAATGAATTTATAATTAATCTACCAGACCTTTTAAAAAAACTACATTATTTAACCCACTGACTTCGCATAGTCTAGTGGTAGGAGATAAATCCCAATCGCACTATGGGTGTGGGTTCAATTCCTACAGCATTGCCCGATGCGGTGGGCTGTCACATGGTCTTTGTGTTGTTCTTTTTATGGAAATCCAAAAATAATCTCAAACTATACTTATCCAAAATACTTCTTCCCAAACTCACATTCCGAAATTTATAAGGTAGGTAAACACAATGAAGATCCTTTTTTTCACGTAATAGCATGTGAACACCTTCATCATGTATTCTTTTAAAATATGTTAACACCCTGAATTACCATAAAACCTTATTGATTACATTCATGATCCCTCATTCCTTATAGAAAATTATATATATTCCTTATATCCAAAAACATTGAATATTCCAACAATGATGAAATAAACATACCATTAATCAGTTTCATGGTAGTCGAGAATATCCAATATAATTTATCCAAATCAACCATCTCTTCTTCCAAAATTACTACCTTTGTATCAAGACCATATTAAGGATTACCTTTCCCTTAACTATGTATTTTCAAAAAAAATGTTTAACTTTGTGTTGAGTCAATTTTCATAGTACCATATAATCTTAAATCCTCAATAAAACAGTACTACAGTACAATCCTTATTTGTCTCCATAATTCATATAACCTGTACATCGTTCATACAACACTCAAATGAAATAATTATTTAATAACAACATAAAAACACTAGTCATTACTCTTCATCTGTGGTAGCATCATAACATTATTATTATCCAATAGCATCATTTGGGGCATACTCTGATGATTTTAACATTGATTCATGTAGTGTCCCCACTCATTGCTGATGAAGCATTTTACTTTTGAAACCTTTTTCATTCCCTCACAATCAAGAACGTGGTGACCTTTTTCTCCACACTTATATCATACTCACATTCCCTTAATGCATTTTCCAAGTTGATTCTTTCTACAGTGATCACATATGGGTAAATCCTTATTTACCTTGTTCCCTTATCTGTCCTTCTCTCAACCATCATTTTCTTCTCTGGCTTCCCTTAAAATCCATAGTATTCCAAGAACTCTTTACTTATCTTATCAACACATGATATTATTTCTTCATCTGATGATAACACGTGGGAGACTATTTCCCTTTTAAATCCAGGCTTAAGACCATTAAAGATATGATCCTTCTTACTCTTTGGATCATGCGTATTTCTGGAGTTCTCATTCCTTCTACTGGGTGATATTTCTAAACAATGGCATACACTAGATTAGTTTATGAATATAAATACCTAATCCCAACCTTGTAAAACACTTAATCATAAATTAAACAGTTTATAGATATAATCCATATTCATAAAAATGTCTTCCTTGAGGAATTATATACTCATAAACCCTTCATAATGGTTTGTAAAGAAAATGAGAATTATCCTAAGCATATCCCCTAGGAGTGTCGTAACCAAGAGTGGAGCAAGGCCCGTTGTCGTACACCAGTTCCCGTTCGAGTCTAGATCAAAGCGGTGTTTTTGTGTTTTACCCATAGGGTTATACATAAGGAAAATTTTATTATAAATATTATTTAGAAAAATAAAAAACATTCATAGAAAATATTATTATATATATATTTTTTAAATATTAATTATTTGAATATATTTATGACACAATGATGATGTAGTAATTACATTATAAATGAAAGATTAAAATAATTTATATTATAAATATAAATGTCAATTTAAGTTGAGGCTTTTTATTCCATCCACCAATTTTAAAGGTTAATATGAAATTTTATGGTTGATTATATAAATTTACTTTGAGGTGATAAAGTGGTTATGACTTTAACAAAAACAAAATACCAAATAGTGTCAAAATTGACATAAATGAGTTTTTTAAAAAACTTTATTATTAATTTATATAATTATTTTTAAATATAAGGATTGATAAATGAACATATATAAGGTTATATATATCAATACATAACCACTTAGTCTTCAATTTATTTTTTATAGTAAGTTTATTAACTATTTATTATAATAATATAAGTGGACATGGTAAAAGTTAAACTATTTAACTAAGAGTTAAATCTAAAATATAGGGTAAATATGGTGACCTAAACTTGTATAAAACATATTGTATGAAAGGATATAGACCCATACCTACCTCATTGTATAAATAAATTAGTTTGGATCCATTAGAAACAGAAATTAATTTTATAATAAAATAATATTTCAAACATTTCATAAAGTGACCCTAAGCTGTCTTATAAAAGGGTACATTCCCTTCTCTCAAAATCACATCTCCAAATCCATTTGTCTTGGCCCAATCATGCCACAATATCCTCCCAAATTCCATCACATCAACCTAGAGGCCTTACCATCTTCTGAAATCCAACCTAAAGATCCATTTTTTTTAAATCAAAAGGAATCACCCAAAGTAGAGGTTATTATTTTATCACCTCTTTCAATGTTCTTTTCTTCATCCACTTTATATTTCTTTGTTATTAGCATAACAAAATAATAAATCCAGTACCTTCTAAATACCATTATTTTATTATGAATATGTTACAACCATTCTCATTATTCTATCTATCCAATTAATGATAATGTCACCATGTGTGCGTGCATACTGCTTACCGTCTCCACATCATGGTGTAATTATTTATTCAGCACTATGTTATTTGGATGGATATAATGATGAGTAACATGTATAAAAATAATGAAAATAACATTCTAATTTCTCTGTAAAATTAATATAACATCCAATTCCACACCTTCTAATCATTAAAGAAATGATATTGTCGCTCATTTGTATATACATCTTACCATCTCCACAATGTGATGAGATTAATTTCCATGTTCATCATTCAATGATGATTATAAAAATATATATTCTTAATAATTATATAATATATGACATAATAATTATACATGATATTTATATATACATACATATATCTTATTCACTTATTTTTGTTCGACACGATATGAAAACAGAAAAAGTGTTTCTGCGTACGTACAGCCTTCTATCTCCATAAACAGTGTTTTCCATTTCATATATCTATCTATATATTTTTATTGATATTCAAAATATATATTATAAATAAATTAAGGTTTATATTATGGAATTATTTATATCATGATCTAAATGATACGTTCAAGAATAAAAAGTTAAAATATGTACGATAATGAAACCTATTATTAACTGAAATGTTAATTTAACATGAAAATCATTATTAAATGGGTAATATAAAGTCATAAATGAATAATTTATGATATAATAAATATGAATATGGTTATTTTATAATTTTATAACATACTATGGTCATTATACATAAGGATAAATGTACCCTCGACCAAAGTAAAGTGCAAGGTAAGGGTTAATTTCTAAATCTAATTATTATACATGATTGTTTATGTGTACCTATTTTCTGGGACATATTTATTATCCATGTCCGTGTTTCAGAAAATAAATTTTAAAATGATTCTTTTAAGGTAAAATTTAACTTAAACAACATTTTAAATGTTTTAAATATTTATTATTCTAAATCTTTCTCATTTATGTCCATATTTTCAAAATCGTTTTAAGGATTTATTTATATATACATGATTTTTTAAAAATTATAATACCTTTTAAATGTTTTAAAGTGGTATGAGACACTTTGATCCAAAAATATATTTTAAATTGCATTATTTATAAATGTTTGACTTTAAAATTATTTCACAAAAAGGTATATTTCACTCAAAATGTTCTTTTCATTCAATTTTAACTATGTCAACATTTTTTACCGGGTATTATTATTGATTAAGGTTGGTTTATTATCATAAAATCTTATATATTGTATCGAATGAGATATGATATGTTTGACTATGGACGTGCTATTTTTATACCCTTCATGGTTTATGAATGAATTATTGAGGTTTTGTATTTTAGTTTTAATATGAATGTTTATATTATATTTCAACATTTTCATATGAAGAATGTAGTGGATTTAGTAAGTGATTGGTGGGGCCCGCTATAGCTCATTGATGCATCGGTAGGTCTCATGAGACAAACTAGTGTCTGGGAACAAGTCCTTTACAAAAATTTTATTTGTAGTCTTTGCACAAGGCCTTGACTCTGAGGTAATGATGTCTGGCTTTAGGCTTTCTCTTATTATAATATTTATTATTACATGTGATTATTAAACTAGTAGAATATCCATGGGCATGTTTATATGGTTATGTTTTATTTATTTTATCCATATTATGTTCATGATTATGTTTAAAAGGCTGCTGTTTTTATTAAACAGCTTGCCTTAAAAGTTTGTAGCTTCTGATAAATTATTTACCATTACTATGAATCTGATCTCACCCCTTTCTTCTATTTTGTTTTCACAGGATTACAAAAAGTGTATTATATTTTATATGTAGGGTTATGGTAGGGGAATAATGGCGTTATCAATGGATTATATATGTTGTGTTTTATGATTGAATGTGTAATGAAACATTAGTGTATGTATTCTACTTTCCAAAACTACTAAATTTATTTTTCCTTTGGGACTTGATTCCTTGTAATCATTCCATTGTATTAAAAAAATGAAATGGATCTAGGATTCTGGGTTCAAGGCATTATAGGGTCTTTCTATCTTTTGAACCAGTGCTTAGATAAAAAATATGTGGTCACTGCTGATCTCAGAATGATGGGAATCTCCTAGAAATTACATAACATCGATGGAAAAATTTGGATAGAGAAGTTATTTTTTTTGACTTTTCAGGAAACAATAAAATAACATAAAAAAAGATATTTTATTTATTTCACCAATTGTTGAGTGGTGGACGGTGATTTTTTGGAGCAGCAATGAGGCACATTTATGGAAACTCATAATTGAAGATTTTTGTGAAAACATAATATCTACGTTGATTCTTAAATAAAACAACATAACTACACGACATCACATCAGATCAGAAATGATGCGTCATGTTTTATTTTTAGTAACACATTGGGGAATTCAATTGGTGGAATTTTCTCCAATGAAGAATGCAGAACCTTTCTCTCTCTCTCTCCCTCTGATGATGAAGGCTATCGACGAAGACAATCATGATGAATTAAAGAGACAAAGAATGGTGAAGAACACTAATGGAGAGAGGATCGATGAAATCTTGAAGCATCATCCCTCATACGGGACAGATCATCAAAACTAGTTAGAGTTGTTTGATTAAATTGTCTTCCCTATTATTTTTCAAAATATATGAACACAGATCAACCCATAAAGAGTTTGACCCATAGATAGTTCTTCGATGTGGGAGGGTTTTGTTGGCATTTCTATATCAGGATTGGTAGATTTTTTATTTAATGTTATACCGAAAAAATCCTATACTTTAAGCTTCTAACGTGGAGGGTGCTGGCTGACAAAAACAAACTCAACCCCCTTCTCCTTGTGTGTTCTTGTCTATCGAATGTTCTAAATGGAGGTAAGTAAATTTTAAGACCCTTGTATAGAAGTCGGAAACCCAAGATGCCTGAGGGCCTATATAGTTTTTAAATAGGATAACTAGAGTGGAATAAGTGGCCTAAAAAAGAGTAGTCGGTGCCAAACGGTGCCGCATGCGGGTGGAGGGGCCATCCCTTACTGGCCATGCACAGGGAGGAAGTGCTCCTAGCATGCACCACTATGGAGGATGATATGGCATGTCATCCACAACAGGTGGAGCCCGCTATAGCTCCTCGATGAATCGGTTAGTCTCAATTGAAAAACTAGTGTCTTGGAACAAGTCCTTGACAAAATATTATATGTAGTCTTGGCACAAAGCCTTGACTATGTGGTTATTAAGTCTGGCATTATGCATTCTATCTTTATGAAATTGGATATTGAAATTGCATGTGATTATTAGACTCGTATAATATCCATGTGAATAGGTAAATAGATTTATTTGATTTTTTTCTTTTCCATATTATTCTTACGTTTATGTTTAAAAGGTGTTTGTTTTAGTCTTATACATTTCCTTAAATGTTTAAGCTACTTTATGGAAGTTTCCACTATATTGTTATCCTTACTGATCATATGATCTCATTCCTTTCTATTTTTTATTTTTCCCTGGATGTGAGAAGTGGTTTATGGATGACTTGTAGGGATTAGATAAGGATATATGTGTGTTCAAAAGGGTAAAAATTGATGTTCATGTTTTTATTCCATGATGTATTGGGAAACATATGAATGTATCTAGTACATCCAATGCTACTAAACTGGTCGGTCTATTGGGACATGATCCCTTGGATCATGCCAATGTTATGTAAAAATTCACCATCTCTGGGTAACCTGGGTCAGGTCATTACAGTAATTCTCCAATAGTCAGGGTAATGTAATGTCTTCGAATTTAGGGTAATTTTTTTATTATATGGGATAATTTTAAGACTAGGTAGTGAGACAATATGCGATTCCAAGGCCCAGTGTGCCTGGGATGTCCCTTCAAAAAAATTTGTATCAAACAAATACCATGATCAGTTTTCTGGAAAAAGATGAATAAACCATAAATGGTTGTCGAAATCAGTAATCTTAGCTCACCACTAGATTCAGGATAGAGGTTTTACCATATTTGCGACTTCTGTTTTGTTGGAGTTGGCCTCCAATGAGAAAAAAATGAAAATTACAAAACCATGATTAATATTATTAAATTATTTTATTTTATTTTTAAAATCCTTATCACTCAAGAATTTTGACTTATATTGAAAATTTGATACCACCATTGGGATCGTGAGGGTTTTCATTCCTTAGTTAGATCTTAACATTGGCTAGCATGAGACAATAGTGGAAATTAGTTTTTGGTCATAAATAAAATAATTTAATATATATTATTTTATATTAAACTACTTATAAACATATATTGTTACTCCGATTAAAAATCCAGGACCACAGTTGAGTTCTTAATGAGATGTTATACTTATGAAGGACTTAACTTAGATCGGAATTGTTCAAGAGAAAAAGTTAATTTTCAGATGTTTTAAGGTAAAATAAAATAAACATAAACATTTAATTTAATATGAAATTGTATAAATTCAATGTAGTGACGACCTGACCATTTCAATCCATAAATGAAACTATGTACTGATGCTGCAACACAATGTAATAGAAATGTTGTTTTAAAAATTAAACAGTGTAACAGCGGTGACTCAACATAATAGAAACACTATGACACATTTTTCCAATTTAATGGGATAAAAAGAATGGCGACCCGATCTGGATCATGAAAATCACTCTTAATAATTGATGGAACTCTTTCCAACAAAGAAATCTTGTGAATTTGAAATTGGTGATGATACATAAGGAGAGTGAATTAGTACTGAGGATCGACATATGGCACCGTGCATTCATCCTAGAATTATCTCTTTTTCCCAAGTAAGGTTTTTTTCTTATGATTTTTTCCCCATTAGTGATTTCTAAACAATGAACGTGGATTGACGCACTAATAGGTTGATCTATGGGTCATTTGTTCATTATGGAATTTAAGGGAGTAGGATTCGTGTGATTTTTTCTTCTTCGTTAAACCATCTCTAAAGGGAGAATCCATGCAATCATGAACAATGTATATGATCTATCCTTCGTGATTTCCTTTATTGTTCTTCACCCCTTCTATTTTCTTCACATCTTCGTGGATTATGAACATGTATTCGTTCAGCCTTTGATCCATGGTGCAATGATCTGGGACTGACTATATGGCCCGGTGACAACAATGGGGTTGTGTGACGATGACAGAATGGGATATCCATGGTGAGATGGGGATGCTATCTTGAAGGATAGCAGTAGAGGCATTATCATCATGCTGTAGAGGCATTAGGAGGAATGTGGCGCATGATGGTGGGGATACAAATAGGTGTACGATGAGGCGGTACAAGATCCCAATATCTGTGGGGTGTTGTGTCATGTGGAGAAGGTTGCAGCCGACATGCAACAGTGGTGTAAGAGGTGGCACACCCCGGTGGTGTGTCGTCGCGGTGGAGTCCGCGACTAGCAGGGGCTATAGTGGTGATGGGTGGTTGTGCTAGTCGGGCACCGTGTAAAGTGGAGCGGCCCATTGGGAGGGCCGAAAAAATCCTTGGTTTGTTTTCCACTCTAGACTCCCTATGGAGGGGAGGCTGCCGGCCTCATCCATCCATGTGGCTATGCAAAGCGCATGCCAGCAATGATGTCTGAGTGGGACCCATGCTGGACCTCCGAAGTGGTATGAGCAGACTGAGTAAACCAAGCAGGTGGGCGGCATGGTCTGAGAAAGATTCAGCCAAAAAATTATGGGCGAGGCTGGAAGGGAAACCAAGTCGTTGGGAAACTCGAATGGTCAGAACCGTTTCGAATAAGTGGGACCACACAAGATAAGAACTGTGTTTCTAGGAGACCTGGTGGGATGGGATCCATGATTGAACCGAGATTGGTCCTTGAAGGCCCAATAGGCTTGGACACTTGGCCATGCCATACCAGGTCAGCCCAGACCCAATAGTGCAAGGTCAGGTCGGCCAAAATGGGACGGGTTATACAGGACTCCTAGACCTGGATAGTCAGATCAGACTGACCATGTCAGACAGGTCATGAACACAACTATCCTCTATTTACTAATACACCAATATCTTTTAGATGGGGAGTTTTATTTATTTACCATCTATAGAGTTGGGACCCTTGCGAAGAGAATTTCTTTTGGTTATACTCTATCGTTATTTTCATTCAAGTAGAGACACGACTGATGGATTGAGGAGTAGATTCACCTAAAATTAAGTGTACTGTAGAATGAGAATCCTTTGGCTGGTTGTGACATGAAGGATATGATCAGCAGGACCTCAGCGATCCTATAGCAGAGTAGTCCTCGGTGGCCCATTATCCTAGAGGACCTCAGTGGTCCAGTTACCGAGCAAACCAAAGTGGTATAGTAACTACGTAACGCCCTAACCCTAGTTACCGAGAGACGATGCTTTCTAACATAACATTGGGATGATCACAAGTAAATCATGTCTCCAAAGACTGATCAGTTTACAATTATTGTAAACAATATTCATACATATGTTCAACTTTATAGCTTGAAGATAAATACAACACAAATATATTTCCTTAGAAAAACCCAATCCTCCTAGTTTATGACTACAGGTAACTCATAAATAACCTCTTCATATCATGGGAAAATGAAACATAAGGAAGGGGTGATCTCAAACACTCGGTAAGGGTATGTAATACAGCGGAAAATGACATAAATATTAATCATGGTGAATAATTGAAACCACATGACTTTACCAATTATAAACATGAATACATTTATGGAAAGAATATGAGATTAGTAATTAATGCCATAATAAAACATAATCATTGCTATTCTACTACTCGAATTTCCACATGAACCATCAATATTATATCCATATTGGGGGAATGTATAATGCCAGACATTCTGAATCATTTTGTCAAGGCCTCAGCCAAGACGTCTAAAAATGATTAAGGCCTCGGCCAAAACCATATATCAAATTGGGAAAGGGCCTAGGCCAATTCCACGTCTAGTTTTCTCATGATACCTATTGATGCATCGAGGAGATATAGTGGGCTCCACCCATCAATTACTAAGTCCAACACATTCCGCATATGAAAAGGTTTAAACATATCATAAACATTCATATTAAAAACAATATATGAAATGTCAATACTCTAACCGTAAACCATGAATGGAATAAAAATAGCACATCCACAGTCAAAAATATCACAAAACCTTCATTAAAATATGGAAGTTTTGTATCATAATAAATCAACATCAAATACACATAAAATCCATCAAAGGATGTTGTCATAGATGATATCCAAATCCTTTTTCGAGAAATAAAACTTTATATTTTGAAATTATTTAAGAGTCACATAATTTTAAAGAAAACATTTATTTGGAGAATAGTCTTATAAGATTTTAAGGGAATCTTTGATGATGTTATAACAGCGGAAATGAGCCACACCCACTGTATAAGTTAAAAAATACATTCTTACCTTAATTCTGTCAAAAATGTCAAAAAGGTCCTTGTTTTTAAAATGAAGGAATGATTCCTTTATAAAAATCTTATAAAAAGTTAAAAGGGTATAAATTAATTTAACCCATAGTATATAAATTAAAATTACTGTTTTTAAATAAATTTTTAAGAAACATGGATGTGGATGATAAAGATGTCTCAGGAGATACATATGTAAAAATACTCAGATAATAAAGAGATTGTGAAATTAACCATTACCTTGTACTTTTCCTTATTAGAGGGTAGGTTAAACTCTTTTATACTGGTGAAATAATTGTTATTAAATTATAAATGAATCATATACATTAATATGATATCATATATGATCTTATTGCTTTGTTAATAATATCAATGTATTATCGTTGTTCTGGATGTTAAAGGATTTGTTTTCCTTTATATTCTTTGCTATGTGAGTCGTATTTGTTATAGATGGAATGTATCTTATTCATATACATAATGATATCATGTCTTTGAAAATTATTTTTAATCATCCAATGATAATTATTATTGAATGGATACGATGGGGAATTAAGCTCATTGCGTTCGTGGAGATGATAGTCCGTACGTATGCACGAGCGACAATATCATTATTTTGATATTAAAATCGTATATAATTGGATGTTATATAATATATAAATAATAATTATAATGTTATATTAATTATTTAATTAAATTACACATCATTATCATACCCATCCAAATAATAATGTTTTCAATAATAATATCACCACGACGTGGAGATAGTAGGTCGTACGTACGCACGTATGGTGACATGTCATTCAAAGGAATGATTGAATGCTGAATATGGTTGTACCATATTTATAATAAAATCAAAGCATATATAAGATTCTAGAGTTATTATTTTATAATGGAAATAACATTGAAAGAATAAGTGGAAGAAGAAAGGAACTTGAAAGAGGGTGGGGAAAACGTTACCTCTTCTTCGGGTTCTTTCTTTTGAATTGATCAAAATGGATCCTTAGGATGGATTTCTGACTAAAGAAAGGCCTCTAAGATGAATGGAGTATAGATGAGAGGTTATTTAGGCTGAGTTTGGCCAATCCAAATGTCTTTGAAGGTGTGAATTAGTAATAAGGGGGAGGGCCCTTTTATAAGAGGGGTGAGGGGCACCGTAGGAAAAGCTAGAAATATTATTTTATAATAAATTCATATTCTGTTTATAATGGCTCAAAAATGGATTATTTAAAGGTTAAGGTGGTTATAGGTCGAAAACCACTCAGCCAATAGGTTTTATATAGGTTTGCGGAAATATATTAACTTTATCATTTTGATTTAACTCTTTGTTAAATAGTTTGACATTTACCATGTCTCTTTTTATTTTTATATTACACAGTTAATAAACTTTATATATACTTCCAAGAGACCCCCAAGTGGTCCATTAATAATACACCTATCATTATATAAGTACTTTGGATGATCCTTAGATTTTTAGGAATATAATATCAATTAATAATGTAATATTTGTTTTAAAAACTCATTTATGTCAATTTTGACTCTATTTAATAATTGATTTTTGTTAAAGTCTTAACAACTTTGTTAATTCGAAAAAAATTCATTTATGCAATAATAACATGTCATATTAACCTATAAAATTAGTTTATGGCATAAAAACGTTCAAATTATATTAATTTTATCATTTATAATACCAATTATTTAATTTTTTCATTAATAAAGAAAATACTGCATCATTATTGTGTCATAAATGAATTTAATTATTCAATTTCTAAAAATTATAAATAAAATACCATTATGTATGAAATATTTTTATCATTATAATGAATATTTATAGTTGAAAATATAACATATATAACCTGATGTAAATTTTTTTTGAGAAGATATATGTTTGTGCCATTTTTGTATTTACTTTAACTTAATTAATATAAAGTGTCATTATAACTTACAAGTGGCTACATGGGGTCCCAAAATCTACCCAATGATTCCCATGATCAGACATGTTTCAACCAATAGGGTAATGAAATGTTTTAGGGCAATTTATTATCATTATAATAATATTTTTTATCCTTCTTTACGGAATTTACCCTTTAACCATGGTAAATAAAATATTTACCGAAGTAATTATTCAAAATGTCTAAAAATAAAAGTTACCTATATACACAGTTTGGTCATCCTGATTCCAAATATGGAATCCATTTTTCAAAATTCCGAACATATAAGTGGAAGAAATTAATTTAAAAATAATTCCCTATGTCAAGACAAAAAGTGTGTTTTTAAGAAATAATAACTATCAAAAGATTGACACTTGTTTTTGTCCAGTTTAAATGCGAAATTATGTCCAATGACCAAAATTGTATTAAATGGTAAAAAATTATTTTAAATATACTTTAAAACCACTCAAATTAATAATTTATCACTATTAATTATTTTGATTAAAAATGTTGTTTTTAATTAAAATTTAATAATTTTCACTATTCATTAAAATATGAAAGTTATCAGAAAAGTTCCCAAAATTCACCGTAATCATATTTTGATATTCCAAACCCAAAAATGAAGTCCATTTTTAATGATACAATTTATAAAATTTCATAATATTGTTATTACTATATATAACACCTAGTTTGATTGGTTGTTGTGTGCGTTAGAACTCGAAGTTGCGTATAATATATGCTACCGTACTATTCAAAGAGAAGCATATCATGGAAGCATGAGGTGTTACATTCGTCCCTCCTTCAATTAATTTTGTCCTCAAAATATCTTGAATACTACTGCATGAAAATACTCAGGTGGTTCTTCATCATATGTTCCTCGGGTTCCAATGTTTCTTCTTCCATGTTATGGTTTCTCTATAGAACTTTTACCAGACGAGTCGTCCTATTTCTCAGCACTTGCTCTATCATATTGAGAATCATGATAGCCTCTTCACAATAAGAGATATCAGGTTCCAGTTCTAATTCCTCATAGGTGAGTACATGCGTTGGGAAATGGATTTATTTTCTCGACAATGATACGTGGAACACGTCGTGAACTTTGGAGACACATGGCGGCATTTCCAAATGGTAAGCTACAGCCCCAATTCGTCCTATAATTTCAAATATTCTGATGTAACTTGGACTCAATTTTTCCTTATTACTAAAACATATAACACCCTTCCAAGGAGATACCTTCAAATAAAAACATGATCTCCCACCTGAAATTCCAAATCCTTCCTTCGGTTATCGACATAGCTCTTCTGCCTACTTTGAGATACATTGATGTGGTTTTGGATTACCTTTACCTTTTCCATTGTTTCCTCAACATATTCTGGGCCTACAAGTTTTATTTCACCAACATCATCCCAATAGGTTGGTGTGCGACATCTCTTTCCATATAACGCATCATATGGTGCCATCTAAATACTTGAATGGATGATATTCTTATAGGAAAAGTCTACCAAAGGTAAATATTGATCCCACATACCCTGAAAGTCAAGTGAGCAGGATCCCAACATGTTTTCTAAGGTTTGAATAGTTCGTTCTGATTGTCCATCTGTTTGAGGGTGGTAGGCAGTGCTCAAACGAAGTTCAGTATCTAGGGCCTTCTAATGACTCTTCCATAATCATGATGTAAAACATGGGTCACGATCAGAAAAAATTGACAGGGTTAGTCCATGATGTCTTACAACTTCATTAATATATAGTCTTGTGAGACGTTCAAGTGGTAGATCTTCTCTTAAAGAAAGAAAATGTGATGAATTGGTAAGATGATCAATAATGACCCATATTGGACCGTTCCTTTTACGTGCATCATCAAATAATTCACTTTTTAGATCAGGTATATCGGGAACACAAAGTCTCTTCCCAAACATAAAAATTCCATCTTCATAAACAAAGTCACTCAATCTCCCATAATTCAAAGATTTAATCTTCTTTTGAAACACTTCATCACCGTTCTGAGAACTCTTTATCCTTTCTAGTAAAGATGGATTGGCAGCCTTTTGAAAAATCATTGATGTTTCACCTTCCATGGATATTCCCATATCCATGTTAACTAGATCCATATATATTTGACCCTTTTAAACACTCATCTTATTCACCACTACATTTTCTTTTTCTCCTCATAGCATCTTCCACCTTATTTTCCTTCCTCAGGTGGTAGTGTATTGTGCAATCATAATCCTTCAGTAGTTCAATCCATCCCCTTTGTCTCATGTTTACTTATTTCTATGAGAAAATGCCCTTCAAACTCTTGGGATCGGTATATATCTGACATTTTTCACCATAGAGATAATGTCTCCATATATTTAAATAAAATATTATAGCATCTAACTCAAGATCATGAGTAGGATAGTTTTTCTCATTAATTTTCAGTTGTCGTGATGCATAGGAAATAACTCTATCATTCTGCATAAGGACCCAACCAAGTCTTTTCTTCGAAGCATCACTATAAATAACAAACCCATCATTCCCCAATGGTAGAGTTAATATATTAGCATTGAATAATCTTCTATTGAGTTCTTCAAAACATTATTCACACTCTTTTGTCCAAACAAATTTAACCCCTTTACCTATGAGCTTCATTAATGGGGTAGATAATCAGGAAAAATTCTCGACGAAACGTCGATAATAACCTGCTAATCCAGTAAAACTGTCTACCTCAGTTATACTAATCGGTGTTGGCCATTCTTGGATTGCCTTATTCATAGAAGGATCAACGGAAATTCCATTCCTTAGAGACAATAAGGCCAAGAAAATAAATCTTTTGATGCCAGAATTCACACTTGATAAACTTCCCATATAATTCATGTCTTCTAAGAGTCTTCAAGATAATGCGAAAGTGATTTTCAAGATCTTATTAGCTTTTGGAGTATAACAAGATATCATCAATAAGTACCACCACAAAATCATTGAGCTATTCCTTGACAACTGTATTCATTAGATCCATAAATACATAGGGTGAATTAGTCAATCCAACAGGCATTTCTGTAAACTTGTAAAGCTTGTACATGGTTCAAAATGCTGTCTTTGAAATGTCATCCTTCTTCACACAAAACTGATGGTATCCAAATCCAAGGTCAATCTTTGAAAAGTATTGAGCTCCATTCAGTTGGTCAAATAAATCATCTATGTGAGGTAGGGGATACTTGTACTTTATTGTTATAGCATTTATTTCCTGGTAGTCCATACATAACCTCAAAGATCCATCTATCTTCTTAAGAAAAAGGACAGGGGCTCCCCATGGGGAAACACTAGGGCGAATAAATCCCTTATTACTCAATTCATCTAGTTTTTTCTTTAGTTAATCTAATTCCACAGTGGCCATTATATAAGGGGTTTTCGATATGGGCCTTGAACATGGTACTAAATCTATGGAAAACTCAATTTTTTGTTCTGAAGGATGTCCAGGTAAATCTTCTAGAAACACATCTACATATTATTTCACAATAGGTACTATATAATCCCACATTTTATAACATAAACTTTCAATAAATTACACAAAACTGAGGATCATTAAGGTTTAGTGTCTTGGAAACCAGGAACATAATACATGAAAACAACATAATCATTCTTCTTAAACACTTGAAATGCTTCTCCTTAAGTTCATCCTAGGTTCATTACTGCATCTCATAACTTGGGGACATACATCAAAATAAAGGGTGAGCAGAAGGCCCAGTAAGGGATACCAGAGAAACATTTTACATGTGTACTTGAGATACTTCAATAAGATCATGAAAAGAACATTAAGGCATGAGAACGAAATCATGAGGCATATCATAATGAAAATAACATTTTTCATAACATGAAGATGTGGCTAAAACATTTAACAAAGAAAATATTTTATGTTTAACCAAGTTCTATCCCCAATGTGTCAATAAAAATTACCAAGGTTATTCACTAAGGTATCTGTCAAAATGGTCATCTCTAGAGATTAAGTCTTTACCCAATGCATTGGATCGCTATTAGGGTGAACCCTTAAATTCGCCTTTATTATCATGTGAGACACATATATCATCATAAATCATTTCATAAACAACCCATATAGCATAAAAGAAATGGGTTTCATTTCATAATCATTATGTTTTAAAAACATCTTTAAAGACATGATCTTTGTGTCATTTTAAAACCCAAAAAAAGTAAGGTGGGTCTCATGTATGTAAATACCAGAATTTAAAATAGACGATTTTGGTGTATATGTGAATAAAAATACAGAAGAGATAGCTTTGGGTATTCATTTGACAAAATAAAAGAACTTTAGAAAAAGAGAGAGACATTTTGAGACGGAAATTCTGCAGCATAACGACTATGTTTCGGGGTTTTAGAAAACATTGAAAAGAAAGGGGACATGGGTCAAACATTCATAAATGACCCATAAAACAGTATAGGGATAGAATATGAAGTATATATGAACATGGTAATGAAATTTTATGGATATACCATTTGAAATTAAAAACATGGAAGGAAGACAGAAATTAGATGTCTCTTATGAAAATTCGGCAGCCTAACGACGTCACTTAAACATCAAAAAAAATTAATTAACGAGATAAAATAGGTTATTTCATCATATGAAAATAAAATTTCAGTATGATAGAAATAGGGATCATACTCCAACATAATAATAGTAACTTGAAAGACTTGACATGACAGTAGAACTTTGAAAAATAAGAAAGGTGAAAGAATCCTTTAAAAATTCGGCAGCCTAACGACGCCACTTAAACATTCTTAAAACGAATTGATTTGAGAAAGAGGGGGTATCTCATCATATTAATATAAAAATGGAAGTAATATTAATATAAAATAACATCCTAAAACATAATAGCATTGAGCATAAAAGAAATTACATAAAAGAGATTACTTGAAAAGTAGGAGAGAGGTAGGATCCATTACCTTAAAATGTAACTCTTAAAACATAATGTTTTGGACCTTGAGGGCTTGGGGGAACCTTGGGATGACTCATTGGGAGGTAATGAGACCAGAGCTTCGTTTAGAATTATTTTGGAGTTGAATTGATGAGAGGATGGCTTGGTATTTATAGGCAAAGTGAGGGGACAAGGCATTAATGGCCAAGGGACACCTCATTGGTGGTTTCGCAAAACCATGGGATTGCCCATTTTATTTTCCCATGGTATTGGCCACATGGGACACCTAATACCTTATATCTCTATTAATAAGTCGACCATATTGATTACATACATAATACATCATTTAATGATGTCATTAAACACCCGTAACTTAAAAACCGTATATTTACTATTCATCGAAAATTCAACTTTCTCAGAAAAATCCCAAAATTTCACCTTAACCAAATATCGATGCTCTGATTTCAAAAATAAATTCCATTTTATAAAAATAATATTCTAAATATTTTTAATTTATATTTTAATAAAAAACACTATTCACCCAAAAAAACTAATACATGACTAATAATTTATGAAACCGTTATTTAAACATTTTATTGAATCACATTACTTAATCAAGGTGTCTAAATTATATTGAAACTTTTTTAAGTGAGATTAATAATCCATTTGGTCACATTACTAATCCTAAGCGTAAAATCACTATTCATAATTTACTATTCATAAAAAATTAAGTTGATCTTATTGGACTCCAAATTCCTTACTGAACACTTTTGTAGAAGACCATTGTTTTGAAAATCATTACACATCATTAATTATTTAAGGTTTACATAAATATTTTAAAATATCCTTTTTTTTCAAAATTCATCAATAAAATACATCCTAAAATTATGCAGACATTTGAAATTTGACAAACATCACTAAAGGAAGAAATCTCAATTTATTCATCCCAAATGACTACACAAAGAAGCTACGGTCGCGTCACATAGCCCCTTATAGCACCAGCATCTGACATATGTGTAAGGTGTGCGATGGTGAGAGAATGTGAGGGAGGCTCAGTTAACATTTCCCTAGTAGTAATCTCTACTAACTTGAACTTCTCCCACAGGTGTTTCTGTTCAAGCTTGACACGCTGGAGTTCAGCTTGGGCTTGGTCCAATGCGAAGCCCAAAGATGCCACCTCCTTCCCAAGCTCTGATAAGTGGGCTTCATATGGTTCGAGTCTACCAGATGAATCCATCGAATCCTCTTTCTACATTAACCATTAACATCTCTATTAAATCGTTAATAGTAATATAATATACTATTAAAAAAGAATGGGTCATTACATTCTTCCCCCCTTATGAAATTTTGTCCCCGAAATTTTATACTAGAGGCCTAGTCGAAAAGGTGAGGGTACTTTTGCTTCATTGTTTCCTCAGGCTCCCAAGTCACGTCTATATACTTATGATACCTCCACAACACATTCATAGGGTGGGTATTTTTGGTTCGTAGAACCTTGTCTCTACGGTCTCAGATCTCTACTGGTTACTCCTCATAAGAGAGGTCATGTTCTAGTTGTACCGCCTCTGGGTTCAGTACATGCGAAGGGTCGGGTATGTACTTCCTCAAGAGAGATACATGGAAGACATCGTGAACTTGAGCTAGGTTTGGTGGAAGTGCAAGACGATAAGCCACTGCTCCTATGCGATCAAGGCTTTCATAAGGGCCAATGTAACTAGGGATGAGCTTCCCTTTCTTCCCAAACCGCATGACTCTCTTCCATGGAGAAATTTGAAGGAAGACTTTGTCGCCAACACTAAACTCCAAGTCCCTTCGACGGTTGTCGGCACAGCTCTTCTGCCGACTCTGAGCCGCCTTTATGTGTTGTTGGATGACATGAACCTGTTCTGTCATCTCTTGCACAAGATCAGGCCCAAGAAGCTTTCTATCACCAGTTCCATCCCAACAAGTATGAGTTCTACATCGCTTTCCATACAAAGCATTATAGGGTGCCATCTGAATACTCTAATGGAAGCTGTTGTTATAGGATAACTCAATTAATGGGAGGTGTTGATCCCATCCACCTTTAGATTCCATTGAGCATAATATCAGCATGTATTCAAGTGTCTGAATAATCCTTTCAAATTGGCCATCATTTTGAGAATGATAGGCCGTACAAATATTCAATTCAGTATTCAGAGCATGTGGAAGACTTCTCCAGAATTTTGATGTGAATCTTGGATCACAATCAGACACGATGGATAGTGGTACCCCATGAATCCTTACCACTTCCTTTATGTATATCATGGCAAGTTGATCCAGAGGGAAATCTTCCCAAATAGAGATAAAATGGGCAGTCTTGGTGAGACGGTCCATAATATACCATATCACATTATTTCCTTTGGATGTTTTCAGGGGACCAGTTACAATGTCCATAGTGATATTATCCCACTTCTATATTGGTATGGGTAGCGGTTGTAATACCCCCTTAGGAAGTTGTCGTTCTGCCTTTACTTGTTGACACACCAGCCACCTTGTAGTGTAATCAGCAATATCCCTCTTCATGTTATCCCACCAATAATGATCACGGAGGTCTCTATACATTTTAGTGCTTTACGGATGTATAGATAAAGTAGAGATATGATCTTCATCCATCAGTTCTTTCTTTATCTCCAGAATAGATGGAACACATAGTCTTGTACGAAATTTTAATACACCTTCTTGATCAATATTGAAATCAGGGAACTTCCCATCCATTACAGCCTCCAACTTCTCCTACAGTAAAAGATCTTCTTTTTGAGGCTTCTTGATCTTCTCTAGTAATGAAGGTTGAGAAATCATTTGGGATAAGGTTGATGATGTCCCTTCCCTTACAATTCCCATGTCCAGTTTTACTAGATCATTAATCAAGGGATGTACTAGGATCCTCATTGTTTCCAGAACAACAGGATCTTTCCGGCTTAATGCATCCGTGACTTTGTTTTCTATTTCAGGGTGATAATGAATTGAACAATCATAGTCCTTAATAAGCTTGAACAATCTTTTTTGTCTCATGTTCAATTCTTTCTACGTGAAAATATACTTTAAACTTTGGTGGTCAGTGTATATATCACATTTCTCCCCATAAAGATAGTGCCTCAATATATTTAGAACAAAAAACAACTACTTCTAGCTCTAGATCATGCGTAGGATAATTCTTCTCAAGAATCTTCAACTATCGAGATGCATAAGAAATTACCTTGTCATTTTTAATGAGGACGCACCCAAGCCCTTTCAGAGATGCATCACTAAAAATAAAGAATCCTTCTCTGATAGAGGGTAGTGTTAACACAGGTGCATTATCCAATCTCTTATTCAGCTCTTGGAAAATTTACTCACATTCCTTTTTCTAGATGAACATAACCCCTTTTCGATTAAACTTGGTTAGTGGATTAGAAAGCCATGAAAAGTTTTTCACAAACCATTGATAATATCCTGCTAAACCAAGGAAACTATGAATCTCAGTTACTGTTGTAGTTTGAGGCCACTCCTCCACAACCATTGTCTTTACAGGGTCAACTGAGATTCCTTCATTGGTTACGATGTGCCCCAAGAAAGCCACTTGTTATAACCAAAACTCACACTTGCTAATATTTCCAAAGAGCCTCTCCTTCAGCAGAGTTTTCAAAATAACCCTTGGATGATCTTAATGCTCCTCACGACTTTTTGAACATATCAAAATATCATCAATAAAAACTACCACAAAGTTATCATTGTAGTCCTTAAAGACTCTATTCATCCAATCCATGAAAATAGCAGGATCATTAGTCAAGCCAAAGGGCATACTAGTAAACTCATAATTCCCATATCTTGATCGAAAGGCAATCTTTGGAATATATTCCTTCTTCACCCTCAGTTGATGATAACCAGATCGAATGTCAATCTTGGAGAAGAATTGAGCCCCATGAAGTAGGTCGAATAAATCATCAATTCCTGGAAGAGGGTATATGTTCTTCACTGTGATCCCATTTAGTTCTCTATAATCAATTCATAGCGGCATTGATCCATCATTTTCTTTATAATGAGAACTAGTGATCCCCAAGTATACACACTCGTTAGGATAAACCCCTTATCCAACAAGTCTTGGAGTTGTTTCTTTAACTCTTCTAGCTCCACATTTTCCATTCTATACGGGGTCTTTGATATCGGTTGAGAGCCAGGTATGAGTTCAATGTAGAAATCTACCTCTCGTTCTGGGAGAGGTCCAGGTATCTTCTCAGGAAATACATCCATGTATTCCTGAACAATCGGGACATCTTCTATTTGTATACTCCATTTTCCTTCATCATCATCACTGATTAACTCCATAA